>BSBK01005402.1:0-177084 GCA_027943335.1 Chamaecyparis obtusa
GTGCTGACAGTCGTGGGGAGGGCCAGTGGTCCCCCTACAGTTGTTGCTTTTGTTTTTTTAAATAAAGATTAAATTAATTTTTATGTACTTTATTTTAAATATAAAATTTAAGATTATTTTTCTATATGTAAAAAATATATATATAATAAAAATAAATTAAATTAAATGCTAAATATTGATAAAGTAACATATTAAATTTGTATATGGTTTCAATATATATATATATACACACACACATATATATATGTATATATATGTATATATATATATATATTTATATATATATATATATATATATATATATATATCTATATAGATATATATGTATGTATAGATATATATGTATGTATACATATATATGTCTATATACATATATGTCTATATACATATATGTATATATACATATATATATATGTATATATATATGTATATATACATATATGTATATATACATTTATATATATATATACATATATGTATATATATGTATATATATGTATATATATATATATATATACATACATTTATTTATACATATATATACACATATATGTATATATACATGTATATACACATATATGTATATATACATGTATGTGTATATACATGTATATATACATATATGTGTATATACATGTATATATACATATATGTGTATATACATGTATATATACATATATGTACATATATGTATATATACATGTATATATACATATATGTACATATATGTATATATACATGTATATATACATATATGTACATATATGTATATATATATGTACATATATGTATATATACATGTATATATACATGTATATATACATATATATATATATACACACACACATATACATATACATATACATATATACATATAAATATACATATATACATATACACATACATATATATATACATACATATACATATACATACATATACATATATATACATATATATGTATATATATATATATATATACATATATATATATACATATATATATATATATATATATATATATATATATACATATATATATATACTGATGGAATATGGATGAAGTGACTGAGAGGGGGGGGGTGAATCAGTCAACCATATATAACTTTTTGACAATTAATTCTTTGTAGATCCCTTAGGATATCCTAACACTGTTATTTGTTTTGGCACTCGGTAAATAGATTGCAGTAACTTTGAAGATGCAGAAAGTATTGGCAATAATATTTTAGATATTTATCAGTGCATGTAAATGATTGAGAAATCAATTAAGAACACAAGAGACACAAGTTTTAACGTGGAAACCCAATATGGGAAAAACCACCAATGTATCTAGATACTGATTTTCACTTTTTTGAAGTGATGCCCGGTTAGAAGCCAACCCGGTAAAAGGTTACAAAACACACTGTTAGGTGTGACCTTGTTAGAGGATTTAAAACACCCTGCTAGGAGTGGCCTGGTAAGAGGTCTTGAAAACAATTCAATGGAATTGTCACCTTGTTAGAGGATTTATATTTTGGGCTGTTAAACCACTCGGTTAAGAGATTTAGAATTCACTGTTACAATGATAAGAAGGTAACAATGAAAAATGACCTGTATAATAATGCAACTGTCTTGCTGATTACAGATCTCTGTTCTGCATAAGTCTGATCCTCTCTGATCGAATAAATCCCTGCTGCTCCTCAAGGATATCTGAACATCCTTCACAAACTCGCATATATCCTTCCTTTTCTTCTGTAAATCTTCTGCTATATATTCCTTTTGCTTTTCACATTTTTACCTATTATATATATGATTTTGGATTAGTCAAATCGTCATTTATTAGAATAACAGTCGGCTGAATTAAGTAAACTTTATTTGCAAAAATCCTTCAAAGGCCGACAGTGCTCGGGTGACCATATCTTTTATAATTTTCCAGAGACCGAGGGAACTCGGTAAACACCAACAATCCTTCTCCTTTGATAACCGACTGAACTCAGTAAATACTAACTTTCTTCGATGACCGACTGAACTCGGTAAGCTTTCTTCGATGACCGACTGAACTCGGTAAGCTTTCTTCGATGACCGACTGAACTCGGTAAGCACTAAACTTTCTTCGGCAACCGAGTGAACTTGGTAAACACTAAACTTTCTTCGGCAACCGAGTGAACTCGGTAAACACTAAACTTTCTTTGGCAACCGAGTGAACTCGGTAAACACTAATATCCCTGACAGGCAGACTGACTGAGCTCGGTATAAGCAGATTGCTGTGGATTATGACATAGTGTGACATCAAAGACAATACATAATTGAGTAGCAATTTCCTTCAGACAATTGTTTCCAACAATCTCCCTCTTTGGCATTGATGGCAACACAATATGTCATAACACAAGAAATTTGAAAGAGTTAATTCAAATCTCCCTCTGTCAGTAAACTTCCTGTATCCTGAAAATTCTTTCTTCTGACTATAAATTTCTTGAGAGCAATAGTAAAGACATAGCAAACACTCCCTCTTTGACAACATATGCCAAAGATAATTCACATATTACCGGTGAAAATTAATGTACCTCAAGTACTGATTCATATGCAATGATTCCTTTAATATGCTGCATCAACAAGTTGATTTTCAATCATGTTCTGGTTGATGCATCACTAAAACTGTATTTAGTGAGCCTCGGATAGGGGAATGACCCCTAACTTACCTCTTAGATACATAAATGCATCCTTAGGTAATGGTTTGGTAAAAATATCTGCAATCTGTTCTTTTGTATGAATATATTCTAATCTGATTTCCTTGTCCTGCACCAATTCTCTGACAAAGTGATATTTAATGGCAATGTGCTTTGTTTTGGAATGCATCACTGGATTCTTAGAAATGTTTATTGCACTGGTATTGTCACAAAATATAACAACTGGTTCTTTGATTTCGACCTTCATACCTTCTAATAGCTGTTTAAACCAAACAATATTTGAACAGTTTACTGCAGCAGCAACATATTCTGCTTCGGCTGTGGATTGAGATGTGCAATTCTGCTTTTTACTAGTCCAGGATACCAGTCTTTTTCCAAGAAAAAATGCTCCACCACTTGTGCTTTTTCTGTCATCATGTTTCCTGCCCAATCAGCATCAGTAAACACTTTCAAGTCTAGATTGCCTCCAAATTTATACCACAAACCATATTCTTCAGTTCCTCTTAAGTATCTTAAGATTCTTTTGATTGCCATCATGTGATTTTCCTTAGGTTTAGCTGAGAATCTAGCTACTATACCGACTGCTAAGGCAATATCAGGTCTAGTATGTACTACATACTGCAATTTTCCAATCATAGATCGGTATAGGGTCTGATCAACTTCTTTTGAATCATCATTTTTGGTAAGTTTCAGTCCAGTACACATGGGTGTACCAACTGGTTTTGAATCTTCCATTCCAAACTTCTTAAGTATCTCCTTAATGTATTTTGATTGAGTAATGTATATACCATTTTTGCTTTGCTGAATTTGAAGACCAACAAAGAATTTTATTAAACCAAACATAGACATTTCAAATCTCTGTTCATTTGTTCTGAAAATTCTTTGCACTGATCCTCATTCCCTGTAAATATAGTATCATCCACAAATATTTCTGCCAGTACAATTTTGTCATTCGGTCCTTCTTTGATATACAGATTGCTGTTATCATTAGCTCTTTTGAAATTAATCTGGATTAAATAGTTATGGAGTCTTTCATACCATGCTCTAGGAGCTTGTTTTAAGCCATATAATGCTTTGTGTAATCTGCAGACCATGTCCCTTTTGTCTGGATCAACAAAACCTTCAGGTTGTTCAATGTAGACTTCTTCATCAAGAATTCCATTGAGAAATGCAGATTTTATGTCCATCTGATATACCTTAAATCCTTTGTGTGCTGCATAAGCAAGTAGAGTTCTTACACCTTCTAATCTTGCAACAGGAGCAAAGGTTTCTCCATAATCTATACCTTCTTCTTGAGAGTAACCTTTACATACCAGTCTAGCCTTGTTTCTAGATACTTGACCATCTTCATTCAGTTTATTTCTAAATACCCATTTTGTTCCAATTACATTCTTATCTTTAGGTCTAGGTACAAGAGTCCAAGTTTTGTTCTTTTGTATTTGTTCTAATTCTTCATTCATTGCTTCAATCCAACTTTCATTCTCTAATGCATCTTTGATATTTCTAGGTTCAAAATCAGTAAGTAGACATGTACCTTTTAGCTTGCTTCTTGTCATAGTACCATCTGATTTGTTTCCAATGATTTGATCTGGTGTGTGATGTCTTCTGACATATTTGGCTAGTATAGGTTCCTTGCCTTTTGAATGATTCATGCTGTTGTCTTCTAGGATCTCTTCTTCAGGTTGCTCGGACTCGGTAGATATTTGCTCGGTAACTTCAGGCTGAGACTCGGTCTGAATTTCTTCCTGTGACTCGGTTTGAACTTCTTCCTGTGACTCGGTCTGTGACTCGGTAACTGTGCTTGGCTCGGTAGATATAGCTTCCTTATTGATAGTTGTGTCTGTCAATGTTTCAGGTTCAATGTAAACGAATCTTCTGTAGTTCTCAGGTTCCCTTTTGCTTTCTTCCTCAGTCTTTTCTGCAAACTCATCAAATTTCACATGTATGCTTTCTATGACTTTGTGAGTAGATAAGTTTAGACATTTGTATGCCTTGCTTTTGCTAGAATATCCTAGGAATATTCCTTCATCACTCTTCACATCAAATTTATTTCTTCTGGATTCCTTTAAGATATAACACTTGCTACCAAATATTTTCATGTAACTTACATTAGGTTTATAGCCATACCATAATTCATAGGGAGTTTTGAATGTGTCTTTCTTCAGTTGTACTCGGTTCAGGGTATGAACTGCAGTGCTGATAGCTTCCTTCCAGTATTTTATAGCAATGTTCTTTTCTATCATTAGAGTCCTTGCACAATCCATAATAGATCTGTTTCTTCTTTCTGCTATTCCATTCTGCTCAGGAGTTCTAGGAGCTGATACCTGTCTTTTGATTCCTCTTTCAATGCAGAAGTTGTTAAAATCATGGGAGATGAATTCGCCACCTCTGTCTGATCTTAAGCATTTCAATCTTTTCCCTGTTTCTTTTTCTACTCTTGCTAAGTACCATTTGAATTTTTCAAATGCCTCTGATTTTTCTCTTAAATACATAACAGTCATCATTCTAGAATAGTCATCAACGAAAAGAATAAAGAATTTATCTCCAGTATAGCTTTGTATTCCAATAGGGTCCACATAAATCAGTATGCACAATTTCCAAAATTTCTTTAGACTGATAGTTCTTACTTTTGAAACTAGTTTTACTCATTTTGCCAATCTGACAATTCTTACATAGACCAGTGTCAGGTTTCTTCAAGGTAGGAATGCCTCTAACCTTCTTGAATTTGCTTATCTTTATCATGTTATCAAAATTTACATGACATAACCTTTTGTGCCATAGCCAACTTTCTTCTATTTGAGCAATAAGGCATGAATATTCATTGAGATCAAGATAAAATAAGTTACCTTTTGTTTGTTTGCCTGATCCAATGAGTTTTCCTTTTCCATCCAGCAGTCTTGCTTGACCATTCATGAATTCAACCTTGAAACCAGTGTTGATTAGCTGTGCTACACTCAGAAGATTATGTTTTAGTCCTTCAACCCAGTAAGCATTATCACATATGAGTTCTTTGGTTAATGAGATTCTTCCTTTTCCTTTTATACAACAAGGTTCATTGTTTCCAAATCTTACATTACCATTGTCACAGTCTTCTAGATATTCAAATTTTGTCTTATCGCCAGTCATGTGGTGTGAACATCCGCTGTCTATTATCCATATATCATCTTTGCTTATATGAGAAATAAGTGCTATCTTATCTTCATCATCATCAGATTCATCTTTTATAGCAATAAAGACAATTTCTTCTTCACTATCATCAGAATCTTTAGCCATAAAACATGATTTCTTACCTTTATCCTTGTATGATTTGAAATTCTTTTTTGCCATAGTACTTGTGACTTCTCTTTTCTTCCTTGACTTGCTTGTTTGGGCACCTAGCTGCAATATGTCCAATTTCTTCACATGAAAAACAGATTAAAGGAGTTTTACCTTTATACTTACCTTTCCCTCTAGAGTACTTTTTTGCAAGTAATGCTTCTACAATTTCAAGATCACTATCAGAACTTTCTTCTGATTCTTCTTCACTTTCTGTCTGAACTTCTTTAATTTTCTTGTTCTTCTTTAGTGAAACTTTGGCCTCAAATGCCGATTCAATATTTTTGGAACTAGGAACATAGTTGTCATAGTTGTCTAGTTCAAAAGCTGTCAATCTTCCAACTAAAGCATCCAAAGTTATACTGTGGTTTGCTTCACATCTTCTTTCTTGAATAGCTGATACTCTTATTGCATAGATAGGGAGTAGTGTTCTGAGTACCTTACTTATAACCGTCTCATCTGAGATTGTTCCTCCAGAAGCTCTGATTGCACTTACACTTGCTTTAATTCTTTCAACATATTTTGCAATGTTTTCATCTTCCTTCATATTCATCTTGTCAAACTGTCCTCTTAGACTTTCTACTTTTGCTCTCTTAACATTTGCATCACCACCATATATCTTCTTCAGTGCCACCCACATTTCATATGCAGTAGTGCAGTCTTTAATATCATCAAATTCTTCATAGCTGAGAGCAGATGCAATGTCTATCATCATGGTGTTGTGAGTCTTTTTATCTGCAATGTCTTCAACAGTTAATGCGCCATTAGGAATTGTGTATTCTTCATCAATGTATTTGCATCCTGAGTCACCAATGGAAGCCAGATGAAGTCGCATGAGACCTTTCCATGCTGAAAAGTTTTCTCTGTTAAGCTTTGGAATTTCCCTCTTGTAAGACATCCTGATCTTTAGCTTAGGTCTTTGAAACCCTTCCTGCAAGCACCAAAAGCTCTGATACCAATTGATGGAATATGGATGAAGTGACTGAGAGGGGGGGGGTGAATCAGTCAACCATATATAACTTTTTGACAATTAATTCTTTGTAGATCCCTTAGGATATCCTAACACTGTTATTTGTTTTGGCACTCGGTAAATAGATTGCAGTAACTTTGAAGATGCAGAAAGTATTGGCAATAATTTTTTAGATATTTATCAGTGCATGTAAATGATTGAGAAATCAATTAAGAACACAAGAGACACAAGTTTTAACGTGGAAACCCAATATGGGAAAAACCACCAATGTATCTAGATACTGATTTTCACTTTTTTGAAGTGATGCCCGGTTAGAAGCCAACCCGGTAAAAGGTTACAAAACACACTGTTAGGTGTGACCTTGTTAGAGGATTTAAAACACCCTGCTAGGAGTGGCCTGGTAAGAGGTCTTGAAAACAATTCAATGGAATTGTCACCTTGTTAGAGGATTTATATTTTGGCTGTTAAACCAACTCGGTTAAGAGATTTAGAATTCACTGTTACAATGATAAGAAGGTAACAATGAAAAATGACCTGTATAATAATGCAACTGTCTTGCTGATTACAGATCTCTGTTCTGCATAAGTCTGATCCTCTCTGATCGAATAAATCCCTGCTGCTCCTCAAGGATATCTGAACATCCTTCACAAACTCGCATATATCCTTCCTTTTCTTCTGTAAATCTTCTGCTATATATTCCTTTTGCTTTTCACATTTTTACCTATTATATATATGATTTTGGATTAGTCAAATCGTCATTTATTAGAATAACAGTCGGCTGAATTAAGTAAACTTTATTTGCAAAAATCCTTCAAAGGCCGACAGTGCTCGGTGACCATATCTTTTATAATTTTCCAGAGACCGAGGGAACTCGGTAAACACCAACAATCCTTCTCCTTTGATAACCGACTGAACTCAGTAAATACTAACTTTCTTCGATGACCGACTGAACTCGGTAAGCTTTCTTTGATGACCGACTGAACTCGGTAAGCTTTCTTTGATGACCGACTGAACTCAGTAAGCACTAAACTTTCTTCGGCAACCGAGTGAACTCGGTAAACACTAAACTTTCTTTGGCAACCGAGTGAACTCGGTAAACACTAAAC
The DNA here is from genome assembly GCA_027943335.1 of Chamaecyparis obtusa. Lineage (NCBI taxonomy): Eukaryota > Viridiplantae > Streptophyta > Pinopsida > Cupressales > Cupressaceae > Chamaecyparis > Chamaecyparis obtusa. The sequence continues at coordinate 8,058 of BSBK01005402.1, forward strand.
TTTCTTTGGCAACCGAGTGAACTCGGTAAACACTAATATCCCTGACAGGCAGACTGACTGAGCTCGGTATAAGCAGATTGCTGTGGATTATGACATAGTGTGACATCAAAGACAATACATAATTGAGTAGCAATTTCCTTCAGACAATTGTTTCCAACATATACATATACATATATATACATATATATACATATACATATACATATATATACATATACATATATATACATATATATATATACATATATATATATACATATATATATATACATACATATATATATACATATATATATCTATACATATATACATATATAGATATATACATATATATTATATTATATATACATATATATATATATATACATATATATATCTATACATATATATATCTATACATATATATATATATACATATATATATATATATACATATATATATATGTATATGTATGTATATGTATGTATATATATATGTATATATATATATATATATATATCTATGTATATATATATATATATATATATATATATATATATATATATATATATATATATATATATATATATATATATATATATATATATATATATATATATATATATATATATATATATATATATAAGGTAAATAGTGACTTTATAATTACTTATTTTTATATATATGTATAAGGTGATTTTGCTTAGTCTTTCTTTCAGTTATTATTATTATTTAATTCGATTAGGCTATTTACTTATGTAATTTATTTTGTAAGCCTTTTTAGGGCACGTTAATTTGAAGGCATATTGATTATTTGAGGTAATTTAATTGATTTATGTTTTAGACTATAAAATTATATTGTGTTAGTAATTTCAGTTTCTAAAATCAATTTATTATGTTAATGAAGAAAAATTTGGGGTTAGAATTTAATTGTTTTAAATGTAATTATAGTCTATTAGTAATTATTAAGTAAATTAATTTCGTGATGAAATTTACAAATTAGTTTATTGTATTAAATTCTATTATTTGTCTATTTATTTTCCTTCTGCATTTGGGATTAGAGGGGTTTAGTATGTCAGCCTAGTAGGATTGTTACTAGAGGCGGGATTAGAGATTATTGTTTGTATTTGTTTTCCTTGCATACTTCATTGGTATTTGATCAAAATGTGACCCAACCTTATGGAGTCAATTTTATGATGGAAATTGCATTGTGTGTTCCCGCTACTTCTTAGAACCAGTTTTGGTTATTATGAGACTATATTGACCTTGAGTCATGATTTGAGATTATTAAACCTAGGGTAGGTTATCTAGGTGTTAAAGGGGAAGTGGCTTCCTTTGGAAGTGTTGGAGCCCAAAAGTGGCTACCTGGGCATCCTTAGTAGGTTACTTAATCAAGTGATAATATTAAACTAAATGAGGATTAAAATAAATTGATAACATAATGATTCCTCTCTCATGCCTTGAGTGCTAGTATAGGCTAAGGATAGGAGTGGGAGAAGATTATTTCTTGTCTAGTAAAGATGGTGAGTCTGGCATGATCAGTTATCCTTGTCTTCATGAGAGGATTTCAAGTTTCACATATGATCACACTTGGAAGTCAGAGTTCAGTGAGATCATTCCAAGGTGTTGACATATATGTGATGACACTTCCTTAACTTCATTCTAGGTTTCCTACATGTGTTGGTTGCCTCTAGGTTTTTATGTGTACCTTTGAATTATGAGTTTGTATCATTGAGATAGGATCTTCTAGGATCCTTTCTTAGTTTACCTGATTGTTTGGTACTATTATCCGAGTGGGATTTGATGTTGTCTCCTCAACACAGTGGGAGTGGAACCATAAGTTTCTGCAAGGTCGAGAGGTAGTGATTCTTTTACCAATTGAGACTTCAATATCCTTATTCGGTGTTGGATGATCCTGGTTGCAGTTATTCCTTTCCTATCTTCTTGGAGAACTATTCTTACTCTTGTATTTCTTTATTTGTACTTTGTATCTTATTGTAATTACATACCCTATGACATGTGCAGTGGATGTTGACGAGTATGTGTTTTTTATCATTCAGATGTAATTATGATGTAATATGTAATTTATGGATGTAATTATATTTTAGAGCTTCTATGTCAAGGAACCCTTGAGATGTGTAATCTAATATGGAGATTATATTTATGTTTGTGTATTTATGGACTTTATGTTTTACTTCTGCTTGTTTATTCATTATTGTTTGTAAACATTTAAGAAACAAATTATTCTACAAACTTAGTAACATGTTTTAGGTTAATATCTTGTGGGTTCCCTCGAGGGGCATCACAAAAAGTCTTAGAGAGGTTTCTGGGAAGCTCAAAGAACAAGTTGAGAAGAATAAAAATATTTATCAAAGAGAGAATATTGAAAAATAGGTTTTGTAACAAATTAACACAACTAGTGACAAACATTTGGCAAGAAAGGGAATTCATGACCGCCTTCGTGTAACAATAAAGGAAACATATGTCTTTCAAAAATGGTAGAAACTAAGGAAAGGAGAAAAAAATGTGGCCTTATATAGGAGAAATCTTGCCAAGATGAGTCAAAAAATAACCAAAATGATAAGTCTTGGTTTGACGAATCCTGGTCTTGGTCCTACTAACTCATGAATGAAATTCGTTAGAAGAGAAGCTTACAAAAAAAAGTTAGAGGACATAGTAACATCTAATTTAGGCAAGCTTCCTTAGGACACAACTCATGAAGCCATTTTAAATTGCATCAAACCATTGACAAATTTGAATTTAGTATTGGATGGAGCATTTCTTTCAAGTCACTCTTCCAAGTATGGATGGCTAATGGGGTTGCAGGTCATTTACTATAACATGACAAATATTGACCTTGCAAACGACGCAGAATGGAGCATCCTAAAAAAATTGGTAGAATCATCTCATCAATCATAGTATGTGAAAGTAATTTCAATCATCTCTATATTTTATTTATAATAGCTTGAATTGAGTTTAAAGTTTGAACTTTGTTTTTTGAACATGATAAATGTAGTAGATTATAATTTACTAAACTGACCTGACAAATGCATAAATGTACAGTTGTAGAGAGGTTGTGATACTAATTTTGATGTCGAGTCTTCACATGAGACAAATCGACCTAAGGTAGTTGTTGTTCCTTTATTTTTATAAAAGGGAATTCAAGGTCATTTGATAAGGGTAATGAAATTGAAATTGGGTATTGACTTTTGCAAATAGAATCACATAGAGTTGTGTACTTACAACTACTAATGAATAGATTTTATCATATTTGTAAATAAATTAATGAGAATCTCTATGAACGGTATCATATGAATTGCTATATTTTCAAAAGACTAATGAAAATCTTCAAGAATTGTACCATATCAGTTGAATAATGCAAATGAAAATATTCAAGAATTGTACCATATGAGTTGAGTAATGCAAATGAAAATCAATATTAATTATATAATTGATGAAATTATCAAACACATTCATGTTTTTGAGATTGGAATATGTTATTATGCATGATTGATGATGAGATATAGATAGTAGAATACAGTAATAAGTTTAATAAATACCTAGGACTTGCTACTTTGACAACTATTCAAGTTTCCACATCATCTCATTATCGGGATCCTTCAATTCCTCACCATCAGCTTCATAGCTTCCTTGATTCTTTGTTATGTTTTCTTCACTCTACATACCTCCACTAAACTGAATCTCAAGTTCAACGCTACCAGTACAAGTACATGAGTCATTGACTTCATTATTTATGGAACTCCCACTTTGGTTTGAAATGTTTCCCAACCCTCTTCTTTGACATTTCTTCCTCCACACTTTCAGTGCCCTATCATAAGGAAAAGTATGGACATCATACCTGGATGTATAGAGCCTCAAGAAATTTTCCAAATTCTTGTGTAGTTTGTTTCTTAGCTTTGACTTTAGGAACCCCAAAGCACTAAAAAACTCTCTCATCCTCCACCAACCCCAATATCATGGTCAGAAATAAATAAGAAAGCTTGAAATTTTTTTATATTGATCAATCAATATTTCTCTCTGAGCTAGATTTTTCCAAATCCTTGTTACAGATCCATCTTTGTCGGGGTTCTACATAATTTTATATTGTTCCCTCATTGTCTGTGAAAAATGGCCTGATTTCTCTCCTAAATGAGATTCATCTAAAATTCCATTTAGAGTTACTCCATTCAATTCTTTGGTTTTGCAAAAATAATCTATCAAATTCAGTAGCTTAGTACAAAAATATTTTGAATTGTTGAGACTCCAATATCAAGGAAACATAATATCAATGGATTCAAGTAGTCTAAGTAGAGAGAATCTTTCTCTAATCTGTGAGGAAAGATCATAGGCAATGTGCTTCATAGAAGTAGTTATAGACTCAGCTTGTAACACTTGATAGTTTCTTCATAGTGTTATTTCCTGGTTCCTTAGACTCGACCCTCGTAAAGCAGTGCATTGGTATATCAACTCTATGTAATTCTATACATAACTCCCCATTTGCACTGATCTTTAAAAAGTTATCAGGATTGTCCAAATCTATGATTCTTGGCCAATTGGAAAATTTTACATCATCACATATCAATAGAGAATATCAAGCATTATGCATCTCAATTTACACAACACAACATATTCAGTAATACACATAGATCCTTGATGGGCCTTGTTCATTATATTCCTCATTTCCTCTAGCATGAGGAGAAGGCTTGCTAATGTTAAGAGTGTCTCTACATTACTTAACCTTTTAAGAAGCTCATAAAATTTTAGTATTCTTGCTTCATCATGACTTGAGATCATTAGACCAAGAAATGATGGATATTCAAAAAAAAATTGATGCGTTGGTCCATCCAAAGAGATCCATCTGGCATCATCATCCTTAAGAATCTTGTTCCCAATGGTTATTCCTTCGACAAAGTGTTGAGATTCCCTGAATCATTTTTGAATTTGATAGAAGTGCTGGTAGATCTCTTTGATTAAAATTTCAATTTTTTGTACTAGAGAATTCTTGTTGGCAACTCCAAAAGATAGATTTATTATGTGGGCCATGTAGCGAATGCTAGTAACTTAGGGTGCACAAGAACTTTCTGTCTTTGCACAAAGACCATTCTTGTGTCCTTTCATTACTGAAGCTTCATCCACTCCAACACACACCAACTTTTTTACAATAATCATGTCATCTATACCTCCATATTTAATTAGATAAATCTTTACTAGTTCAAATATTTTTTTTGCTATCACATTATCCTTCATTTTAGCAACAACTAGTAGATGATTTTGGTAGAATTTTTTTTGTATAGTATAAACATGCATGCATACCTAGGAAGTATTATCTACTTCTCTAACTTCATCTAAAGATAATGCAATAAAGTTTGACTCTTCAATTTTTTCCTTTAGATCTTCTTTTTCAACCTCGACAAGACAACTTTCCCATTCTCATTTGTTGTTTACTGACCAGTGACTATTAGGATAGTTACAAACTTTTAGAAGGTATAATAAAGCACTCAATGATGGGTAGTCTTTCATATAATTCCCTATGCTCAAAATATAAAAGAAAATACTTAACTGAATAGCTTTTCCCATTTGTTCTACTTCCATTTCTTTTCCAAAAAAAGCTTCAATAGAGCCTTCAACTTTAGTAGGCTTCATCTATATTTTTTGTTGAAATTCAAATAATTCTACATTCCTAACATGTTGAGATTCATCCTTTTTTTTCCATCTCATCACTAGTTTTTCAACTCCATCTATGGTTTTCTTTTCGTAAAATTTACCCATATGTTTCTCTATGGTGTCAATTTTTAGTTGCAACCTATTTTCCTTCTTATTTATCATGGTGCAAATATTACATTTTCAGTCTAATGTAGGCTCTCCTTCAATTAGATTGTCCACTAGTTTAATAAATGGATACTTTGATGCCCATTCTATTTAAAATTCCTTGACATATCCCACTTTTGATCTTATTTTGATTCTCTATCCTTTTTTGAATTGTATTTTCTTTTCTTCTTCCATGCACCATCATCATCTCTGGCATTCTTTGTCTCACCCAAGTTGATTATTACATTTTGGCTACTCTAGGTATTTACTTGAAAATCATCTTCAATTTCATCGTGATCTAAGATATCAAATTTGTTGCCTTCTTCAATATGTTGTGTAGGTTGTGAATCTTGTAAATCTACTTGTGATGAAGCATCTTCTTGATTTTGGCCAAAAACTTTTCCACGACCAAATTACGATGATAAGGTTCTACTTTTTTCTGGACTCTCTTGGCTTTCCCCATATATAGGAGCCTTATCCAAGTATTCTCATTCAACATCTCCAATGACATAAAGGCTGCCAAAAAAAAATATTAACTTGTTGAAGAAGTGACAATAGACTATAATATATATATAAATATGATTCATTGGCCCTACAATCTACAATATAAAATCTAGATGTCATCAAGTCCGAGGTCTCCCAAGAAACCACTGGCCACTAGCTAATCCCCACTAAATAAGAATGAACTCAAAATTGTAGAGTCGTAGAAAGATAGAGGTGAAACCTCAGGTGAATCCAGAATAATATTATATTAAGTACACTTAAAAAATTAATCACTTACCTTTTCCTCAATTGCAGCCACCAATGCACTCAACAATCTGAAACTTTGCTATCAATTAGAATTGACATATCAAAACCAACAGAACCAAATTGTATACAATAACATTGATCTATGAATGTATTTATACAAATCCTTTTTGGTGAATTCGGAAGGAAGCTTATATGGTATACAAATATTTGGCGAAGCCCACGTAATTATAACACATCTTATGTAATTTATGAGGAGATTATGGGTTGTCCAATAATTTTCTATGATTAATAGAGTTGACAAAAAAGATGTTGGTCAAGATAATATTTGGAAATTGTAGGCAATTTTTTTTAATTTACCATGTCCAAAAATTAGATTCATTTGGTGATATTGTGAAAGAAAAGGAGAATATTATATAAATCAATGAGCAATGGGCCCGAGCATTTGACCCAATATTTATAAAGTTAGAGCGACACAGACAACCTGATATACACATTATATTCACCAAATCTCAGGTTGCCAATGTGAGATATTTGCCAATTGGTGAATATTCGTCACTAAAGTTATCCCTAGTTTGACCTCTTGTTTAAATAGATTTTTAAAATTTGACTAGCATGTGCTATACCATCTGTATACAAATAAATGTACCTTCATAGAATTAGTGTTAATCAATGACAAATAAATGAAATAAGAACTAAATACAACCACAATTGAGCAAATATTTCACAATATCAAAGACTAATTGAGCATCCTATGGCTCTCTAATTAGAATGAATAATGAAGCTCTCAACAAGCTCACTAATGACATTTCTAATATGAGAATGATGATGATAAGACAATGCTAATGCTAAAGCTCACAATTATCAATATGAAATACTAAAATTGCTCTCAAAATGCTTTCTAAATTCAAATTGCAAGAGGTTTGATGCAATTCTCAGATAGGTGGTTGATGAATTATGAAGGATTTTAGCCTTCCTTTTATAGATTTTCCCAATGTGAGGGGGTGTGGTTGTATTTGATCATGGATGAGTTGGGGTTAAGGTTTTGGTTCCACCCTTTGAAGACAAAGCAAAGTTTGTGTCCTCAAAGCTTGGGACAAGTAGACAAGATGGATGGTTGAGATTCTTTTTCCCTTTGAGTGATTGAGATTCAATTTGACTTGATCCATGTGAGTGTCTTTCTTTTAATCTCATTGGTTGATTGATTTTCCTCTCCTTTTGGGTTGTTGAGAGTAATTGATTTTAATTAATTGATTTAATTGATCTATTTTAGCCATGTACCCCTTGAATGGGTTGAATTAATTTAATCCCAGACTATACAATTAATTAAATTAATTGTATTTTGATTTGATTGCACTTGATTAAAATGCTCTCAATTTTGATTGATCTTGATTTAGGATTTGATTTTCATTTTGATTGGCTAATTATGCATTGTGATTCAATTGATTCAATTATGTCCTTGATTTACTTTGATTTTACTTCATTTGCTTTGAATTATTGTTAAATTGTCTTTGTCCATTTTTAGGTGATTACAAATGCCCCTCTTTGAGTTGACATGCAAAGCATGTCAATTCAAAGAATATTCTAATCTTGCTTGATTGATAGGTCCTGATTCAACAATGGTCGATCTCTGATGTTCATTCTTGATGTATTTTGATGGTCGATCCTTTGATTTTTGATATGAAATTTATGCCAATAATGATTGATATGAAACTCTCTTGATTGATATGGTTCCTGATTTAATGATCGGATTTGATATGATTTACCTTTCATTTTTTATTACAAATTTTTTTTTGATAAAAGCTTTTACCTTGATTCGATGATTGGTCATTAATCTCATTTGATGTTATTGATGTTGTTGATCTAATAATGTGATGGTATGCCCCCTCAGAAATGAAACATATGTTTGTTTTTAATTCGATATATTGATTGATATGTTTTCATTTCTGAAAAACCCTTTTGATATGCCCCACTTCATAAATTGCCTCTCTTAACTGGGATAGATTAATATAGGTCAAAGTTCAATTTTCACCCTAGAATTAGGTCAAATTAGCATGAATTGGTTGAAAAACCTAATTTTACTATTCATTTTTACTTTCTTCTTCAATGATTTTTCTGTGGTCCCCTATTGTTTTTCATGATGGTTGTGCCTATTCGAGAGCATTGATTCGAGCAGTGTTGGAGATATGCTGGACCACTTGACTATGGAGTCCGGTAAGTGGTTTTCGACTCTTGATAGTGCATTTATTATACCTTAAGTAGCATTTATTGCTTTTGCAAATTTCAACGATGCTTTGAATTATTTTATTCACGCGTATGAAAATTTTAATGTCGCTTAAGAAAATTTTAGTGTCGCTTAACACATTTTCATTTTCGCTTATGATTAATTAGTTCATGCCTAACCCTAGTTAAAAAATTGAGTTTACCATCTGCTCACGCGTTGAAAACCCTAGCACTTTTTAATGTCGCCTGTCAACAATTTATTGTCGCCTAGCTTAAACAAGTGTTGCCTATGAAACTTTTGTCGCGTAACAGCAAAGTAATGTCACCTGTCAACTTTTTTGTGTCACGTAAGATAAATGTCACCTACGATGATGAAAATCATGCCTGCAGCATGTTTCTCAAAATTTTCAATCATACTTGACTATTTTTGATAAAAATTTTAGTACGTCCTGATGATTGATTTGAATAATATGAGTAGGTCAGTTATGTTTGATCAAAATAATTGATTAGAATAGTAGTATAGGAATACCAATGAATTTTATGTATCAATATGTTATGATAGGATGATGATTTAATAGTTTACCCTCAAGATCTAGAGATGTAAACCAATGATTTTCCCTCCTCAAGATAAAGAGTTAGGAATTGTGATGTACTCATGATGAGCAAATGGATTGTGTAATAAATTTGATCGACTCCAGATGTTCCAAGGTATATTATGCTGATATGAATCTCTCATTTTTGTCAGATAGGTTGATGATCCTATATTATATGTCTGTTCAGTTCTATCCTGGGTTATTGACCTTGGGCAGACATTGACTGATGCTGAGTTACGTGTGGTAGAGTTATGTGGTCTGAGCTTTCTTCTTGATCTTCCCTGGTTCTAGCTGAACCATGGCTTGATGATAGTTGTGGTAGAGCATTGGCACTTTGACCATAATACTTTCCATCTCCCTCATGGTGAGATGATGATTACTCTTGAGGATGTATATCGCTTGTTACAGATTCCTTGTCGGGGAGAGCTTGTATATTATGATTCTGTGAATGATTCAACTGTCTGTCGATGAGTGTTCAGAGACAACTATATTGATGATGATATGATCACCTGGCCACAGTTTTCTTCATTCCCTATATTACCAGCAGTTCTTGGTGCCTTGATTGGTGGACTACTTCTTCCAGATCATCGAGGTCATGGCTTCTCTGTGGGTTGGGGCAGGATTTTGGAGGATCTACTAGCACATCCATGATGTTTTGATTGGGGTTCTTGTGTGCTAGCCTAGCTATATCATGATCTTCATAAGGTTGTGTATAGAGTGAGTTCTTCATTATCTGCTGGTGCTATCATTCTACAGTTATGGATTTGGGAACATCTTCCCATTACTAGGCCTATTTTTGATAGGAGACAACCTCACAGATATCCTTATGCTTATCTGTATACTGGGATGGTGATTCAGCATCATTTGGGTGACCTGGATTATTGGAGATGTCAGGTAGATGATCTAGATGTTGTGACATGGCACCCTTATCTTGGTTGTGAGGGTTGGTGGGAGGATGATGACGAGTTACCATATATGTTCTATCCACATTGGATGATTGGCAAGTCAGATACTATTATTGAGTGATTCTATTTTGGTTGGGTCTCCAGACAATATGGTAGGATTCAGGAGATGCCTTTGGGCAATGCCTTATATGCTCGAGTACATGCCGAGAGATCTCTGTTAGCTCTTTTTCATGTAGACTCACCAATATGGTTTTCAAACATGACTCTCGGGTTCTCAACTCCAGATTCTCATAGGGAAAAGGCTAATTGATAAGGACCAAGTCCTTCTTCTACTTCGCGCTCCACAGACCCAGGCGGGTGTACCTATCTTCAAACTTAATGCTTCACAATGATATTAATGGAAGTAAACACTCATTGCAGAAAAATGGCAAGTGTGACAAGGATAAACTCCTTCTTCTTTTTGAGCTTTGAACTCAGGCAGGTTAACCCATGTCAGATCTACTTCTTGAAAGGATCACAACACTAGTTTATATCCTTGATACAAACTTTATCTTCTCAGTCGTTCAAACATACATGAAAGTAAATTATTATTTAAGTTTTGTTGAGGGTGAGATCTCTACAAAATTGAGGATAGACCAGTGCCTTATCTTTGGGTATAGAGTCAAACAGTGAAACATATACTTACAGAAATCTTCTAAATGAAACACAAACAAATCCTAGATGAAATGCCTTACAATTCATCCTCTCTTAAAGACATTTGATCATCAAATTCTTGCCAAATTCCTAAGCTCTCAGAGATTAACCTAAAGACATTACCCATTCCTTGAAAGGAGCTATAGATTAAAATCACAAATACCTTGTAAATGGTATATCAAAACTACCTTATAGATTCAATATACAAAAGCCACATAATTCAAACAAGAAGACAATTGAAATCATGCAAGGGAATTCTATTTTATTCCAATAAAATTTCACTGTATCAATACATTTCAAAATCTGATAAAATATTCTAAGATTTCAACAATGGAGCCAAGCCTCTATAGTATATTTTTCAACCTCCTTTGAAATGAACAAAGACTTACTACTTATACCAATCAGCCATCTTGGAATCCTCGAAAGGATGCAACAAGCTTCAGATGGTTGTTAAAAGATCTTGCACTAAAAACAAGATTACAAACAGAGAAAGTTTTTTGCAACAACAGATTACAAATATCTATTTCCAACAACCCTGCAGGTGGCATCTTTGTCTAAAGATATTTTAGAGCAGTTGCTAAATTTGTTGCATGAATGATGACCGCCATTCGGCTAATTTACATCATCCTCTGTTTGAAACTACTCTTCCTCCAATTCTATATCAAGTTCCATACGTAATTCAAATTTGGCCAGGTGTCACATTCGTGTCTATGATAACTTGCTTGACATCTTTGTCCCTTTTTACCTTGATCTTCAAAGGTTTGGAGTACTAGCACCTGCCGCTTCTTCACTTGATTGCCCTTTCTTCTGAATCTTTTGATAGATATGTGGATTCCCAAATCATGTAGGTTTCTTCACTTGGCCAATGAAAGGCAAGGACCTCGTCTTTCTTTGGGGACAACTTTTCCCACTCAGCAACCAACTGATGAACCTCTATTCTCACATTAGCAAAGTATAACCTAGCATCCTGAAGGAGTTCAATAAAGTTTACGAATGGGGTATTATCATCTATACATAGAATGGCATTTACTTTAGTCAGTACTTGTCTATCTATTTGCTCCATCCATTGACCTTTATCCTTGATTACCCCATCTGCCTTAATAAGACCAGGGAAAATTTGGAAATCATCCTGGAAATATCTTGTGCTTAAGATTTTTGACCTTCTTCTTATACTCTCCTTATTTACCTCAAAGTCAAAAAGATCCTTGATAACCTTGTAAGTACTTGCTAGCTCAATATTTACAACACACTTATCCTTATTTTGATCAAACCATGACCTCAGAGTATCTTTTCTTGCAGTCCATCTTTCCAAAATTTTGTCCACAGTAGCCACCTCTTTCTAAAAAATTGCTAAGACATCTGCCAATTGTTTTGCAGATTTGTATATTTCTTTAGGTCTCACCTTTGCAAAAAAATGTGACACAACATCTTTTATCTTCTCACCTAACCTATCCTTTACTTTTTGATCAATATCCTCTTCATCTATGGAAGGAGGAAAAGGGGAAGGGGGAAGTTCAATAATAGGGCTTGATGAGGAAGGCCCTACAGAGGAGGAAGCTATCTGAATTTGCTCTGATAATTGTATTGGGCCCTGTTCTCCCAATTTCTTTCTTAAATCTGCAATTAGAATATCTCTCTCAAGAATCCCCCGTTTCATCTCACCATAAACCTTCAAAACTGTTTCTAGTTTTGCAGTGAGCTCTTCCTTCTCTTTAGCTTCCTTTTTTACCACCTTTGCTATTAATTGTGCCATGGCCATTACCATACCTAATGCTTCCACCAAAGAAGTATTAGTAACTCTTCTTACAATTAAACTCCCTAAGAGGTTATCTTTGACAATTTGCTTTCCTTTATCACTTTCATTCTTCCTTAAAGACCACATTACCAATGCTTGATGATTATCACTGAAAGTGACTCCCTTAATAGCTTGTTCTCCTTCCTCTAGAGTCCTATGGAGAGGAGTGGTTTGTTTTCTGACTGCATCAAATACTACTGAATCAGCTATATCCCATTCTGGGAGGATCAGTTTTCCTGACATCTTTACGATATCTCTTCCCTGTTCTGGAGTGATTTGTTTAAACTTTGCAGTCATCTCTATTTTCACTTCTTCCTCTATGACTTGTAAATCCTTTTTTGGATTCTCTTCATGTCTCTTCTCACAGATTTCTTGAAATTGTTTGATTTTTAATTTCCAAAGAAATTGCATAAAGGCCCTAGTTTTAACAAAAGTGTCATCAACCAAAAATTCTTCACAAGCTTGCTTGATTACAGGGTCCAGTTCAGTACCTGATAACTCCCCTATTGTTAAATCCAACTTAGGCTCTTCTGGTAGCTCTGGCACTCCCTCATTTACTTCTTCATAAGTCATAAAGATTTGACCTAGACTATCTACTTGCTGTACTTGTTCTGCAATCTCTTGGTCATCAAAAATTCTTATAGGAGACTGTGATGGGGAGTACTCCTTTTCCACATGAGCAGGTCTCTCTTCCAATCTTTGCCTTTTTGATGGGGGTGGAGAATCAATTATATCCTCAGAAGTCTGAGGATGAGGAGAATCAGGGATCTCCACAATCTTCTTTTGTTTTCCAACCTGTTGTGAGGTTGCTGGGATATCCCTTTTATCCATCTACTTTTGCTGGCTTTGCTCTAGTATCACCACATTGTAACCAGTCTTCTTTTGTACCATATACCTCCCTGGGGGTAACCCTTTTGCAAACACAGGCTTGCTCAACAATTGTCTAGCCTTTTCTGGATCATCCTTCATAACCTTTTCCTTCTTCTCATTTAAGGTCTAAAAAATATACTGAAAACAATTCATAAGAGTGTCTATTTTCTTCCCCATAGGAGTTATGCTTTTCAGGGGATCCCATCCCAATTCAAATTGTCGGATAAAATCTAGTGTCTTCTTGTATACCGACCATTTTTCTTTCATAACTTCTTATTCCTGTATCTTTGCTACATTCCTGATAATATCTTCAGGGAAATTAAAAATATGGTTGATCATGGCACAGTTGGCTCTCTTTTTAAACATTTCATTATAAAAACCTTCTGGATCTGCTGTTCTAGCAATTGCAGTAGCCATATGGTATGGATCCAGAATTTTATGCATGTAAACCCATCCACCCTTGGTAATTATGAATTGATGGGTAATGGTAACATTTGGGAATAAAGTTACCTTGCCTTTCCCAGAGAGGGCACACTCCTCAATATCTCCTAACTGCCTCAAGAACTCTGCAATTCCAATCCTAAGGGGTACCTGATAGGGCAATATAAAAGGGGTCCCCCTGAAACCATACAACCTAATAACAGTTGATACATTGTAGAAAATAACATCTCCCCAATTGTGTACGATGTTCAGGTTCTTAGCAAACTGGTTTAGCCTAACAAGCTGTGCCAACACTATTGGGATTCTTGGGTTGTCTAAGACAAACAGCTTCCTAAGTCTAGCTGCAAAATGTTTATCAAAATTGATGAAACTATGATCCTTCTTATCCCAGGTCATTGTGAGGCTCAATAGTTGGACTAGCATGTCTTCACCATCCTTCTTTCTCACCAATTCCATTTCTTGTTCAAAATAGCTTGCTCCTTTAAACAGAAACATGTACATTATGAAAGAGTACCAACAAAAGGGCCTATCACCTTCATTCTTTTGAATCTTTACTAATCCATTATGGATTAATTCAGCAATAAAAGGAGCAAAATCGAAAGTGATAGATACATGTGCATGTAAAATTTGGATCATCATGCACATCAAGTGTATTGGCATCCTTTCACTAACATCCTCTCCAAAAACTTGACATAATGACCAATATGCACCCCTAGCTCTGAGATCAAAATATTCTATTTTAAAAGGCTCCGGAGTGTTTTGCCCCACAACAACCATTTTTCTAATTTTGGTGTAGAAATCCTTCAACAACTTGCCTCTAAAATAGTTCCTTTGTGCATTATACACTTGCCTTAGTTCTTCAAAGTTAATGCTCTCCAAACTTTCTGAGGGTTCACTTAACCCGAACACCTTCCTGATTTCTTTAGAAAAAACTTTAAACAACAACACTCCCTTTGCATCCCTAATTTCTTTAGTGATTGGATCATAATTCTTTGCAACCTGGGTCATCAAATCTACATCTAAAAAGACACTAGGCATGACAAGTTTTCCTAGGTCAGACTGCCATATATTGCTTGTTGGGTGAGGGGCATTTCTCTAACTAAAACCTACTTTGAATAATTCTAGTCCTGTGGTATCAGAGTCACCTCTTGCATTGATAGTACCAATTTTGGCCTCTCTAATAAAACTTGTCGTGTCATATAAACCTTCTGCTATCTTTACCCTAGGATCTTTGGGAATCAAACTCTTGTTTTTCACTGGGGTAGTGGAAGAGCCGGGAAGTAACTGCAATAAATCTTCGTGCAAACCTCTTTCACTATACTCTATTTTACCCAACAATTCTTTCCTTGGGGCCATTTTAAGGTTTATCTTTAAAAGAAACCTTTGCAAGATAGACAAAATACAGAAGTGTGATTCTTTTAGTAAGGAAGAAAATCGCACAAGAATTTCACCAACCTGTTTTCTCATAAACCACCCAGGAATAGTAGCCAAACCTCAGAATTCTTCACGCCTGAGTCTCTACAAATTTTTGATCTCTTTGTGCTTCTGAAAGTGAGAGAAATTCTTATATATGAGCCACTAAAGTAGTCCTGTCAACAATTAATTTAGCACGATTGAAGCAATTACTCCTCCGGAAGAGTGAACTGTCACTTCTTCAACGGGAAGCCTCAACTTTGCACCATTTTATCTTCAGTTTGAAAGAGAACCATCGATCCTCTTTAGCAGATGATCTAATGGCCTATCACATGATCGCATGGCATAAAAAACACTCACATGAACATGCAACTAACCATCACATTACCTTTCTAATTTTGGCGGTCTCTTGTAACTTCCTCCGTTAACATAAAATGCTATTTGCATGATCACATAGCTTAAAAGAAGCTTATGCAAACATGCAAAAACCTGTTAACATTCACCGTCACTGTCTTCTTTTATATCACTGGTCCCACCTTGCCTTTGTCAATAAAGAAATTCCACGCTTGCAACACCTGGCAGAATGTCATGTACTTTCTTTCTTTTCGAGCACCGGTGTCTGCTGACACTAACCAATGAGAAAACATTATTTATGCACATCTATCAAAGGTTTCACTGGAGAATCACACTTGATTCAATGCAAGATCAACGGCCTGTCACATGGTTGCATAGGCTTAAAAGATCCCATGCGATTATACGAGAGCCATCCGATCTTCTCTTTACTACTTTAAGCCCTTGGAGATTCTTCTGTTACTGGCCCTACTGTTCTTGGCAAATAGAAGGCTGCCACTTGTGAGATACTTGTCAGTGGTCCCACCTTATTTCTGCATTAGGCTTTGTTATAAAATCAATGGTTATTTTGCATGTTCACATGGCTTGGAAATATTCCATGCGAACATGCGACCGTCATTAGATATTCTTTGAAGATTCATGGTTGGATGAAACTTGAAACATTAGAATACAAGGTAATTAGGTCATAAGAAATGTTATTTATACCACCGGGTTTCTAGAGTTAGGAAGAAATATAACCCCCACATAAAACTAAATGCATGTGCTCTTTAATGGACCTAAGTGACTTAAAATGTAACGCTCGAAAAGAAATGAAGTAATTGACTTAGGATTTATTTTGAAAATGGCAAACATTTTGGGGTTTTTGACATGAATTCGAAATTCTTCAAGGACAAGACCTAGGGTAAGGATTTTTGAAATAGGGTTATGACAATTTTTTGAAGAAATTCTGGCATCTGTACCTAGGACAACTTCACAGACCAAAGGACTAAACCAACGTTTGGACAAAAACCTCAGAAATTTAAGAATACTCTCAACAGTGGCTCTATCTGAGGATGCTTGATTGCAAAATCATAGCAAGAACTTACGAATCTCTGGGAGGCAGACCACAAGACCTTAACCTAAAACAAGAAATAAACACACAATAGAAACAAACACACCTATACATATATATAAGCCTACTGTGCATGGAAAAAGAATTAACTGAAGAAAATTTTTAGGAATTGTCCATGCACTGGCAATTCCTGCTCTTCACAATCCAAATTTTGCAAGAAATATGAGTCCTTACCATGGGTCTGATGAACAATATAAGGTCCCATCCATAAGGACTCAAATTTTTTGTGTTTCCCTTTATCTTCAGCCCTGGCATTCCATTGGAGAACCATATCACTAGGCTGGAATTTTCTCATAGTTGCTCTCTTATCAAAAAGATATTTCATCTTCTACTGCAACTTCATATTTTCCTTTTATCCCTCCCTTCTAATCTCATCTAATTCAATCAGCTGAACCATTCTCTCCTGCAGTGGATCACTGATTTCCATGTCCTCTTCTTGCATAAACTTATAGATCGAAAGGAGGTTATTTACTAGCAATCTTGATTTAGCACCATATACCATTTCAAAAGGGGACTTACCAGTAGCCCTCTTCTCAGAAATCCTATCAGCCCATAGTGCTAACTTTAATTTTACATGCCAGCTTCTCTTATTCTTTTCTAAGGTTTTCTTCAGAATCTACAAAATACTCTTGTTGCTGGATTCAGCATGTCCATTGGCTTGTGGATGATAAGGGGATGAGTAAGACAATACTATGCCCATTTCTGAGCAAAAATCAGTGATCTCCTGTGACCTGAAGCTCATAACATTGTCAACAACCAATTTAACAGGAACACCAAATCTAGTAATTATGTTGTTCATCAGAAACTCGATCACAACAAAACTGGTTGCCCTTTTGGTTGGGATGGCTTCAATCCATTTGGTGAAATAATCAGTAGCCACCAAAATGTGACTATGTCCCCCACTAGACTTCTTAGAGAATTCTCCAATAAAATCCATACCCCACATTGCAAAAGGAGCTTTTGCAACCACAGGGTTCAATAATAATGCACCTGAAAACTTCAATTTTTTAGAGAACCTTTGACAAGGTTCACATTTCCTCACATAAGAATGAGTGTCTTTGAACAACATAGGCCAATAGTATCCTACTCTTAAGATTTTATGAGCTGTTGATCGAGCAAAATGATGTCCTCCACACATTCTAGAGTGCATTTCCTTTAACATTTTCTCTGATTGATGCTTATCCAGACAAAAGAGTAAAATACCATCATTATCCTTCCAGTACAAATCACCCTGGATCAACACATATCTCTGAGCTTGCAATCTTAGACTCCTTTGATTATCATTTAAATCAGGTGGACATTTAGCATTTTTAATAAAATAAATAACATCCTTGTACCAGGGTTGCATTTCAATACTAGTAATCATATCAATGTTAGCAACAACATTATTTACCTGAACAAGGTCCATGTTTTCCTCAGTCATTAAATTAGCAAGTCCCAATCCTCTCACCAATTTTGTAATATGAATTTTCAGGTCAAACTCTTGAATCCTATTTATCCATTTGCACCACTTTCCTATGACTTCACTCTATGTTAAGATATCCTTTACCGCAGCATGAGGCACATAAGCACTAACCTTTGCATAGACCAGATATGGTCTGAAAGCTTTGACTACCTTCACAAGTGCATAGGCTTTCTTTTCCATTAGTTCATAATTTAATTCAGTAGATTGTAATGACTTGCTGAAAAAGGCTATAGGATGCTCATACCCTTCTTGATCCTTTTGCAAAAGGATGGCTGTAATAGTATGAAAAGATGCAAAAGAAAACAGAGAAAATGGTTTCAAGTAATCAGGGGATACCAAAATCGGGGCCTCCTGAATTGCTTGTTTGATTTTTACAAAAGCTTGCTGAGCTTCAAGGTTCCAATCAAACTTCACATCCTTCTTTAGGAATTTCACTATGGGCTTGACCAATTCTGCAAAGTTAGCAATAAATCTTCTTACAAAATTAATTTGTCCCAAAAATGACTGCACACCTTTTATGTTCTTTGGTGGAGGGACCTTTTGAATCACTTCTACTCTTTCAGGATCAATCCTGACTCCTTCTTTTGACACTATGTGTCCAAGTAACTTCCCCTCTATCACAACAAATTGACACTTTTTGGGATTCAAGGACACACCAAATTCTAAGGCCTTAAGAATGACCTTCTCCAAATGGGAACAATGATCCTCAGCTTCCTTGGAATAAGTAGTGAGATCATCATGATAAACAACCATTAAAACATTTATCAATTCCTCAAATGCAACATCCATGGCTCTCTGAAATGTTTCTCCAGCATTTTTCAGACCAAAAGGCATGCGAACATATACATATGTTCCCCATGGGGTTGTAAAGGCTGTCTTAAATTGTTTTGATTCTTTGACCAGCACTTGATTATACTCAGAGAAACCATCCATCATTGACAAGAGTTCACATCCAGTCACCCTATGCAGCATAGCCTCCATATTGGGCAATCCATAGTTATCCTTTAGTGAAGCTACATTCAGGTTCCTGAAATCAACACAAAGCCTAATATCACCATTCTTTTTCCTTACTGGCAAGAGATTCGAGACCCAAGTTGAGTGCCTAATTGGTTCAATAATACCAGCATCTCTCAGTTTTGTCAACTCAACTTGCATCTTGGT
This sequence comes from Chamaecyparis obtusa, assembly GCA_027943335.1. NCBI lineage: Eukaryota > Viridiplantae > Streptophyta > Pinopsida > Cupressales > Cupressaceae > Chamaecyparis > Chamaecyparis obtusa. Next base: position 27,614 of record BSBK01005402.1, read on the forward strand.
AGCCAATAAAGGGTTAATGGGTCTCTACTTCTGTCTAAAAGGCCTGGTTTCCTCTTTTAGAGGAATTTCATGCTGAAATAGGTCAGCCCTATAAGCTTTGAGGTCATCATAGGACCAAGCAAATACATGCTTGTACTTTTTCAAAAGTCTTATCAAATTTCCTCTGATCTCTTTACTTAGTTTCTTGCCAATGTATACCATTTGTGGGGAGTTTTCTGAACCCAAATTTATTTCCTCTAAGTCCTCCATTTTAGTGTTAGACTTCTGAGACAAAAAACCATCATTTATTTTGAACATTCCTTCCAATTCTACTAACCCTTTAGGTATGTGGTTGGATGGCAACCGCACTATCTCATTTCCCATGATGCATTCTTTTTCCTCAACACACTATTGTATCTCATTGAGATCTATTTTCTGACCATCATATTGATCAAGGCCTTGAAGGAACCTAAGGATATCTAAGTCATCCTCAAAAACTTGCCAATTATATACATTGTCAGGCACTGCAGGCCTAGATTTGACTTCTAACATAGACACACCAGTGAGGGTTATATCTTCACTCTTAAGGGCAACATTTGCAAAAAAATTTGCCATGATATTATTGGATCTTTCTACCCAAAGTAGATTGAAAGCATCAAAAAACTCTAGCCTATCCCAAATAGCATGTTTATACAGTTTCAACTTTTCATCTTTAGAAGCATACTGAGATCTCACTTGGGCTATAATCAACTAGGAATCACCATGAACTTTTAAAGATTTAATACCATGTTTTATGGCCACATCTAACCTCAGTATCAAAGCCTCATACTTGGCAGTGTTATTTGTACACTCAAAAGTTAACAAGAAAGAGTATTTAAATGTAATACCTGATGGGGAAATGAACACCACACCAGCTCCTAATCCTTCCTTGGAGCATCCACCATCAAAGAACATTTTCCAAAGCCCATCTTGCTGCAAAATCAACTCATCCATGATTGGGTCTATGTTTTTTAACTGAGGTACTATTTCTTCAATCACAAAATTTCTCATGTCAATATCTACAAAACAATTTAGATCCTCCAAAGCAACCACTTCAATCATGACTGAAGAATGGGGCTCCCTGTACAACTTTACCTCAGTTCCATTTATTGGGATGGTAGCATATGATAAATCTAGTTGCAACTTTCCACCCATTGCTGCAGCCCATTGTCTTGATAATAACATGCCATAGTGAGGTTTTGTATCAACAACAACCACATCCATTTTATATGTGGCTTCTAGGAATGCAACAATTTTCACTTCAATTCCAATCAGACTCCCTACAATAGGTACTGCCCTATTGTCCATGGCATAACACCTTCCACTAGATGTATCAGCTTGCAACCCTAACTCCTTCATCACTTGGTAAGGCATTATAGTTGTAGCAACACCAGAGTCAATCATACAATTTTTTAGCAAAAAATTATTTACAAGCAAAGTAACATAGAAAGGATTGATAGAAGAGGGTTCCTGTATCACAATTGTCCCAACACATACATCAGAGATGTCATTAATTACAATTGGCTTGTCCAAGGATTTCCCTTCATCTTGTAAAATAGGAGTAGTTCTCTGTTCACTTATGAGAGCCAGGGCTGCTGCTTTGTGCTCTTCTATTTTCAACATTTCAAGCAGAGGATTGGAAACCTTCATTTGGGACAAAGCATGTCTCATATCAAAAGTAGGGGAGTCAGTACAAAAATTAGGGTGATCCTTTGACCTGCCAAATTTCTTTTTCACCTTGTTGGTAGTAACTTCTTATTTCCCTTTCGTTTCAGCTTCAAACCCTTCATCTTTACTATTCACAATATTGGGCTTTGGGGAGTCCTTATTCTGAGGATTACTTTTGACAAACACTGATCTAGGGACTCCCTGATCATTACCTACCTTTCTGTTCCTCAAATTGTATGAGGATTTTGCTTGTGTAATAGCAGCCACAATTAAACTTTTAATTTCTTCTTCACTGGGCTTTCTCCATTGTCTTTCATCTAACCCAGATTCTACCATGTGAGTCTTATAGTCATCATTATCAAACTCTTCCTTATCAGACTGAGTAAATATTTGTTGTTCATAATTAGATAAAATATTCCTCTTATGATCAACATTAGGGAAAATAAATTCATCATCTAAGGACTCAAGATTCTCCATTAGTTTAGTAGTAAACATGTTAATAGCAGGCTTTTCAGATCTTTCATAATCTCCTGCATATGAATCACTGGCCTCTTCTCCCAGAGCCTGAGCAATAGCACACTGGAATGGTGAGTGGGGCATACTATAGGCCACACACTAAGGGGTACTTTCCACATTATGTGCTATATTTTTCTTCAAAGGATCTGGTGTATCCCTTCCCTTTTGGGGTTCATTATTATCAGGAACATGCCTCCCATCTTTACAGTTTGTTTTGTAAGGCATATCTCTCAGATTAGGGGCTTTGTCCTACCTTTGATAAGGAGGTCTCACATCTTGAAAGTTTCTACCACCTTTATCAAACCTTTCTGGGAAATCTTTAGTGTTACCAGGCCCTTTGTCTATTCTATCCTCCTCTTTGGATGGCCTTGCAGGTTGTGGCCTGGTTTCTTTCCACAATCTACCTTCATCCCTTTTGTACATTTGGCCAGATGCCTTTTGGTTACTTTCAATATTTATATCCAACTTAAAAGCATCTCTAAGGGTACGGGGATTCTTGTCTCTCAAAAGGTAAGACATCTTACCATCCATAGAATTGAAATAAGTTGTCATGCAGACTGCATCATCTAGCCTCAATACTTAGAACAATTTATACATAACCTTTTGGAATTGGCTATTAAACTCTAACATGCTCTCATTGTAATGTTTCTTGATATTATTGAACTCATTAAGCATGTAGCTAGAGTTCACATGTTCTGCATATTGCTCTTTAAAGCATCTGACAAATTCTTCCCAAGATGCAATACTGTTCTCAAGTAACCCCCTATACCAATCCCTGGCATCCTCAATCAATGATTGAACAAAGAGCTTCATTATGACATCTTCATGTTCAATTTCATAATCATTGACCTTATCTGTAAAAAACTTCAGATGCTCTTCACAAGTAATAACATTATTCCCAGTAAATAATGGGATCTTCTTTCTGATTTCATTGGGGACAGCATTAGGTTGGCCAGGAATACCATCAAAAAATAGAGGCCTATATCTATCCAAATGAACTGGTCATCTTTGGATATTTGGTTGATTCAGAGGGGTAGTTGCAACATTTTGATAGGGTATAGTTCCCACTGTACCACTAGCTATAACGGGAACTTGATTGGGAACTGGTCCAGGTAAAGTTTGTCCAGGGTGAAAGGCTTGAGCATTTGGAAGTGAAGTATTGGGCTGACTGAAAGGAGTTGTTCCTATGGTGATAGGGATAGAGGTACTAGTGGATGTGTTCATGTTAGCATGTAGGAAGACAATCTTCCTCTTCATTTCATCAGCAACAACCTCCAACTCAAGTTCTCCAGTTGAATAGCCAATTCTTCCTTTGCTTTTTTGGCCTTCTCCAAGTCTATACTTGTGTGAGAATGTACATTAGGAGGAACCACAATTTTCTTGGGCTCATTAATATTTATACCCACCAATTTCTATTTTCCCTTATCAGGGATTTCTTTGGGAGCAGTTATAATCTCCTTATTCCTCTGGATTTCAGAGGGATTCAATTGCCTTAAGACATGGCCCGTTCCCTCAAATTCACCTTGCTTAGGTTTATTATCCTGGGCCTGCTTTCTCAAATCTTCCATGTCACCAAATAAGTCCTTATTTAAACCTTGAACATCTTGGTTTAAATCACTAACTTGGGTCTCATTTTTCTTGGTTCTCTTGAGAAGTTCCTGCCTCTCTATGAGTAAATCACAGATTTGTTGTTCCCTTGCTTTCAACCTATTGGCAATCTCAGCCAGTTATCCACTCTCCTTTTTTCTTAAAGCAATCACCTCTTCTCTCAACTTCTCAGAATCATAGGAGGTGGTCTTAGTAGCAGAGGTTTCTTCTGGTTGTTCCAAAGTTTCTCTTGCAGGGAAATAACCTGCTTCTGTGACCTCTGCGATTACTTCTTTCTGCATGTGCACACTTGGTGTAACCCTCTTGACATGCTTGGGATCATTAGAAGAGGATGAAGACTCATTAGGGAGTGGGACATGAGATCTTTCTTGAGAAGGGCCTTAGGAACTAGCAGTATGCTGACCTCTTCTAGACCATTGTTTCCTACTTGGTGTATGGAGCTTGTCACCCATATTATCTTCGGGGTGATCCTTGTAATAAGACCTAGTGTACCTTGGTCAACTCATGGTATAGCATGACAATATTAGCAAAGTTTACAATAATTAGCAACTGGTAGAATAGAGTTTAGAGTCACCACCCACTTTTACGCGGGAATGAAATTATTCTATACTAGTCTACAAATGCACAATAGATAGGATTTGCACTAACCTATTGCACGCTATTCAGAAGGTTATCCCCAATAGAGTCACCAATTTGTTAGTTCTTTTTCATGTAGAATCACCAATATGGTTTTCAAACTTGACTCTCAGGTTCTCAACTTTGAATTCTTACAGGGAAAAGGCTAATTGATAAGGACCAAGTCCTTCTTCTACTTCGCGCTCCACAGACCCAGGCGGGTGTACCTATCTTCAAACTCAATGCTTCACAATGAAATTAACGGAAGTAAACACTCATTGTAGAAAAATGGCAAGCGTGACAAGGATAAACTCCTTCTTTTTGAGCTTTGAACTCGGGTAGGTTAACCCATGTCAGATCTACTTCTTGAAAGGATCACAACACTAGTTTATATCCTTGATATAAAATTTATCTTCTCAGTCATTCAAACATACACAAAAGTAAATTATTATTTAAGTTTTTTTGAGGGTGAGATCTCTGAAAAATCGAGGATAGACTAGTGCCTTATCTTTGGGTATAGAGTCAAACAGTGAAACATATACTTACAGAAATCTTCTAAATGAAACACAAACAAATCCCAGATGAAACACCTTACAATTCATCCTCTCTTAAACACATTTGATCATCAAATTCTTGCCAAATTCCTAAGCTCTCAGAGATTAACCTAAAGACATTACTTGTTCCTTGAAAGGAGCTATAGATTAAAATCATAGATACCTTGTAAATGGTATATCAAAACTACCTTATAGATTCAATATACAAAAGCCACATAATTCAAACAAGAAGACAATTGAAATCATGCAAGGGAATTATATTGTATTCCAATAAAATTTCACTGTATCAATACATTTCAAAATCTGATAAAATATTCTAAGATTTCAACAATGGAGCCAAGCCTCTATAGTATATTTTTCAACCTCCTTTGAAATGAACAAAGACTTACTACTTATACCAATCAGCCATCTTGGAATCATCAAAAGGATTTTACAAGCTTCAGATGGCTGTTAAAAGATCTTTCACTAAAAACAAGATTACAAATAGAGAAAGTTGTTTGCAACAATAGATTACAAATATCTATTTCCAACGACCCCGCAGGTGGCATCGTTGTCTAAAGATATTTCAGAGCAGTTGCTAAATTTGTTGCATGAATGTTGACCGCCATCTGGCTAAGTTACATCATCCTCTATTTGAAACCACTCTTCCTCCAATTCTATATCAAGTTCCATACTTAATTCAAATTTGGCCAGGTGTCACATTCGTGTCTATGATAACTTGCTTGACATCTTTGTCCCTTTTTACCTTGATCTTCAAAGGTTTGGAGTACTAGCACCTGCCACTTCACTTGATTGCCCTTTCTTCTAAATCTTCTAATAGATATGTGGATTCCCAAATCATGTAGGTTTCTTCACTTGGCCAATGAAAGGCAAGGACCTCGTCTTTCTTTGGGGATAATTTTTCCCACTCAGCAACCAACTGATGAACCTCTATTCTCACATTAGCAAAGTATAACCTAGCATCCTGAAGGAGTTCAATAAAGTGTACGAATGGGGTATTATCATCTATACATAGAATGGCATTTACTTTAGTTAGTACTTGTCTATCTATTTGCTCCATCCATTGACCTTTATCCTTGATTACCCCATCTGCCTTAATAAGACCAGGGAAAATTTGGAAATCATCCTGGAAATATCTTATCCTTAAGATTTCTGACCTGCCTTTTCTGGATCATCCTTCATAACCTTTTCCTTCTTCTCATTTAAGGTCTAAAAATAATATTGAAAACAATTCATAAGAGTGTCTATTTTCTTCCCCATAGGAGTTATGCTTTTCAGGGGATCCCATCCCAAATCAAATTGCTAGATAAAATCTAGTGTCTTCCTGTATACCAACCATTTTTCTTTCATAACTTCTTGTTCCTGTATCTTTTCTACATTCTTGATAATATCTTCAAGGAAATTAAAAATATGTTTGATCATGGCACAGTTGGCTCTCTTTTTAAACATTTCATTATAGAAACCTTCTGGATCTGTTGTTCTAGCAATTGCAGTAGCCATATGGTATGGAGCCAGAATTTTATCCATGTAAACCCATCCACCCTTGGTAATTATGAATTGATGGGCAATGGTAACATTTGGGAATAAAGTTCCCTTGCCTTTCCCAGTGAGGGCACACTCCTCAATATCTCCTAACTACCTCAAGAACTCTGCAATTCCAATCCTATGGGGTACCTGATAGGGCAATATAAAAGGGGTCCCCCTGAAACCATACAACTTGATAACAGTTGATGCATTGTAGAAAATAACATCTCCCCAATTGTGTACGATGTTCAGGTTCTTAGCAAATTGGTTTGGCCTAACAAGCTGTGCCAACATTGTTGGGATTCTTGGGTTGTCTAAGACAAACAGCTTCCTGAGTCTAGCTACAAAATGTTTATCAAAATTGATGAAACTATGATCCTTCTTACCCCAAGTCATTGTGAGGCTCCATAGTTGGACTGGCATGTCTTCACCATCCTTCCTTCTCACCAATTCCATTTCTTGTTCAAAATAGCTTGCTCCTTTAAATAGAAACATGTACATTATGAAAGAGTACCAACAAAAGGCCCTGTCACCTTCATTCTTTTGAATCTTTACTAATCCATTATGGATTAATTCAGCAATAAAAGGAGCAAAATCAAAAGTGATAGACACGTGTGCATGTAAAATTTGGATCATCATGCACATCAAGTGTATTGGCATCCTTTCACTAACACCCTCTCCAAAAACCTGGCATAATGACCAATATGCACCCCTAGCTCTGAGATCAAAATATTCTATTTTAAAAGGCTCTGGAGTGTTCTGCCCCACAACAACCATTTTTCCAATTTTGGTACAAAAATCCTTCAACAACTTGCCTCTAAAATAGTTCCTTTGTGCATTATACACTTGCCTTAGTTCTTCAAAGTTAATGCTCTCCAAACTTTCTGAGGGTTCACTTAACCCAAACACCTTCCTGATTTCTTTAGCAAAAACTTTAAACAACAACACTCCCTTTGCATCCCTAATTTCTTTAGTGATTGGATCATAATTCTTTGCAACCTGGGTCATCAAATCTACATCTAAAAAGACACCAAGCACGACAAGTTTTCCTAGGTCAGACTGACATATATTGCTTGCTGGGTGAGGGGCATTTCTCTGACTAAAACCTACTTTGAATAATTCTAGTCCTGTGGTATCAGAGTCACCTCTTGCGTTGATAGTACCAATTTTGGCCTCTCTAATAAAACTTTTCGTGTCATATAAACCTTCTGCTATCTTTACCCTAGGATCTTTGGGAATCAAACTCTTGTTTTTCACCGGGGTAGTGGAAGAGCCGAGAAGTAACTGCAATAAATCTTCATGCAAACCTCTTTCACTATACTCTATTTTACCGGAAAATTCTTTCCTTGGGGCCATTTTAAGGTTTATCTTTAAAAGAAACCTTTGCAAGATAGACAAAATACAGAACTATGATTCTTTTAGTAAGGAAGCAAATCGCACAAGAATTTCACCAACCTTTTTTCTCAGAAACCACCCGGGAATAGTAGCCAAACCTTAGAATTCTTCATGCCTGAGTCTTTGCAAATTTTTGATCTCTTTGTGCTTCTGAAAGTGCACAAAATTATGATGTATGAGCCACTAAAGTAGTCCTGTCAACAATTAATTTAGCACGATTGAAACAATTACTCCTCTGGAAGAGCGAACTGTCACTTCTTCAACGGGAAGCCTCAACTTTGCACCATTTTATCTTCAATTTGAAAGAGAATCGTCGATCCTCATTAGCAGATGATCTAACAGCTTGTCACATGATCGCATGGCGTAAAAAACACTCACGTGAACATGCGACTAACCATCACATTACCTTTCTATTTTTGGCGGTCTCTTGTAACTTCCTCCGTTAACATAAAATGCTATTTGCATGATCGCATAGCTTAAAATAAGCTTATGCAAACATGCAAAAACCTGTTAGCATTCACCATCACTATCTTCTTTTATATCGCCAGTCGCACCTCGCCTTTGTCAATAAAGAAATTCCATGCTTGCAACACCTGGTAGAATGTCATGTACTTTCTTTCTTTTCGAGCACCGGTGTCTACTGACACTAACCAATGAGAAAACATTATTTATGCACATCTATCAAAGGTTTCACTGGAGAATCACACTTGATTCAATGCAAGATCAACAGCCTGTCGCATGATCATATAGGCCTAAAAGATCCCATGCAATTATACGATAGCCATCCAATCTTCTCTTTACTACTTTAAACCCTTGGAAATTCTTCTGTTACCGGCCCTACTATTCTTGGAAAATAGAAGGCCGCCACTTGTGAGATACTTGTCAGTGGTCCCACCTTGTTTCCACATCAGGATTTGTCATAAAATCAATGATTATTTCGCATGTTTGCATGGCTTGGAAATATTCCATGCAAACACGCGACCGCCGTTAGATCTTCTTTGAAGATTCATGGTTGGATGAAACTTGAAACATTAGAATACAAGGTAATTAGGTCATAAGAAATGTTATTTATACCACCGGGTTTCTAGACTTAGGAAGAAATATAACCCTCGCATAAAAATAAACACTTGTGCTCTTTAATGGACCTAAGTGACTTAAAAAGTAAAGCTCGAAAATAAATGAAGTAATTGACTTAGGATTTATTTTGAAAATGGAAAACATTTTGGGGCTTTTGACATGAATTTGAAATTCTTCAAGGACAAGACCTAGGGTAAGGATTTTTGAAATAGGGTTATGACAATTTTTTGAAGAAATTCCAGCATCTGTACCTAGGAAAACTTCACAGACCAGAGGACTAAACCAATGTTTGGACAAAAACCTCAGAAATTTAAGAATACTCCCAACAGTCTCTATGGGGTCCATGTATTGGTTATCAGTTTGTTGTGAGTCAGATTGTCAGGATACCTTTCTACAGATGGGAGATGTTACTAGGGGTAGCTGATGCTGGGATGTCCCATGAGTATTGAGACTAGTGGTCTTGAAATAGGTTTATTCATTTCACAGATCCAACAGAGCCTATGCCTGCTCACCGTGGTGGTGATGGTGATGATTGGCATGGAGGTGGTAGACATCAGAGATGTCAAGGTCGTAGAGGTCCTCGAGGTGCAGTAGGTAGAGGCCATGTGAGAGATGTACATATTCGAGATAGGGCCAGAGATAGATAGGTAGATGCAGCTCCTGTAGTTCATCCTCGAGCCGTAGTGAGACAGGATCGAGTACATCACCAACAAAGAGCACAAAGATAGGCTCATGTTGATGCTACTCGACAGGTTCCAGGAGGTTTAGATCCTTTAGTATAGTTACAGAGAGTGGCCTTGTCACAGTAGGATGATGGTGCCCCTTAGGTTTAGGAACCATAGTTTCCAACATAGCAGATGCCTCCACCAGGTTAGCCACCACAAGATCAGGGACAGGGTTCACAGGATGTAGTAGTACAAGAGGTACATTCAATGAGGGTAGAGATATCCACTATTGTGGGCCGATTAGATCAGGTTGCCACCTTGATGCAATAGTTCTCATCGACAGTCATTGGGCAGAGACAAGATGGAGCGAGCACTTCTTAGGCTCCTCCCTCATAGGATGGTAGAGGTCTAGATGGTTCTGGTGCTACAAGGTCATGATTTGATAGATTGATCTTGCATTGATGTCCTCTTGTTGTACATTTCCTATTTTTGATCGATCGGAACTTGTGATGTACCACTTTTATGAGATTATATCTTGATATACTTGATGTACTGGATCCATTGATGAACACATTTTTGATGATATATGATGATCTATTCCTTTGATCTTATTGATGAGTTGATGTTATGAGATTATCTTTTGATGCAACTATATGATGTTTAGGATGCACTTATTTTTGATGATGTGATGGATGCAACATAGCTTATGTTTATGATATAGATAGATGAATGCAATGATGTATGGATGCTTATGAGATATTTTCTATTGTTGTTCATGTATGGATGCAAAAATTATTTTTATGACCAAATGAACGATTCTATGTTTTCTTTGATTTTTCTAATGTATGCAATGTCTATCTTTAATTACATGAATGTAAATGACGTATGAAGAATGATTTCTTTTTCTGTTTTCTCCGCATTTGGATGAATAATGATTAATGATATGCATGAATGCAAAATATAATCTCATTTTCATTGTTTGGAATGACAGATCATGGCGTTTGATTCAAACCTCCTTCTATTGTATTGTTCCCCTTGTAATTTAAACTAAGAAAAGCTAACAAAACACAATGCACTTAATCTAACATGGATGCAGCTAACTGTCATTATTCAAGATTTGGAGCTTATTTTCATCATTGAGCATTTTTGGAATCCCGTTGCTAGTACAATCATCACTAGTTCAACTATGATGATATGAATACTTTTTGCCGCTTTGTTTGCTTTCCCATCGATCTCTTCGGTACGCCTATCATTAATTGAAGCCAATCATGAGAGGGTGAATACCAATTTTGTCAGATTGTATGTTGCAAGTGGATGTTGGTATTATGATATGAAAGATCAAAATAGCCAAGAGATCCATTTGCGTAAACAAGCAGAAATCTCTATTTTATTCTATGTACAAGTCCTCGATGATTCTTTGATGATCACGTCCTTAGAAAACTTACATGGTTTAAAACATTGATTTTAAGATAGTCAGGCATAAATCAAGAAAATATCATCCTTTCATCATAGCTCATCTAGTCTAAAACTTTCATCGATTTGCTAGAAAAAGATAATTTCATCAATTATTTCAATACTTAGAAAAAAATTTGTCATGTTTTTCAAATCCATAGTTCAAATGTAGTTCCATCCATTTCATTTTTTTAATCCTGATAAAGATAAAGTCATTTTTGAAGTTCTTGGATCAAATTCTTCATTTTAGGCTCAAATTGGATTAGGATGTAGATTTGATTAAGTGTTCCTCTTTCGAGTGTGATGAATTGATTCTTTGATTGAATAAAACTTGTTGATGAATCCTTCCTCCTTTTGAGTAGATTTCCCCCAGTTTGATATTGATTTCATTTGTGGGACTTAGGACAATTTTTTGATTAGGTGACCCAAAATCTTGAGGTACTTGCAAATGCAACTGTGGGGTTTTATTATGATATATACAAATGTTGGCGAATGCAATATTTACAAGGTGACCTGCTAAGTATGCAACTGACTTGGACTTTCAATGGTGCCTGTTTACCAGGTTTTCACCGATTGAATGGATCAAGCTCTTTTTCTATTTTTAAAGCTTTTTCTCTTTTTTTGCTACCAAGGTGCCTATTTGCTAGGTTTTCACCAAGGCACTTTCTTCTTTTTTTTGATTTTTTTGTATTTTTTCAATTTTTTAATTTTTTTTTTTTTCATATCATCAAGGTGCCTATTTGCTAGGTTTTCACCAAGAAAACATCTTTTTTGGATGTTTTTCCTTCATGCTCAATTTTCCACTATTTTTGATGTTTTGTGCTTTTCAAATGTTTTTGATATTTTCAACTTTTCCAATGTTTTTAGGATTTTCAAGATCTCTATTGAACTATGTACAATAAATATGATGCTCTCCATCTGATACTCTTTATACGCTTTCATCTACCTCATGTATATAACCTTTTAAGATGTATGCTATTTATAGGCTCCTAAAGCTCTTCACCATCACAATCTGATAACTTGTATGTGTTGGTTCCAAAATCTTCAACAATGAGAAATGGTCCTAACCAGTTGGCTTCCCACTTTCCTTTCTTCTCCCTTTCTACTTGGTTCTTGGGATTTTCTCTTAACACTAGATCACCTATTTGGAATGTCCTTGGCTTGACATGTTTATTGTAAGATCTTGACATTCTATTCTAATACACCTTTAAGTGATCAAAGGCTTCTTTCTATTTTTCATCCAATAGTTCTAGTTTTTTTAGTCTAGCAACCCTATAGTCCTCTTCATTGATCAAACCATGCATAGATATCCTTAATGATGGAAGTTCTACCTCCAAAGGCAATACTGCTTCTATTCCAAAAACTAAGGAGAAGGGTGTAGCCCCTGTTGGCATCCTTATGCTTGTTCTATAAGCCCACAAGGTCGGGTTTATCTTGATATGCCAATCCCTACTATAATTATCCACCATTCTCTTCAAGATTTTCAATATGTTTTTGTTTGTTGCTTCAGCTTGTCCATTACCTTGAGGATAATAGATTGAAGGTGAATGATGTATCATGTGGAATTTGGTACACAAATCCATTATATCTTTGTTCTTGAAATGTCTTGCATTATCCGTTATGATGGCATGAGGTACGCCATATCTACAAATTATATAATTTAGGATAAACAAGGATATTTGTTTGCCTATTGAAGTTGATAAGGGTACAGCTTCCACCCACTTTGTGAAATATTCTATGGCTATTATGATGAATTTATACCCATTTGAAGATGGAGGATATATCATTCCTATTAGATCTAGACCCCACTAGTAGAATGGCCAAGGTGTGGTCATTGGATGAAGTTTTTGCACTGGCACATGTATCAAATTTTTGTGAAATTGACATTTCTTACAAGTCTTTGCAAAGTTACAAGAATCTTTTTCCATGGTAGGCCAAAAATATCCTATCCTAAGAAGTTTCTTAGCTAAAGATAATCTATTTGAATGTGATCCAAAAATTCCTTCATGAATTTCTCGTAAGGCTAAGTTTGATTCTTCCTCTTCTAAATACCTAAGGAGCATTCCATCAAGACTTTTGCGATACAATGTTTCAGAAATTATAGTGTACTTGGAGGCTTGTCTAATGAAACTCTTCTGTTGGTTTCATGTTTGGTTGATAGGAAGGGTTTGGTCTTTCAAATAGGTGTAAATTGGTCCATACCAAGGTGATTCAGTTGTAGTAAGTAGGAAAATGGTATAAGGATGGGTTGGATCATACATGGGTTGAGTTGCTTCTTCTACCAAGAACTCATATCGAGCACTCTGATTAGGCATCTGTAAAAGTGAGGCCAAAGTTGCCATAGTATCCGCTGCTTTATTCTTTTCCTTCAACACTTGTTCAAATGTGATGATAATGAAATAATTTTTGAGGTTATCCACCATTGTTTTGTAAGGTACCAATTTGTCATCTTTAGTATTATATTCTTCATTGACTTGATTTATGACTAATTGCGAATCTGCATATACCTTTAATTCTATTACTTTCCATTCTAAGGCCAACTTGATTCCAATAACCAAGGCTTCATATTCTACTATATTATTTTTACATGGAAATAACAATTTGTATGACTTAGGTATAGTAGATCCTTGAGGCGTGATTAGAAGTATGCCTGCTCCTAATCCATGGTGAGTGTAAGAACCATCAAAGTAGAGCTGCCATGTTTTTGCCTCAACCTTCACAATCTCTGAATCTAGGAATTCAACTTGTATAGGATGATCATCATGAAGTGGTGCATCTGCTAATTGGTCTACTATGACTTTCCCTTTAATTGCTTTTCTATCAACATATTCTATATCAAATTCGCTTAGGATCATCACCCACTTTGCTAACCTTCCATTTAATGCAGTTTTGCTTAGTAGATATTTCAAAGGGTCAATTTTAGAAATGAGCCTTATTTTATGGGCTAACATATAATGGCATAATTTTTGTGAAGAAAAAACTACAGCCAAGAATGCTCTTTCCATGAAAGTATAATTCAGCTCATATTTGACTAAGGTTCTACTAATGTAGTAGATTGCCTTTTCTTTTCCATTCTCATCCTCTTGTGCTAGGAGTGCCCCCAATGAATTCTTTGTTGCTGAAATATACAAGATTAAAGGTTTTCCTCTGATAGGCAGCATCAATATTGGTGGATTCATAAGGTACTTCTTTAGTAGATTGAAATCCTCTTCACACTTGGTATCCCATTTGAATATAGTGTCTTTATGCAATAGTTGATTAAAATTGTGGCTCTTTTCTGCCAATTGAGAGATGAATCTCTTGATGGATTGTATTCTTCCTTGGAGGGATCTCATTTGACTAACTATTTTGGGTGCTTCCATTTCCATTATGGCCTTTACTTTAGCAGGATCAACTTCTATTCCTTTAGCGGATACAATGTAACCTAGAAGTTTGCTGGATTGGACTCCAAAAGCACACTTCTTTGGGTTAAGTCTTACTTTGAATTCCTCTAGTCTTTCAAAAATATTTGCCAATATGGGAAGATGTTCTTTCCTTGAATGTGACTTAGCTAGAATGTCATCAACATAATCTTCCATGAATTTATGCATCATGTCATGGAATATAGTAGTCATTGCTCTTTGATAGGTTGCTCTGGCATTTTTCAAGCCAAAAGGCATGACATTCCAACAAAATGTACCCCATGCACATGTAAAAGCAATTTTATCTTGATTTGATTATAGCCACTAAATCCATCCATGAGTGAAAACATGGAATGTCTAACTGTTAAGTCTACAATAGCATCAATGTTTGGTAATGGGAAGTCATCTTTAGGACATGCTAAATTTATGTCTCTAAAATCTATGTAGATTCTTATAGACTTATCTACTTTTGATACTGACACTATGTTGGATATCCATTGTGCATAATCAATGGCTCTTATGAATCCAACCTTCAATAGCTTCTCTAACTCTACTTTGACAAGTAGGGCTATATGCAGGTGCATTTTCCTTAGTTTCTGTTTGATTGGTTTAGCTCCTTCCTTTATATTGAGATGATGCATTATCAAGTTCGGGTCCAAACCTGACATATCATCATAAGACCAAGAAAATTTGACTTGCTTTTCTTTGAAGAAATCAATGAATTATGTTCTTTCTTCACTTGATAGGGATGATGCTAAGTGAATAATCTTGGGCTCTATATCTGATCCAATGTTTATCTTTTCTGTTGGCTCGATTAGAATTGGAGACCTTTCTTCATAGTGGTCTGGTAGAACATCCAAACTCCCTTCCAAAGGTGCCTCAGTTGGGTTTTCACCTTTAGAAACATCCTTTATTTCTTTTTTTCTTTGTTTTGAATCTAATGTTGCCACAAAGTGGTTTTCAACACTCGATTCTTTTCCTTTTCTATTTTTTAAATTTTTTTTTCATTTTTTCTCAAATTAAGAGTTTGGATGCTCCCTTTGATCATTTCTTCTTGATATTCCTTGGTAGAAGAAGATTCAACCACGTTGAGGTATTGGGATAGTGTGTTGTCATTCAAGAAAGTTGGCAAGGTATCGGGTTCAATGGCATCCCATTCAATTAGGTCCGGCCGAATGAGAATTAGTGGGTCAACACTTGGATTTGTCTCAACGGGGCTTAAAGTGTTTATCATATTATTGGAAGGTTCATACATTGTATCATCAAAATCTTAGACATGAGCTTCCTCTAAGTGTTCTAAAGAAGAAGGATCAAACTCTTCCTCACTAGACTCCACTATGGTTTCCGTTGGATAAAAATCATGCGGATTAAATCTAGCATTTGATTCTTCCATAGTAGGTCTCCATGATGGAACATGCGGCTCACCTACCCATTGATTTATTTCAATTTCTATACTTGGTACATCATTTTGAACCTCTTGACTAGAACTAGATGCTTGATTTAAAGTGGATTCAGCCATTAGTCCTTTGTTTTTGGTAGATGCATATGTATGAATAACATCAATGCCTTTGTCATGGCATGACTCATCTGATAGAGTCTCCCATTCCCATTCATTAGAATCCTCATCACTATGAGATTCTAATTGGAGTATTTGATCATAGACTTTGGGATAATGCTTTTGTGTATATCCTTCTTCAAGATATCCTAAACCTGTCTTTTGCTTGGAATCTCACCATGTGGACTCTAGGGGTTCAATTAGCCCTTCATTCCTTATACCTAAAGGTCCTTGACCTTTATAACCCATTTTTTGCATGATTGCAAACCCTTTGCCATATTGATGTGTAGGGATGGTTGGATCTTGAATGTGTTTAACATGGGCACTTGATTCTTCATCTTTGTATAACCAATTCAGAATTTCATTGTCTTCTTCATTCATTGTGGATGATGTGCTTGCTCTCACAAAGTTATCATTATACCTATGAGGTAGTTTCAAAGGTTTTCCAAAGGATTTTGGTGATAAGGGTAGATCCATCATTGAAAAGGAGTATTCACCTACTCCTTGCTATTTGATTTTGCATTGTTGATCAAAGTTTTTCATCATTTTATCCATCTTTTGGTAGTGTGCTTCTTTGGTGAACACTTGGATAGCCTTTTGTGATAAGGAATCTTCTTTTGCTTTTTGGGTTTCTTGAAGATATCTTGTGATAGCTTTGGTAGATTCTTCTTTCTCTTCTTCACTAAAATTTTTATTCTCATTAACCTTCTCTTTTCCTTTAGTCGATGTAGATTGGTTAATGAATTTTGGAGTTTCTTGAACAACAATTTCTTCTTCCATCTTTTCTTTTCCTTTCCATAAAGGAATATCCTTGAAAATTTGACCTTGTTTCATTTGATTTGATGTAGACCCTTCAGCATTATGTGGAACCAATGAGTCATTGATAGGTTTGACATTATTACAATACTAGAAGGGATTGAGGTCTCCACTTACCATTATCTCTTGCCCTTGATATGGAAATTTAAGACATTGATGGTAAGTTGAAGGAACAGCCTACATTTCGTGGATCCATGGCCTTCCTAACAAAATGTTATAAGTCAATTTAAGGTCCAATACTTGGCATATGGTTTCTTTTTGTATAGGACCAACTCTTATGGGAAAAACTATGACTCCTCTCGATGCTCTTTCTTCATCATCACATGCTTTTATGGTTATCTTTTTCTTTGGGTCAATAGCCTCCTCAAAAAATCATAAGGCTTTTACCAGGCTAAGGGTACAAATATTTAAACCAGCACCTCTATCTATAAGGACTCTTTTCACCCTATGCTTATGGATCAACACTTCTATGTGTAAGGGCAGATTTTGAGGATGATTAAGAGACATATCATCTTGCTCAAAGAATGATAGGAAATGAGGTGCAATTAGATGCCCCACCATGTTTTGGAATTTTTTTACCTCCAAATTTAGAGGCACATTTGTTTCCAACAAGGCTTTTTCCAAAAGATCCTTATGGATTGGTGATAGTTTGAGTAGCTCAAGAATAGAGATTTGAGTGGGAGTCCTTTGCAATTGGTCAACCAAGTTATATTGTTTCAATGATGATGTGGAAGCTTGGTTTGGTATCACCACTTTTGGACCATTATTAGATATGACAATTTTCGATGCTTGCCCCCTAGTGACCACATTTGCTAATGTTTCTCTTGATTTGCCTCTTATTACAACCACATTTATGCTTTGATCTTCTTGACTTATGGTATTTATTGTGTTATCATAAGTATGAGAAAATTTTACTTTCTCATTACCCTTTTTTTGACTTTGAGTCGCATTGGATGACTCACCCTTTTCATGATTCAAAAAGGGGTTTTTATAGGCCGTATGGTCCTCATTGTTTCAAGGTCCTTCAACTTGGATGATGTTGTTATTAATAAAATCTTGTACTAAATTCTTCAATTTCATGCACTCGTTGGTTGGATGACCTCTTTTCTGATGGTATTCACAATGATGAGATGCATTCCACCAATGAGGTTTGACTTCGGGTTCATAATTTGATACATCTGGTAGTGTGATAACTTGATTTGCCAAAAAAGTTTTTAATACATTCTCCAAAGGTTCACCCAAGGGAGTGAATTTCATTTTATTATAATTGGAGTTTGATTTTGATTTATCCCAAGTCTTATTGTTGGAAGTATTTGAATTATTGCTGTTATAATTATTGGAATTATATGGAGCTTTATTTGCTTGATTGACATTGTTTGAAGAATTCACTCCATATGGTAGAATAAAAGGGGTAGACTTCAAGTTGTGTGACTCCACAACCCCATCATTCACAAGATTTTTATTGTTACTTTTATTCCATGATTTTGATTTATCATTGTGATTGTTGGACCCTTGATTGAAATATTTAGGAACATAATTATTATTGCTATTGTTTTTGTTAGATTTATTGTCTTTAAATAACTTAATCTCCCCTCTTTTGACCAAAACATCTTCAATCTTAACTCCATTTTCAATAATTTTGTCAAATGTTGGAGGACATTGAAGTTGTAATCGATAGTTCATTTCCATGGTCAAGTTATTGGTGAAAATCTCCATTTTCTCTTTCTCGGGAATAGTTCGTGGATACCTTGTGAAAATGGTCCTCCACCTTTGTAAGAATCCTAAGAAGGACTCTCCCTCTTTTTTCTTGGTATCACATAACTTGAGCATCATGATCTCATGCTCAATGTTGTAAGAGTAATGGGTTATAAACTTTGAGGCCAACTCCTCAAAAGTCTTGATTCCTTGGGGTAGTTTTGAAAACCACTCCATTGCGGGTCCTCCTAAGCTTCTAGGAAAGAGTCTCATTAGGTACGTATCATTATGCATGAAATCTATAATTAGGGCACAAAATTCCCTTAAGTGATCTTGTGGGTCTGTTTTACCCATGTATTTGTCGTATTTAGGAAAAACGATGTTGAAGGGAAATGACACCATAACTAGGCTTTTATCGAATGGAAAAGGACACAAAGCTTCAATTGAGAAGGATTTAGGTTAAGCCACCTTATTTAGGGTATCTATTTGGTCTTGGAAGGCCTTGATTTGCTTATTCATAGTGCTCATTGGATCCTTTGGCTACTGGTTTTGCTTAAGCTGGTCTATATCAAAGTCATGAGGAAGCTTTACTCCCTTATGTGCTAGGTTTAGGAAAAAGTTCTCCCTATCCCTATCTATTAGTTTCTCCATGACTTCTAAGAAGTCTAGATCTTGGGCAGCCTTGTCAACTCTTTCTTCAAGCGTACCCATTGGATTTTGGTTGGTGTTATTGATATTTCCTTGTTGAAAATTATGTGATGCTGAATTTCTATCCAAGTCATCAAGGTTTTGTTCAAATAGGTTTGGAAAAAGGTCCTCTTGGTTGTGACCTTGGAATGCACTTTGGTACTCAATTTAGTCTTCTTTTCTTTCCACAAGAATGCTATCACCTTGTAAGGATACTCTATATGCTTGGGATCACGTGGAAACCAACATCCAACAATGGTTCATTTTTGGAATAATCCATGATATTTAGAGTTGTTGATTTTATTATTGAAGAGATTTAAAAGATAAGATGATTTTCAATGGATATCTCTCACTTGTTTATGTATGTGAAAACACAACAACCACACATTCACTTGTCTCTTTTACCATTTTAAACACAAATGTTTGATGTATAGAATGTTATCATGGGTTTTTCACAAGAAAGCACTTCAAGAACCTACCTTAGCACAATTTGGTTCATAAACATGGCTCTACAAGGTGGTCTTTGCTACTTTATCAAGGTTTTAGTAAGTATTCCATTCAAATAGATTTCAATCTCTCATCCCCCAAGGAGGCTTCCCACATGCACCAAGGTACAATTTTGCGCAATCTATGAGGACTACTAGAGGAAGTTTGAGAAATGAAGATCCATTTGTCATGAACCCCATTAAGGATACATGCGTTTCATTTTATAGTGGGTTGGATTCTCGTGGTGAAAGCAAGTGTATCCCACTTTGGGCTGTCCCTCTCACTAGCCTTACTAAGGAAAATTGGGGAGACGAGCCCACTAGATTTCTAGCATGCTTATTGAAAAGAAAGAAATGAACTTAGTAGGACAAGTTTGGGAGTTTGATCCACTCAAAGAGTGAAGAGCATATCCCTATTGTCTTCCTTTGTTCCACACAATCAAATACACATTTGTTCTTTTTCAATCCCTTGACAAGGGGATTCTTATAATTGAAGTGTGAAAGGCATTTCCTACGTTATCCACAGCTTATATCAAGTGAAATGCCACAATCTAAGAAAATGCAAGCTTGAATAGATGAATACCTTGTTCGTAGCTAGCATAAAGCTAGGGGCATTTTTGAGAGTATATTTTTTTTTGCAATTTTTCAACTCACCTTAGGCATAGCTCCATCCAATGTGCTTAAAATCCATCAAGTTAGTCAACACCACAAACAAAGTGAGGGGAAACCACAATAGAATTGACAAAACAAAGATTTATGTAAAGAACTTTGATCACTTTTAATTGTAAATCTTCAAAAAGAATTTAAGGACTAAAGACCCAATTAAGAGACACAAATTTTCTTTTATAAGCATCAATTATATCAAGGTATTTCTGATATACCTGACTATCTTCATCTTGTGTTTGCTCAAGGATAGCTTTGATATGTGCTTGATTCTCCTTCTTTATCCTTTTTGCAATTATCTTTTCCTCTTGATTGTATCTGGATTCTGGCCTCTGTACCTTTGGATGTCTAGGAATTTCCTGTCAAAACACAGAAATAGATAATTAGAAATCAAAATTTATCAATTTGCCAAAAAATTAAGACAAAAATCTTTAGGTGACATTGTCCAGCAAATAAGCGACAGTAAATTGCTCTTAAGTGTGAGTTAACTGTTCTCAAGCGACACTAAACCTTTCACCAGGTGACACTGAAAACTTAACAGGTGTAAGATAATTACTTCAAAGTGTCATTAAAAATAGTCAAAGTGACAACAAATTAACTCAAAGCGAGAATAAATTAGTTCAAAGCGTAAGATAAAAGTTCTCAAGTGTGAGTGATTTAACCAATTGCATAGCAAAGCTTTACGCCAGGTGATAACAGATTATTGACACATGAAACTTCTTTTCTCACACGCGTGACTATTTTGTGCAAAGGCTAGCACACTTTGTTGGAGAGGCATGAATTCTTTTCTCCAAGGTGATAATGAAATGTTTAAGACAACATCAAAATGTTTCACCAGGCATGAGTATTCAGTTAATAGGCGTCAATACAGAGTCTGTAGGCATCATTAAATCTATTACAGGCATGACTGAATGTTCTATAGGTGACACTTCACCTATTTCCTGCAAAAATTCCATGAAAAAATAGCAAATACAAGCATACAAAAATTGATCTAAATGATAAGATTGATAGAATGAGGCTTAGAGCCCCACGGTGGGTGCCATTTTGTATACAAATAAATGTACCTTCATAGAATTAGTGATAATCAATGACAAATAAATGGAATAAGAACTAAATACAACCACAATTGAGCAAATATTTCACAATATCAAAGACTAATTGAGCATCCTATGGCTCTCTAATTAGAATGAATAATGAAGCTCTTAGCAAGCTCACTAATGATAGTTCTAATATGAGAATGATGATGATAAGACAATGCTAATGCTAAAGCTCACAATTATCAATATGAAATACTAAAATTGCTCTCAAAATGCTTTCTAAATTCAAATTGCAAGAGGTTTGATGCAATTCTCAGATAGGTGGTTGATGAATTATGAAGGATTTTAGCCTTCCTTTTATAGATTTTCCCAATGTGAGGGGGTGTGGTTGCATTTGATCATGGTTGAGTTGGGGTTAAGGTTTTGGTTCCACCCTTTGAAGACAAAGCAAAGTTTGTGTCCTCAAAGCTTGGGACAAGTAGACAAGATGGATGGTTGAGATTCTTTTTCCCTTTGAGTGATTGAGATTTAATTTGACTTGATCCATGTGAGTGTCTTTCTTTTAATCTCATTGGTTGATTGATTTTCCTCTCCTTTTGGGTTGTTGAGAGTAATTGATTTTAATTAATTGATTTAATTGATTTATTTTAGCCATGTGCCCCTTGAATGGGTTGAATTAATTTAATCCTAGACTATACAATTAACTAAATTAATTATATTTTGATTTGATTGCTCTTGATTAAAATGCTCTCAATTTTGATTGATCTTGATTTAGGATTTGATTTTCATTTTGATTGGCTAATTATGCATTGTGATTCAATTGATTCAATTATGTCCTTGATTTACTTTGATTTTACTTCATTTGCTTTGAATTATCGTTAAATTATCTTTGTCCATTTTTAGGTGATTACACCATCAACTGATAGAAATATCACGACACCCCACAAATGAGAGGGGGGGTGAATTAGTTGTGTCCTAGCCTCATTAATGTTAACCACTTTGTAGATTTAAACCATTAAACCATATATTAGAAAGATAAACACCACATGAATACAATGATACCAATATTTTTGATGTGGAAACCCTATTAGGGGAAAAATCATGATGGGGATCAAACCTACAAGATGATATACTCTATTAAAAGAACAATAACATGTTAAAGATACAAAGGGAATGCACATGCATTCAAGAAAACTACCTAGAGCTCACTGCTCAATTACAACAAGGGAAGGCTCACTGCCTTACATAACAACTTGGACAACAATCCAATCTATGGACATTATTCCACTATTTATGAACTGACTAATGGCATCGTCAATATACTAATACAACTCCAATGAAGCACAATAAATCTCTACCTCAATTGAAGATTCCACTAATACCTCTTCACATAGTCATGAATACATCATGCTCACACACATCCATAACTTCACACACATAAATGATTACTTTATTTTATACATTACATCAACTTATTTCTACAAGGTTAGCCATGGACCTAATTAAAAAATATTAATTTGTTAAAACTCAATATAAAATGTGATCCATTGAATGTCAGCTAAGACATAGAAATGATCTATAAAAACATCCTTGAACACACAACATTTTTATAAATCACACCACGATCCATCACAACATGTTACACCAACCATGTTGGCCAAGATTGTAAAGAACAACAATCAATAAACTTTGTTACACAAAAAAAAAACATGTGATCCTCAAATCAATGAAAAAATCATGTCAAGAATACAAATCCTAGTTCTAGAGATGCCATAAGCTTCACATCTTGAAATAATATCATGCCAATCCACACCAATTTGAATACTCTTATACTATGTCTTCTTGAACACTTCATGAACATCAAAATACCAGTCTTAGATAAATCACACATAATTGTCTCAAATAATCATGTGAACCTCTGAAACTTGACAAAGATCAAGTACATGCATTATGTAGCACTTATGTAGCTTCACACCAACTGATCTAATATACAATAGCCTCATTGGTCCAATCAACTCATTGAATATTTCTACAACATGTTTGCAACACTATCACAAAAAATATATATGTTGGCATCAATGACAACACATATCTCAAATATGTGAAAGTAATCTATGAAGCACATATTTTCACAATATCCCAACAATCTCCCCCTTTTTCATTGATGGAAACATATGTTGTGAAAAAGAAAATCCATACCAAACAATACTTTACACATAGAGGAAATAGTCACTCCCCCTTAGATCCATATTTATTACATACTCATCTCTCCATCATACAAAATTATCTCAAATACATGGCTTCCTTTATTTTTTTCCACATCCCTTCTCTACCCTTTGACATGAATGGAAAATGTCACACATATTTGTAAAATATCCAAGAAAACATTGCAAAACTGATCTCATACCTGAATAGTATTCTCTTATCATCTTCCATAGGTCTCTCTAACCACTAACCACTAATCCCCCTAAGGAGTGGTCACCTTACATCGATCCAAGAAAAAGAATGTCTCTATTAAGTACCTTTGACTGATGCAGCTCAATGGATCTCAATTTAGATCAGGAGGGGCTATCACCCCCAAACTTACCTCAGAGATACTCAAAAGAATCCTTCGGCAAGGGCTTCATGAATATATCTTCAATCTGTTCTTTAGTAGATACATATTCCATCTTGAATTTCTTCTCATCTACATTGTCTCTCAACAAATGATACTTGATATATATGTACTTTTTTATAAATGTAGCACTAGATTCTTATATACATTTATGGAACTTGAATTATCACAATAAATATTAACAGGCTCATCAATACATACCATTATATCTTTCATCATTTTCTTCATTCGTACCACTTGTAGCTATGTACAATTCATATTAGCAGCAACATATTCTACCTTAGCAGTAGACTATGATATACAATTATGTTCCTTACTTGCCCATGAAATCAATCTCTTTCCTAAGAAGAATGCACCACTGCTTATACTTTTCCTAACATCCACATTTCCTTCCCAATCAACATCAGTAAAAGTACACATTGTAAAATTGTCACCCTTAGGATACCATAAGACATGATCAACTATCTCTTTCAAATATTTGAATATCGTCTCCACTACAATAACATGAGATTCCTTTGGTTCTGTTTGAAATCTAGTTGTGATACATACTAAACTCATTATGTCTAGTCTAGTTTTTTTTTAGTAAGCCCCAAATCATGGACATGTATCTTGTCTAATTTGTTTTAGGAGTATCATCAACTTTTGTCAATTCACAACTAGTCACCATAGGGGTTCCAACAAGTCTAGAATCTTCCATTCCAAAAAAAAATCAACAATTCCTTCAAATACTTAGAATGAGAAATGAAAATTCCTTTTTCAAGTTGTACAGTTTGCAAACCAAAAAATAATTTCATCTCACCTATCATAGGCATCTCAAGTTCACTTTGCATGTCCTTAGAAAACTCTTTACTCAATTCTTCATTGCGTCCAAAAATTATATCATCAACAAAGACTTCAACAATTAAAACGTTATCCTGAATAATTTTGAAATACAAAATGAAATCTTCAATACCTTTGTTGAATGCAAGATTCAAAAGATATTTTTCTAACCTTGCATACCATGCTCTAGGGCCCTGTTTTAAACCATATAAATCTTTTTCAAATTTGCACACCATATTGTCTTGATCTATCAAAGTGAAATCATCTGGTTGTTTTACATACACTTCTTCTAAATCACCATTCAAAAATGCATATTTAAATCCATCTGATATACGTTGAAATCCTTGTAAGTAGCATAAGAAAGAAATAATCTTACTACTTCAATTCTAACAACGGGGGAAAAATTTTCATCATAATCAATACCTTCCATTTGTGAACATCCTTTACAAATATGTCTAGCTTTATTTCTCACAACTTCACCATCCTCATTCATTTTTTTTTTTCTGAACACCCATTTAGTTGCAATCACATTCTTATCTTTAGGCCTAGGAACTAAGATCCATGTGTTGTTCTTGTGAATATGATATAGTTCTTCTTCCATATATTTTATCCAACCTTCATCTTTTCATGCCTCATGTACATCCTTAGGTCCAACTTTAGAAATAAAAAAATCTCATTTCTAGCCTCTTCTAATCTTCTTCTAGTTAGAGCACCTTTATCCTTATCACTTATAATCTTACTTTCAGAATGATTTAACCTTACATACTTTAGAGTCTTGTCTTCAGATTTGGATGAATACCTTATTCTTGATTATCTTATTCAACATTAACCAGATCTTCTTGATCATCATGAATTATAGGAGCAATCTGAAGTGGATTTTGTGATTAATTCTGTGTTCCCTGATTTCCACTGATATTTTCATCATCTGGATCATAAGCATAATATCTGGATTGTTTCAAGTTGATTTCATTAACTCTCACACTATAAATTTCAACTATCTTCCCCAACCTCTTGTTATAACATTTGTAAGCCTTACTCTTGGTATAATAACCAAGAAAGATAATTTCATCACTTCTAGGATCAAACTTTCCTAAGTCTTCATCTTTCTTAATATAACATTTTCTTCCAAAATTTTTGAAATATTTCATAACAAGAGTGTTACCATACCAAATATTATAAGGGGTCTTATCACTTCCATTTTTTATTTGAAATCTTTTTAATGTATACATTATTTTCAAAATGACTTCTCTCCAATAGATATTTTAAATGTTTTCTTCAATCATCATGGTTCTAGTAGTATCTAGGTTTGATCAGTTTCTTCTTTCTACAATCCTATTTTGTTGTGGACTCATCAGAGAAGATGAATGTCTCTTTATTCCATGTTCTTCATAAAAAGAATAGAACTCACTAGATTTTAATTCATCACCTCTATCTAATCTCAAACATTTAATCTTTGCACCCATCAAGAATCCCTTACACATTGCATTATCAGGATTTATCAACTTTGGTAGATCTCTTATAGCATTAGTAGCACTTATCTTCACAATGTTATCAAGATTAACATGACACAACCTCTTATGCCATAATCAAGAACCATCAATGTGATAAATCAAACACTTCCTTTCAGTACTATTCAAATGAAATATGTTACCTTTTAATTTTGAACTTTATGCAATCTCATCTCCCGAACTTCCCAAGATTTTGCATTCACCATTCTTGAATTGTAAACAATATCCCTTCTCAACTAGTTTCCCAACACTCAAAATATTATTCTTTAGTACTTCAACATATAAAACATCATCAGTATTAGTATTACCATCAATAGTAATTAGTCCTCTTCCATAAATCAGATAAGGAGTGTCATCATGAAATCTGACTACACCACCATCATACCTTTGTAGTTTTGCAAATTTTATTTTTCCTTTGGTTATATGATGTGAATAATAAATGTCAATAACCCATTGACTCCTTTCCTCAACATACATTTCCAAATCTATTTCCTCATTCATAGGACTTGGATTTTCTTCTTTTATAGCAATGAATCCAAATTCTTCATCATTATCACCATCTTTTTTAGACTCTTCATCAATCACACCATCATCAACAACAAGATAACATTTCTTTGAGTATTTAGATTGATACTTCCTAGGATTTTCCTTATAAACTCTCTCAAGATATGTACATGCAATATGACCAAACTTACTGCAAGAAAAACATTTCAAAGGTAGTTTCCCTTCATAGTTACTAGCTCACTTGGGTACTCTCCTAGCAATCAATGCTTCACATTCTTAAAGATTCCTTTATTATTCTTCAAAATCTTCTATTTCCTTAGGATACTTTGATGTACTTTCTCTAGGGTTATATCTCTACTTTCCTTTTTATATGGTTTCTTTGAATTCGGTCTCAACTTTAGGAGGAGGATAGCCAAATTCACTCAACTAAAATATAGTTATCTTATTGAGTAGCATGTCTTTTATCATTGTAGTTTCACTATTCTAATTTCTTCTATAGCTGCAACCTTATGTTTGCAAGAAGGAATTAAGGATCTCAAAACCTTAGCCACAACTTCATCATCATCAATTGTTCCACCAACACATCTCATTCCACAAAAAAGATATGCCACCTTTTACATTTAAATTCTAACATTCTCATATTGACTCATCTTCAAAGCTTCAAAATTTCCTTTAAGTGTCTACAACTTTTCCATCCTCACATGAGGGTCTCCTCCATGTAGAATTCTTATTTTTTCCCAAATCTAGTTCGTTGACTCTATGACATTAGAACATTATGAATCTGTTAAAGCACTCAGCAAGGCTTCCTTGGCTCTAATGTTAACATCAGATTCATTCTTCTAGTCAAGAGGAGCATTCACAACATCTACAGGAGGATTGTAATTTTTCTTTGTTATCTTCGAATGCTCATTACCAAGGAACCTCAAATGTGTCTCCATCCGCCCTTACCAAAATTCATAGTTTTTTCCATCAAATCTCAGACTTTCCTTTCTAAAAGTTGTCATCCCAAATCACCTCAAGCTGTTAAAATTTTAAAAGAGGCACTGGCTCGAATACCAATCGATAGAAATATAGCAACACCATAAAACTAAGAGGGGGGGGGGGGAGGGGGGTAAATCAGTTGTGTCCTAAGCTCATTAACTTTAACCACTTTGTATATTTAAACCATTAAATCATAGCTTATAAAGATAAACATGAAAGCACAAAATTACAACACCACATGAACACAATGACACCAATTTTTTTTATGTGGAAACCCTATTAGGGGAAAAACCACGGTGGGGATCAAACCCACAAGATGATGTACTCTATTAAAAGTGCAATAACTATTAAAGGTACAAAGGAAATGCACCTACATTCAAGTGCATTTCCTATATCTCACTTCTCAATTACAAAAGGGAAGGCACACTTCCTTAAAAATCAATTTGGACAATAATCTAGTCAGTGGACAACAATCCCCTATTTATGAGCTAACCGATAGCATGTTCAATATGTCAATACTGCTCCAATGAAGTACAAAAAATCTCTTCCTTAATTGTATATTCCACACACACCTCTTCACACAGCCACTAATACATCATGCTCACACACATCCATCCCTTTGCACACACAAATGATTACATCCTTTTATAGATTGCATCAACTTATTTTCACAAGGTCAATCAGGGACCTAATTATAAAATATTAATTCCTTCAACTCACTATACAAAGAAATCCATTGAATGTTGGATAATACATAACAATGATCTATAAAAAATCCTCAAACATGTAAAAGCTCCATAAATCATGTCACTATCCATCGCAACACATTACACCAACCATGTTGGCCAAGAGTGTAAAGAAAAATAATTAGTAAACTTGGTAACACTAAAAACATAACTTTTGATCCTCAAATCAACAAAAAAATCATGTCAAGAACAAAAATCCCAATTTTAGATGTCATAAGCTTCACATATTGAAATATTGTCACACCAATACACACTTATCCAAATGTTGTCATATTGTCTCTTCATGAACACTTCCTAAACATAAAAATACTAGCATCAGATAAATCACACATAACTATCTGAAATCATCATGTGAACCTCTGCAA
Organism: Chamaecyparis obtusa; assembly: GCA_027943335.1. Classification (NCBI taxonomy): domain Eukaryota; kingdom Viridiplantae; phylum Streptophyta; class Pinopsida; order Cupressales; family Cupressaceae; genus Chamaecyparis; species Chamaecyparis obtusa. Next base: position 56,582 of record BSBK01005402.1, read on the forward strand.
CTTGATAAAGATCAAGTATAGACATTCATCAACAGTTTTGTAGCTTTGTACCAATTGATCTAAAACCAACCCAATCAACTCAGTGAATATTCTTGCAACATCTCTGCAACATTGTCACAACAAAGAAATATGTTGGTATCAATGAAAATATATCTCTCAAATATTTGAAATCAATCTATGAAGCACATATTTGCATAATATTCCAACATCAACTCCCTCTTTACATTTTTCAATGGGTGTAAATAGAATAATACAACTTTCTAGACTATCAATTTCATCTTTTATAGCAATATTTTTCTCTTTACATGATCCATAGTATGACAATACCTTATTAGGATAGTTGGTCATCTCTCTCTCTCTCTCTCTCTCTCTCTCTCTCTCAAGTGATGCCTCTTTTATCTTGGTTTTGGATTTAATGAGGACTTAAGTCACTTGGGGGCTTGATTCTTCCTTGTCTCCTTGACCTTAGGAAACTATAGTTCCATCGGCCCTATAATGGATACACCCACCCCGACCTGATTTATACTTGTAGAGAGGGCCCCTGGTAGGGAGCAGCAAGGGACCCCTATAAATGTGTTCTAGGTCTTGTCCTTAAGCAAGTGGTTGAGTGTAGCTGGCTATGCTGAGAAGTCTCCCTCTTTGGCTTCATATGGATCTGGGACTACTGAAGCAACAAACTCCTAGTGCCTATCCCACAGAATATTATTTCTATGCATTGATCTACTTTACCATGAGAATAATATTTTATCCTACTCCTGATAAAGTGGGAGATAAATGTACCATCCTAAAATATTATCACCCATAATTAGATTCTCTATTAGGCTCCATTTTGGCGATTTCAAGATTTAATTTCTATTATGCTTAATCCTAGCTACCTATCGTCTCTTAGTTCAGATATATTCGCTCTCTTATTGACTTGAAATTTCAATTTGGGCTCATTTTTCTAGGTACATAATGGTCTATTGATTATGTTCCTTGGAACAAAAATGGCCTATCCAAAATTCTCCTCCACATTTGGACTCAAATTTTGTTTGTGGCCTCGATGTCACGTTTTGGTGGGAAATTAGGCATCATGGTCGACATAGCTCAATTTTGAAGCCTAAAGTGTTTGAGAGGTATAAACACCCTATCTCTCCTCATTTTAGATATCACACAAACACTCAATCCTTTGGAAATCAAGGTGAGTTCAATATTTAAAGGCGAGCATTAGATATTTAGCATTTCTTCAAGAATCCAAGACAATTTGAAGGCATTATTATACATTGTAGAAAGCTTCTCCCTCATCATGTACACATATAGGAGTTCAAAATAAAGATAGAAGATCTTTTATCTATTCATGTGCATTATTATTCCATAGCAAGTGATTCTCAAGCATAACAACATTGAAGATCTACAAGTGGTGTTCGTAAATCCATGCATTTTTTAAGGAATCCTTGATTCCTTTATAGATTCAAAGGTCAACACCTACAATTCAAGAAAAATTAAAGTATATTCATGAATATGAGTGATTACTACATCCATTCATGAAGCTATATTCATTTAAAAGGGTAGATCAAGCATTTATCTTTACATTTACATACATTCCTTTATGCAATTTCCTTTCTTTATCAATGGTGATTCTTGTAGACTTTCAACCAAGCCAAGTAAAAGGTTATTTCTCCTCATCTAAAGATTCAAATCTATATGAGATCTCATCAAATTTTTATCTATCTAAGGTCCTCAACTCAACTTTCTCGAGCATATAAGGTAGTTGAATCACATCTTCTTTTTTAGTTTGTTCAAGCTAAAATATAAGCAAAAAATGCTTAGTTTCTCTAAAAATAACACTTCTAATATGTATTACCTTATAGAAAACATGCTCCCATAGCTTGTATCATTTCATAATGTGACTGTCACCAATGAAGATACATTCTATATCCCCATTCTCAAATTTTATTCACTTCTCCTTTAGGACATATGAATATGCCTCACAACCAAAAATTCTAAGATGTCTCAATGAAGGCTTATGACTTGAACATACTTCTATAGAAACTTTATCAACAAGAGATGATTTATGAGTCATGTTAATTATATACCAATTAGTAGAAATAGCTTCCACCTAAACCCTTTATTCTATTCTGTCATTGATCAACATACTCCTAGCATTCTCCATCAATGTCATGCTCATCCTTTCTACGTCTCTATTTTGTTGTGAAGAATACAGAGTTTTCTTTTTCCTATGAATTTCACAATATTTATAGAATCTATTGAAATCATTAGAGATAATTTTCCCACCATTATTATTCCTCAAACATCTTCTTTTCCTTCTATTTTTTAATTTAATTATTGTTTTAAATTATTTAAATAGACCAAAAACATTATATTTACTCTATAAAATATACCCATGTCCTTATGCTATAATCATCAATTAATAAAACATAATATGTGGATTTTCCAATGGAAGGAACATCTATCGGACCAAACACATCACAATGAATAAGATCCCACACACCACAAAATTAATTAGAAATCAAGTAAAATTGAACATGGTTTTGTCTTTCATAAATGAAATTATCATAAAAATCAAAATTAAGATTACAATCATTCAAACCTTCAACAAGGTTTTTCTTTTTCAAGGTCCTTAGACCCTTCTCTCCAACTTGGTGAAGTCTATGGTTCCATAACAACCTTATCTATAGGTAACTTTGATTTAGAAGAACTAACATCCTTAGCCACTGAAAATCCATGTCCATATACAGAGGGTAAGATTTTCACCTTTTCCAACAAAGTATACATATGTTTGGTCTTCACAAAAGTACTATTACAATCAATAGTGTATGCATCCAAATTATAAAAATTATTAATTATGACACCTGTAGGAACCACCATAGTACCTCTCACCATTTGAGATCTTGTATTGGAAAAGACTACATGCACACCCAAATATATCAGTTTTATCACACAATTTTTTTATCTTAGATCAGGGAGATGCAACACATTGTTAATATTTCTTATTCTTCCACCAAGAAAGCTAATTTAAGATTTATCATGGCCAAAAATATTTAAATGATAATTATCACTCAAGTATACCTTACCTCCATCAAATTATTCATATTCAAAAAAATAATCTTTATTAGAGGTCATATGAAAAGATAAAATTGAGTTAATTAACCAAGCATCACATGAATGAGGTTCCAATGTTATAATGAACACATCACCATATTCCTTCTTAGATTAAAGATCAAAATTAATTTTTTTATTTACTTCTTCTCTTCTTTTTGTAGTTCTTATCGATGTATCTAGACTTATCTCAATTCCATCAAATAACATTGGACTTTCCAAAAGATTTTGATCTCTCTCAATTTGGATTTATTACGCTTCTCATTCCTCTTGAATTTTTCCTTCGGTATTCCAAAAACAAATAGAGCTTCCTTGGTATTGATGGATACCTTCCTCATCTCTTTAGAAAGAAAAGAATGCACCACATCTTTCATCCTAAAAACAAGATAAGTACTATCGATGGCTATAACAACAATATCCCTCAAATCAAGAAAAGAACAAAGTACGATCTAACATTTCTCCTTATCATCCATCTTGACACCAATGGATGTCAATTGAGCCACCAACATATTGAATTCTTTTAGGTGGTATAGGATTTTTTCACCCTTCTCCACTCTTAAGGGATATAGTTTCTTCATCAAGAAGATCTTATTTACTAAAAAAAATCATTGATACATCTCACCAAGCTTCTTTCATATATTCTTTGCAAAGGATTCTTCATAGACATTGATTAATAAATTTTGCAAGGAATAATGTAATTATATCCTTAGATTTATAGTTCATAACAACATATTTAGGAACCTCATCTAGACCTATAGGTCTCATGGTATTATCATCACTAAGCTCTCACATATCGTAATCTATTAGTAGCTCGTCCATCTTCAATTTCCACATTTCAAAATTATTTCCAAAAAATATTTACACCTCTATTCTCCATGATAAACTAACCATCTAAACATTCCCACAACAAGATCACAAAGTATCTTTTACACAAGCTCCCACTCAAATAGGGATTAGTTCAAAAAACCCAACTACCTACAATTAAAGTCAAATGTTATCAAGCTCTAATACCACTTGAAAGGAAGTTAAGTAGCGGAACAACTTCCTACACTAATCTTGGGAGAGGTTAATGAAAGAAATTTCAAGTATTTATAATAGTTATAGAAACTTAACAAAAATAACATAAAATAACATGCACACCACAAAACAATTATTTACATGGGAAAAACCCTTTTGGAAGAAAAATCCACAATTCAAAATCCATCAAATATATTATTCAGAAATCAATAAAATATTATAATATATTTGTAGAGAAAGCTTTTCTTAGGAGTATCACCAACCAAAGATGTAGAGGTAACTGAATAGCCAATAAGGCTCTTACACATACCTTCCTTCTCACACACCTAATATATAGGAGATACAATACAAGAAAATGTTTGCACAATATGAAAAGGGGTTACATAAAAGGATTGGTTTCCCTAATTAATATGACACATTGGAATATAAAACTACCTCAAGAAAAATATTATTAACACCATGTGGTAATAAATATGCTAATGTGATATCTATGCTTGAAGGGTTTTTATTCTTTTGTTACTTGGAATTGAGAAAGTGATTTATGATAGTGATATACAAAAGACTAAATAATAATAGATATGATCCAATCCAAATGAGAAAACTAATGTAAAAGGGAATGGAGAAGAATTTGAATGCACCAAGAAATTAAATAGGAGGAATACAACTTCATATCTGAATTCACGACAATCAAAATCATACAAACACCTATAACTATAGATCTAAGACCTGGAGATTGTAATCCACTTTCCTACCAAATCTAAGAAAGATATAGAGGGTACATGTCATCAATGTCATCATGTACCCAAGGACATGATGTTTCCAATGTCATCCTATACCCTAGGTTTTGGTCTCAAATTCCTAGGGGTTCTCCATTTGGTCCCAATCTTATTGGATCTTGTTCAATAGCTCTACAACATATTCATGCACATAGAAAAATAGGGAAGAAGGTTGCATAAATGGGTTTTCCTCATTCAAAACCTTGTTTAAGAATTAACCTTTAAAATAAAATAAAATTGCATAAGAAAATATGAAATAGAAGCTAGATATAAATTGTAAATCACCTTATACCTTGATAATGTAATGCCTCTTTAGACAAAACCGCAAGTACTATTTTCCTATACCTTGTGTTTTGGTCTAAAATTTGCATGGGTGCTTTGTCTAGTCTTGATCTTCTCAGATCTTATTTGACAGCTCCACAACTTGTTCTTGCACATAGAAAATTTTGGAAGAAGGTTGGATAAATGGGTTTGCCTTAGTCAAACCCCTATTTAGGAATCAACCTTGAAAATGAAATAAAATTTTATAAGGAAATATGAAATACAAGCTAGATATGAATTGTAAATCACCTTATACCTTGATGATGCAATGCCTATTTAGATTTAATCACAAGTGTTAATGAAATAGTTTTAACTCCACAAAAACCCAAAAGGAAATCATGAAATGTAATACTTTTGCAATGGATGTTGTAGTTTTCTATAATCCTTAATGAAGAAGGATAAGAATGCTTTGAAGGATTGAATATTTTCATGCATGAAGACCTTCAGAATGATGTAATTATTTGATTTCTTGATTGATTGATTTCATATCCTTTTTCTTATGGAATAATGGAAAGGTTATGCCTTTATATAGAGATATCAACTAAAATTACCCTTAGGTTGGCTTAGAGAAATGATAATGGCCTATGAGGCATACCTTTGGGGAATGTAAAACTATAGAATCTCACTTAAAATTTCAAGAAAAAGTGTTGGGAACTTGTTGGTTTTTTATGAAACTATACCCAAAAAGTCATCATGTACCAAAAAATATCCATGTACCTAAAACCACCATGTACCTAAAATTTTTATGTACCTAAAACCAACATATACCTATAAAACTGCCATGTACCTAACAAAATTCAATAAAATTTTATGGGGAGAAAGCTAATAGTTTCTAGGTCCCAAAAGATGAGTCGCACAAAGATATAAAATTGATAGATGTGGAAATCATGGCTTGAACTTTAAAATGAGGTAACACTCATCTTAGAGTGAGGAGATGGAATAATTTGGTCAAAATAAATTAAGAGAGAACTCGTAATATTTATTAAAATTAATAAAGGTCCAATGAGAATTAGGATAATGTGAAATCAATGTGGGAACCCATATATACTAAAATGGGGATAAAATGAGCACCTAATTAAGGGTGCTTACTTTTCAAGATGGTACACTATCAAATAGTATTACAAAACCATGGGAAAAAATTGACTTATAAAGTGGTGACCATTTTATCTCCAATCAAAGATTCCCTATGATGTGACAATACAAACACAAAAACATGTAACTCCCTTTTACAAATCATTTATGTATTGAACACATTTTTTCACATTTCCTATTTTAGGAGACCTACCTTTTGGAGGCCATAACTTTCGGACCAAGTGTGTGATTGATGAATTATTTGAAGCTTCAAAAATCTTGTGACCTTGAAGCTAAATAATGTCTTATCCACTAACATTAATATGGTATTTGATGAGGCATTTTTTAGGGGTTTTGAAGCCCCTAACATTCCAAGTTATGGTCTTCATACCTTTTTTGGAGAGTGTTAGACTCTCTACAAGCTAAGTTTAACATCAAGGGTAGATTGGATTCCTTCCAATATTTCTTCCTTTGATTTTTTGTTATTTGATGGTCTTCCACTTTTTCCTTTTTATTTTTCAGGAGTAAAAAGTATAGAAACCAAAATGGGCATTTGGAGGATTGCACTTGGAAGAAGTTCTTTTGGATTTGAGAGTGCATGAGGAGGGATATCCTCTGACCTAGCCTATTGGATTTTTTTTATAGATAAAATTAGGTCATAAATAGGAGATTGTGCATGAGTAGGAGAGTCCTCCAAACTAAGAGATATAGGTGACCCTATAGCCTTACTTACTAGGCCGTTCTATTTTTTAATCAAGTGTAATATACCATTGCAATATGTCTATCCCAAGGGGTTTTAGATGTATTCATTAGGAAATGAATAACCCAACTAACGGTGAAAGGCTACTTTCATTCCAATAATCATCATGCACTATTGTTTCCTAAAGAATTATTTTTTTAGGATTTTTTGATAATCCTAAGAGGTCTCTAATATCTATACTTCTATTCTTAAAATAGAGGAATAAATTGGTAGGAATAGTCCCAAGAGATAACTGAGAGGGGGGGGGGGGGTGTTGAATCAGTTATCTAAAAGATTCAATTCTTTATCCAATTATGTGTATAAGAACATTAAGCATAAACACAATATGAGAACACTTAACACAACACAATAATTTTGGTTATGGGGAAACCCAAATAGGTAAAAACCTCAGTAGGAATTGACACCCACTAAGAATTGCACTAGAGTATAATGATCCCTGTTAGAAGATCTTACAACCATATTAGGAATTGATCTTTACAATGCATTAAGTGTAGTGACATGGTCAAGGGTCAGACCCTGCTAGGAGTCTTTTACAATTAACCCTGTTAGGGGCGAGGACACACTGTTTGGAGCACACTTCTCAAAGGGGTGAACATTGCAACCTTCTATTTAATAGATACACACTATATCTGGATCTTTGGTGAACTATGAGGTAGAGCTATTATCTTGATTAGTTCTAATGAATAGCATGAACTTTTTCTTTTGTCACATAGACCTTCTACTGATGGCACAATTCTCCGCACTCTCTACTTTGCTCTATTCTTTCAACTCTCTGCCATACCTAGCAATCACAAATGACTGCCTATAAGTATCTTTCTCCAAATGATATAATCAAGTTATCCTATTATAACTTCCTTGAAATCATATTATAGAAACAATACAACTCTCCCATAACATCTCAGTTGGCTCTACTAAGCACACAACACAAATTAGGACTGCACAACTCCATGTGAGTAGACGCAACACTTCACACACTCGGCTCCACCAAATTAATTCCAACTTCCTTCTCAAGTTAAATCATGTCATGCGATCTTTAAAAAAACATGCTTAACTCTCATCTAAACATAAATCCAAGCACACATACCAAGATGATAGGTGCAACTACTGCAACAATATAAAATCTATCGGCTCTACCAGATAAACTCAGGAAACTGTGACTGTCAACTGGAGACTTCATAACTCAACCTATACTATACTTCTAACTCTGTGTCCATGAAAATAGCATCATACATATGTCTACAACATAAATATAAATGTGCAAGGCTCTACCAAAATTGTACTATAAATCACATACAAAACTCTTCTTGGGACCTGTTAGGAACACTCATTGATATAGACAATTATATTACTGTCTTCACTTAGAATCAACCTCTGTGTCTATGATATCATGCTGATAACATATCTAAGAAAAATATACTCAAGGCTCTCTCCATCATGCTTCCACACATGCTGCTTACCATATATTTTCATCAATGAAAAACATATAGTCAGCAATCTAGCTTGTTGGCAAATCTCCAACAATCTCCCCCTTTGGAATTGATGGAAACATATGGAATGAAAAACACCACCAATCCAAATGTACAATTCTTTTATAACATCTCCATTTCCTCAACAAAACTCTCCCAAGGAAGAATCCTCCATCTACTACTAAAATGATTTGAATATCAATTGCTACAATTCTTTTTACTATATACTCCCCCTTTCTTCATACTCCTCAACTAAATATACTCTTTTCTTTTTGTATTGTTTTTCATGACTATATACTCTCCCCCTTTGACATCAATGGAAAAGGGAAACAAACCATTTAATCATCAGTACTACTCCTGAAGTAGATTAGTCAACCCTTCATCAGTCATTGGGGGTTGATGCACTCCTGTAAAATCTAATTAGATTCAGGGAAGGGAATTACTCCTAGCTTCTCCCTGAGATACTTGAATGTATGCTTAGGTAAAGGATTTGTCAATATGTATGCTAGCTGATCTTTTGTGCTTACATAGTCCATTTTTTACTTCTTTCTCTACTACTTTCTCTCTTAGGAAATGATATTTTATCTCAATGTGTTTTTTCTTTGCATGCATTACAGGGTTCTTTGACATATTGATAGTTCTAGTGTTATCACAATGAATAACAATAGGATAATCAATCTAAATACAAAATTCATTTATCATATGCTTGATCAACACAATTGTAGAACAATTCAATGCTACTACTACATACTCTTCTTTTGCTATTGACTGAGAGATACAATTCTGCTTCTTACTTATCCAAGTAAAAGTCTATCTCCAAGGAACACTGCTCCTTCAGATGTACTCTTTCTATCATCCACACATCCTATCCAATTTGCATCTGTATATACATGAAGTTCTACATTTTTTGAATTAGGATACCATAAACCATAGTCTATAGTTCCTCTCAAATATCTAAATATTCTCTTTACTACCATGAGATTATTTTGCTTAGGTTCTACTGTAAATATTCCAACTATACCAACTGCATTAGAAATATCTGGTCTAGATTGAGGAAGATATATTAGTTTACCAATCATAGACTTACACAAGGTTATGTCTACTACTATTGAATCATCTTCTTTTGAAAGCTTACATCTGGTTATCATAGGGGTACTTACTTGCTTGCAATCATCCATCTTGAACTTCTTCAATATCTCTTTCACATACTTAGATTGATTAATGAAAATACCTTTGTCTATCTGATGCACATTCAATCCCCAAAAGTACTTGATAGGTCCAATCATGCTCATTTTAAATTTGCTCTGCATCTCTTTAAAAAATTATGTACTAAGTTGTCATTGCCACAAAAATAATGTCATCAACAAATATAGCAATTAGTAATAAACCATCAGGTGTCTCTCTTATGAATAAGTTACAATCTGTTGCTCCTTTCTTGAATCCAATCTTCATTAAGTATCCAGCAAGTATTTCATACAATTCTCTAGGGGCTTGCTTGAGTCCATAGAGGGATTTCTTTAATCTACATACCATATCAGGTCTGTTTGATAAGGTGACTCCTTTAGGATGCTCTATGTATACTTCTTCCTTCAACTCTCCATTTAGGAAGGCTGACTTGACATCCATCTGGTATACCTTAAAGTTTTTGAATGTAGCATAGGCTAGAAACAACTTTATGGCTTCTAATATTATTATAGGGGAAAATGTATTTGAATAATCAATTTCTTCTCTTTGCGCATATCCTTTGTGTACTAGTCTTGCTTTGTTTCTTACCACTGTTCCATCTTCATTCATCTTATTTCTGAATATCCACTTGGTTCCAATCACATTCTTATCACTAAGCCTAGGGACCAATTCCCATGTATCATTCTTAATTATCTGATCTAGCTCTTGTTTCATTTCTTCATGCAAATCTGAATCATTACATGCATCTTCAACACTTAAGGGTTAAAACTGTGAAAGTAAACATACCTCTTCATTTTCTTTTGAACCATTTTCTTTTGATCTTGTCATGAATTTGTTGTTCTGATATCTAATGATGTCTTCCTTTGAATGATATCTAGATGTGAATTTATGAACATTAGTTGTGACTCTCTCATTTGACTTATGAGATTCTTCCTCACTAGTTTTAGGGTCATTGAATAATACATCAATGTTGTCAAACATTTCATCAACAACTGTTTCTCTAGTGGCAGGTCTAGGTTCTTCTTCAATCATCAGTGCATAATCATGATACCTCTCTTGAATCATAAACTTCTCATCAATCTTAACATGAGAACTTTCAATGATCTTCTTTAATCTTAAGTTAAAACATCTATAAGCTTTTCTTTTAGTAGAGTAACCAAGAAAAACACCTTCATCACTTCTTGCATCAAACTTTCCAATTGCTTCATCTCTCTTGATGTAGCACTTGCTTCCAAAGATTCTAAAGTATTTTACTGTAGCTACATTCCCAAACCATAGCTCATATGGTGTCTTGTCCATGCCTAACCTTAGTTGAATTCTATTGATAGTATAGACTGCAATATTGACTACATCTCTCTAATAGGTGTGTGCAACCTTTCCTTCAATCATGATGGTGCATGCTATTTCAAGAATGATCCTATTCCTTCTTTTTGCAATTCCATTATGTTGAGGGGTTCTAGGAGCACTTATCTATCTCTTTATCCCATGTTCTTCATAGTACTCATAAAATCTGTCAGAGGTGAATTCTCCTCCTCTATCTGATCTTAGACATTTAATCTTTAATCCAGGCTCATTTTCAACCTTAGCTTTGAATATTTTGAACTTGTCAAATGATTCTGATTTATCCTTTAAGAACGTAACCCACATCATTCTAGACTAATCATCAACAAACAAAATGAAATACCTTTCACCATAGCATGATCTTGTTTGAGTTGGTCCACAAAGATCTGTATGAACTAGATCCAATTTGTTCTTTGTTGAATAATGCTTTCTTTTGAATAAATTCCTCACATGATTTCCTATCACACATTCCCTACATAATATTGTATCAACTAGTTTTGCAATGCTAGGAAGGTCTCATACTGCCTTTACATTTCTTATCTTCACTATGTTGTCAAAATTGATGTGACATAGTCTTTTATGCTATAGCCCATTGTCATCTACTTTTGCAACAAAACAACTTGCTTCATGATTAAGCTGAAAAACATTACCTTTAGTCTTTGAACCCGATGCAATAATTTATCCTTTCTTGTTATTAATGATGCACTTGTTGTCTTTGAATTCCAAATGATATCCTTTGTCAAGCAACTATCCAACACTTAGTAGATTATGTTGCAAACCATCAACATAAAGAACATCATAAGTGATGTTCTTTCCATCCAAGGTGATAGCTCCTCTACCTATGATAGGTTTAGGAGTGTTGTCTCTAAATCTGACCATGCCACCTTTGGACCTATCCAGATGTACAAATCTATCCCTTTCTCCTATCATGTGATGTGAGCAACCGCTATCAATGATCCAATCTGTCCTGATGTCAGCTTGTGAAATTAGTGCTAACTCTTGTGCTTTCCTTTCATCTTCAAGGTCCATTTTATCAAAAATATTCTTCATTTCTTCAATGGAAATGAATCCAATTTCTTCTTCTACTAAATCATCATCAGATACTCCATCTCCAGCATAGTAACATTCTTTTGTGTACTTAGGTTTGTAATTAGATTTGAACTTCTTGACTCTTGAAGGACAGTTAGAAGTAAAGTGACCAATCTTGTTACTTGAAAAGCATTTGAATGGTAACTAACCTTCATATTTTCCTTTTCCTTTCCTTTCTCTATTAGAAATCATAGAAATGAAATCATCTAGTGCTTTCTCTTCATCATCATCATCAAAATTACCGAAAGTGTTCAAGGATTTCTTACCATGGACTGAACTTTGAAGGATGTCTCACTTTTAAGCTCTGTCTTCAAACTCAATATCTCAAAGGCTGAAATCTTGTTGATTAAGGTCTCTCTCCTAAATTCTTTTGAGAATGGTATAGTCTCTTCCAAGATGTTTATCTTGTTCTCATATTCTAGTGTCAAAATAGTCATTAACTTATCCATTATGTCTTCTTCGGAAATCTCTCCACCATCATTTCTGATTCCTAAAACTGCTTCATTAATCCTTTGATTGTAGCTTCTAATGCTTTCTTTAGGTAGCATCTCTAATGTATTGTATTTTTTCTTCCATGTCTTTTTGCGTGCATTATTGGCTTGGATGTCCCCTTTAAACATGTCTTCTAGATACTTCCAAATCTTGTAGGCTTTATCTAGCTTCTTGATCTTTGAGAATTCATTGTTAGAAAAGGCACTGATGAGGGATTCTTTGGCAAGAGAATTTGAAGTGAACATGTCCTTTTTCTTAAGAGTTGCATCTTCCTTTGCAAGATCTAATAAATAAGGAATCTCAACTTCTTTAGTAGCTACTTCAAAAATCTCAAAGGCAATGCACTGCAAATGTGTCATCATTTTGTTCTCCCAACCTAGATAGTTCTCTCCATCAAACTTAGGACTTTCTTTTCTAAAGAATGCCATTTGATCAACCTCAAGCTATTAAAATTTCTCTCCGAGGCACTTGGCTCTAATAACAATTGTTAGGAATAGTCCCAAGAGATAACTAATATGGGGGGGGGGGGGGGTGAATCAGTTATCTACAAGATTCAATTCTTTATCCAATTAAGTGTATAAGAATATTAATCATAAACATAATATGAGAACACTTAACACAACACAACAATTTTGGTTATGGGGAAACCCAAATAGGTAAAATCCCCGATGGGAATTGACACCTACTAAGAACCGCACTAGAGTATAATGATCCCTATTAGAAGATCTTACAACCCTGCTAGCAGTTGATCTTTACAATACATTAAGTATAGTGACCTGGTCAAGGGTCAGACCCTGTTAGGAATCTTTTACAAATAACCCTGTTAAGGGTGAGGACACACTATTCAGAGCACACTGCTCAAAGGGGTGAAGACTGCAACCTTCTATTTAACAGATACAAACTATATCTAGATCTTTCATGAACTACAAGGTAGACTTATTGTCTTGATCAGTTCCAATGAATAGTATACACTTTCTCTTTTGTCACATAGACCTTTAGCTAATGGCACAATACTTCATACTCTCTTCTCTGATCTATTCTTTCAACTCTCTGCCATACCTAGCAATAAAAAATGACTGCCTATAAGTATCTTTCTCCAAATGATATAATCAAGTCATCCTATTAGAACTTCCTTGAAATCATATTAGAGAAACAATACAACTCTCCCATAACATCTTAGATGGCTCTACTAAGCATGCAACACAAATTAGGACCACACAACTCCATGTGAGTAGACGCGATGCTTCACACAGTCGGCTCCACCAAATTAACTCCAACTTCATTCTCATGCTGAATCAAATCATGCTCTCTTAACCAAACATTCTTAACTCTCATCTAAACATAAATCCAAGCACGCATACCAAGATGATAGGTGCAACTACTGCAACAATATAAACTTTGTCAGCTCTACCAGATAAACTGTGACCATCAACTGGAGACTTCATAACTCAACCTGTACTATACATCTGACTCTACATCCATGAAAATATCATCATACATATGTATAAAACATAAATATAAATGCACAAGGCTCTACCACAATTGTACTGTAAATCACATACAGAACTCTTCTTGGGACTTGTCAGGAACACTCACTGATACAGACAACTGTATTACTGTCTTCACTCATAATCAACCTATGCATCTATGATATCATAATGATAACATATCTAAGAAATATATACTCAAGTCTCTCTCCATCAGGCTTCCACACACACTTCTTACCATGTGTTTTCATGAATGACAAACATACAATTAGCAATCTAGTTTGCTGGCAAATCTCCAACATGAATTCCACTAATCAAGTTTGATTGTGAATCCCTAAGGAGGGATCATTGAATGGTTTTTCAATGCCACATACATTTCCTACATGTCTTAAAGAAAGGTGGGAAATTTATACTTAACATTAGAGCCTCTTAGAGAAATGGATATGATATCAATGGATACCAAGGATGAGGAAGTTAGGGTGGGGAAGTAAAAAGTGAAAGAGAAAGATGTGTTGGATGAATATAGCTTGTATGGAGACTTTTTATGCCTTACGTACTCATCCCTACATTTTCCACCAGGAAAAATGTTGGGTCCACTCTTTTTTCTTTTCCCTTTTTATTTTTCTTTTTTTGTTCTACCTTGTTTTCCTACAGAGTCTTAGATTCTAGAGTTTGCCCCTCCTAGTCTTAGTTTTTTGTTGGGTCTTGGGTCCCTGAGTTCCATAATCATTTTGGGTATTATGATGTATGAATATCTGATCCCTAGAGTGAAAATTTTTATCTATAAAGAAAAGTAGAAAGGTATTTAATGCCATTTCCCCATTGAGCTATAAAAAGCCTTTTTTAGGCTTATTTTTAATTACCAAGTGATTAAAAGTGATTTCAAGAGCCCTTTCTATGGCCAAGTCTTCCATCTTGTAAATTTGTATGTTCATAGAAAGATTTGGTCATTCTTGATGTATTTTCAAAGAATAACTTGGGGAAATGGTACAACATTATGGTCAGGTATAGCTTTCCTTATATTTTGGTGAGATTAATAGGGCTTTCCTTTCTACATTTTCATTTTATTTTCATTAGTTTTTCCTTTGTTGCTTAGGGTTTTTATGTAGTTTAGAAAATAAGGGTTTTCAAATAAAATCCAAAACCCTAAACTTAATTTAGGGCCTACAATTTTTTTATTTCTAAGGTTTTTGTTCTCTAGCATGAGGTTTTGAAGCATTTGACACCTTAATTTTGTGTTTTCGCATAATTGGGGTTTTTAATTTTATCTACCAGATGTCCTACTTCATAATTTTGGTGGTTTTCAAGTTTCATTTTGATTGTATGTGTTAAATTAAGGCTTTCTAGGGTTTTCCTTGAGAGTTTTCATTGATTCCCTACCCCATTCAGCCTACTTACAAGCCACATGTCAAGACCAACACACTACAATTCTAGTTTTTGTACTATTACTTGTGTTCTCACAATCCACCAACTAGTCATTAGCTTTCTCTATCCATAACTCTCATTCCTAGAATGTCGATCATTTTTGTAGCCATGAATTCAAATCCCCAAATTTAAACAAACATTCATTATTGGTTTTTACTGATCCTCATCCCTGAAACCCCATTTCCAAAGATAAAGTTAACTCCAAGATATATTATGGTAGATACTACTAATTTTGTAAGGGACTCTAGAATTTGCATTATTTTTCTAGGTACATGGTGGTTTTAGGTACATGAAGATTTTTGGGTATATCCTGGCTAAATGTGGGTATAGTTTCATAAAAACCAACAAGTCCCCAATACTTTTTATTGAAATTTTAAGAGAGATTCTATGGTTTTACATTCCCCAAAGGTATGCCTCGTAGGTCCTTATCATTTCTCCAAGTCGGCATAAAGGTAATTTTAATTGAGATCTCTATATAAAGGCATACCCTTTCCATTATTCCATAAGAAAAAGGATATGAAATCAATATATCAAGCAATCAAATAATTAGAGCATTATGAAGGTCTTCAAGCATGCAAATCTTTAATCCTTCAAATCATTCTTATCCTTCTTCAATAAGCATTATGGAAAAATACAACATCCATTTCAAAAGTATTACATTTCATGATTTCCTTTTGGGTTTTTGTGGAGTTTAAATTATTTCATTAACACTTGTGATTAAATCTAAAGAGGCATTGCATCATTAAGGTATAAGGTGATTTACAATTTAGATCTATCTTGTATTTCATATTTCCTTATACAATTTTCTTTCATTTTCAAGGTTGATTCGTAAATAGGGGTTTGAATAAGGTAAACCCATTTGTCATGCCCATATTTCTACGAGAAAAAACACACCATTTTTTTTAAAAGTTCTAGTTTAAGTTTAAGGTTTAAAGTTGACATAAGTTGAACGGTTAAAATTGTGAGCGAGAAGGTTAACTGCTGATTGAAGGAATACATGGCGAGGCTTAACGGTCATGCTCACTTAAACCAAGGTGAAAAGCCCAACAACTTCTAGGGTTAACTAGCCTAACCCTAGTCATAACCCGTTAAATTTATTGTTTACTAAACATAAGAACATTAATATAATTTAATGAATTTAAATATCTTTTCTTTAAACTTTAGACCTATCTTTGATTTAAGCATCATTTAACATATTAAATTAAACTATAGTTTAATAAAGTGTTATATGAAATAATAATTAATTAAATAACATCTGATTTAATAATAACCTACTAAGCCATGTTCCCTTAATAGGAGTAAGCCAATAATTAACTGAACTCTTTTAAAGTCCTCTTAGGAAATGATCTATTTATTATTCTCAACATGCAAATTTACCATATGTCTTTAATAAAATTAAATCAATAATATTAATAAATCCTCCATTTAGATTAAATAACTTAAAGAATTAATCTAATCAACAAAATCCCCTTCATTAATCTTTTAAAATAAAACATACTCTCCCAAAATTTGAAAAAGAGTCACATCAAAAGGCATTAAAATAAACAAATTATCGAATGGGGGTTTGGGGGAAAAACAAAGAGGTGAAGAAAAATAAGATTCAAATGGGCTTTGACTTTCTCCTTCTACCCTAACCCTAACCCCAAAATTAGGGTAAGTGGGAAAAGTGAAAACCCCAAAAAAACTCCCAAATCTTTATTTTCTTCCCTCAAACTCCCTCCCAACCAAACTCTAATGGTTTGGGCTCCTTTTTTTTTTTCATTCTTCTTCTACCATTTGTGTTGCAGGTATGAAGATTGTGAAGACAAAAGATGAGCAAAAGAAGAAAATGGGCTTAAACCCATTAATGTATACACGTATATACACCATTTTGGTGTATATACATGTATACACTTATGTGTATAAACCCCAAGTGAAAGCCCAAAAGAAAATGAAGAATTTGCTCATACAATTGGGGTAAGACTTCCTTATTCTCATTTCCATCATTTTGGGAATACTAAGTTATATATGGGTTTTACCCATTTATCATTTTGCTATGTTTTTTTTTTTGAGATCACTGCCATTTTCATTTTTTTTGTTTAATAAAAATTACTATCAAATTTCTTTTTAAAAAAATATACTCTGCTGTGTTTTTTTTGTGTAATAATTTTTTTTCTTTTTTAAATAAAAACAAATGTGAGGGGGGTGAGCTGGGCTCAACCCAGCCCTCGGTTGTTCTCCATGACTGTGGGTCTAGGCTGTGCAGCCTGTGGGAGGCCCCACGACCTGCGGCAAGCCACAACCTCCGTTGTGGTCTACTGCAGGTCATGGGGTTTACCGCCACGCGCCCTGCGCATAATGTGAGGGAAGGGGGGGGGGGGGGGGGGTTCGGCAACAACTGACCCCCCATTAATTAATTTTAAAAAAAATAAAAATTTGAAACATTTTTTTTATTAATATAATTTTTTTTAATATCTATAATCTATAATATATATTATATCATATATATATTCTGTGATATATATATTATATAATATATATTATATATTATGTATATATATATTGAAATATATTTAATATATAATATATTTTATACAATATATATATATATATATATATATATATATATATATATTATATAATATATTTTATATATTATGTATATATATATATTTTGAAATTTTTTTACTATGCACAGGTTTCAAAAATGAGATGTATTATATTTTTTTTTTGAAAGAAAATAGTTTCTTCTATATTTAAAGAGAACATTAACAGTTAGATTCAAATGCCATAGTATATTTCATTTTCAAGTATATATACATTATTTTATTTTTTTAATAGAAAATCCATCTAACTTAATAATGTCAAATACATATATTTTCTTTTGTAATAGCAACTATATTTTAAAAGAATAATTACCAGACAACTTTTACTTTAAGCAAATGTCTATAACATGAATCTCCCTTTTCTTTTGGAAACAAAATACTATCTTGCTGTTATATTTTGCAGGGTTAAAATAGCATTTACACTAGTCTTTACTGAAAATCAAATATACCATACTTCAACTAAATGTTATCATCAAGAACTAATATGTATATAATTTTTTTTTGTTTCACTTTATCATGAAAGATGAAGAGCAACAATACTAACAACATGTCTTCTATTTTAAATATGCATTCATTAGTAAATAAAAAGAATACAATGTACACATAAATTATCTTTATAATGCACACAATTCATATGTTCTTATCATGTACATAAACATTTTATTAGCAGCACTATAAAAATCTGAATCTTATAAAGAAAATAAAGTCTTTTCTTTCTCTCTTTCTTTGTAAAGAGGATAAATCATTTCTATGAAATTTATTTTTACATTGTACTTTAAAGTAAACAACCTTAAGATAAGCACACACAAAATCAAATCTGATATTTCATTGAAGAGGCAAGAAAAAACATAAAACTTACAATCTCAAATACAAGTTTCTAAGACAACTGCACCTTCCTTACTACGTGTAAGGTACATAGTAAATCTCCCTCTCTTCTTTTCTTCTCTTATACATATATCAATACAATATGGTTTCTTAAGAATCCCATAACAAAATAAAATTCTACTACAACAACATAGGTGCTACAAGATACATAAGAGATCTCTATTTTTTTATACATCCAAGAACTTCTCTCAAGAGCAAAAATTCAATCTCCAAGCATCTAAGGCCTTCTAAACCTACAAGGAACATTTAGGAAAGGACCATGTGAAGCTCACCTCCCATCCCAGGCTTCCATGAAGCCACTTGTGAGATAGGGGAACCATCACATAGACAAGGATACACTCACACACAAATCCAAAACAACATTCACAAAATGAAAAGAATCAACACAAAAACTCCCTTCCAAGATTTTCACATGGGTCACACAAGATCCATTGTTGGGGTGAAGGTGGACCAAATACTCTAATGGGGAGATTGCCTAAATCCATAAAATTTAACACAAGCCTTCACAAGGCATGAAACATCACATGGTATCCTCTCCCATACACACAATTCAGCCACAATCCTTATGACCCCCAAGGCATACCAGCCAAATAAAAATACCCTTATGACCCCCATGGAAATGGCATCAAGGAGCTCATACTCCATGATTTCTCTCTCTCCTCCTTGAGGAGAGACTCTACACCCATGAGTTGTCCCCACAAACTCCTAGGGATAAGGTTGCATTCCCATTGGGTGGTCTTCCCTAAGTCCCTTACAAGGTTTCCAAAATTGGTCTCTTACAAAGGTAAGCTTAAAAGGTGGGATAAGGACTACCTTTATAATGGGTGGTGTTCTTATCAAAACATGGTCCCAAAAGTTGATTTTAGGCCATCTTGGAAAACCAAATTTTGGATGGGTCATTTGGTCAACTAAGGGTTATCCTATGGTGAAAAAAGACCCTTACCCAAAGGTATATCAAGTGGGCTAACTAAAAATGGCCTAAAAACTCCCCTAGGCACCTTTTAAGCCCCTCAAAAACTCATGTTAAGTTCAAATCCGAAATCCTTGAGTTGACACTACCTCAAGATCCCTATCCAAGGGATTTATCATGGAGATCCTCAGGGTACTATCCTAGGTTGGTGGGCATCCAATCCTCAAGTGGTCATGTCATGGCCATAAGTAAACATACAAGGTCTACTGTACTTAATGCATTGTAAAGCAATTCCTAACAGGGTTAAGGATCTTCTAACAAGGATCATAAAACACTAGTACAAAATATTAGTGGGTGTCAATTCCCACTCGGGTTTTTACTTATTTGGGTTTCCCCATAACCATATTGGTGTTATGCATTGATTTCATGTTTCATGTTTATGTGGATATTCATTTTAGTACTTAAGCATTTAAGTTCAGTTTAAAAGATTAAGTAAAAAGATAAAATATAGTGAACACTAATTCACCCCCCCCCCCCCTCTCTCAATGTTCCCATTCCTAACAATTGGTATCATAGCTCTAGTCCTCAGCAAAGAAGTTTAACCAATTGAGGAGATCATGGAAAAAGTAGAAATAAAACATCTAAAAAGAAATCTTGAAGTTCCTCTTGAAGACCTAGACAAATTTGAAAGAGAAACTGAAGAACTTAAGGAAAAACTTAGTGATGCTCAATTAGTCATCAAAAGGCCAAGGAAAGATTTAAAATAATGATCTACCAGTGATCTAGGGATAATGGTCAAGAAGCTGAATGAAGAAAATAAATCCTTAAAAGAACAACTTGAAGAATTTGATGTTAAGCTGGCTAACAATTAGGAAGTCTATGATGAATAGGTCAAAGAAAACTTTCAACTAAATGAAGAATTGAGGGAAGAAAAAATGGAAATCTTAGAGCTAAGAAACAACAAGGAAATTTTGGAATCTAAATTGAAAGAGGCTAAGAATCACATTGAAAAATTACACACCATTTCTGATTTGATAGAATCTCAGTTGTATGCAAGAAGAGCTAAAGGAGATACTAGCTGCATTGGATTCAATGAAGCACAAAATCAGATTGACAATATGTGAGAAAGAATGAATGCACAAAAAGACTCCAATGATACTAAGAATATTGAAGATCAAACCAAAGATAATGGTAAACCACCTAAAGATGAGCACAAGCTGATAGACTGCACTTGTTATGCATGTAACAAGCATGGACACATAGCAAGGAACTGCACAGAGGTAAGACCTTTTAATGGTTACTATTATTCATGCAATAAATTTGGTCATAGAGCTATGAATTGTGAGACAAGTCAAAAGAACAGGACTTAGTAGAATTAGAGAAATCATAATCAGTCAAATGAAAGAAGTTCTCATAATGTTACATGTCAGATATGTAACTATAATGGTCACTTAGCTAAACAATGTAAAATGGTGACCCATGTCAATGAGCCGAGGAATATAATCCCTCTAGTCATTTGTCACTCTTGTAACAAAGATGGAAAAATCTCAAAGTTTTGCAGATCAAGGACGCAAGGTCAGGAAAGCCCTAAAAGGATCAAAGAACTAGTATTGGATCCCAAAGGAGAAGTCAAGTTTGTGAAATCCTCATAGAGTGTGAGCATGATTTGGTTAGAAGAAAAGAAGGATAAGGTTGATGAGTATGTATTGGATGCTTCCACAGTGGACACACCCTCTACATCTAGATGAATGGCCCTCAGGGCCATAGGGGGAGCTAATTTAGCTCTAGACCCCTGCGTGGCTGGTATACTCACTCTTAGAGTATGTGCCTTTGGACTTAAGCTCTTGGAGACTATATAAACCTTTGTACAAGAGCACACTAGCTGATTGTTTGCAGAATGAATGATAGAAATTTCCAAGTGATAGCCTGGTTTACACGACAAGCATTAATGGAAAAAATTCTACTTTAAAGTACACATAAGTTAGAAGATCTCTCATTGCATTTGAATTAAGAGTGATTGAAGAGTAGAAGGGTCTTAGTAGTTGATTGCAAAGGATTATAGTTTGATTCATCAAGTGATTTTTTGTGCATTTGATTGGTTGCAGAAACCCTAGTTCGTCGTGCTGATTTAGAATATCTTGGAAACCTTTGTGAAAGTGATATTCAAGTAAGTGATGGATACTCCTATAGTATTTGATGTTGCAGAGAAGAAAATATATGTGTTTAAGAGGCATCCATTTAAGTCTACACTAGATGACTTAGAAGGGGCATTCTCTCGCATGCCTATGGGCATTATGAATGTCGAGGACATTAGGGCATACATCTACTATAAGAAAGAACCAATAGGATTGGAGAGATTAAGGGTACACATAGAAACCATGTTAAAACTAGACAAAACCTTCTTGGATGAGTATGCACAGTGGGATACTCACCCTATAGTGGAGTATGCTACAGCATATGAGTTCTATGAATTAGAATGGATCAAGATTATTTTGAATAGGATTCATGATGACCTATTTTGGATAGGTGAAGTGTCAGTCAGAATTACCAGTGACCTAATTCATGAGATGACAAGGCTCTCAAGGACAGGCTGCATCATCCTTCCAGTGGGTAAAGATGTGAGGAAGATTGTTGAATAGACTTGCAAGTCAAGGAGTGATAGGCACGAAATGACCATAGAGCCTATTGAGAAAAATGACATCAAATTGACGTCTATGATACTTGGATACAGGTTTCAAAACACCAGCAAGGTGAATAGTGTGTCTGCGGCCACAATTCTTCTAGCCATAAGAATTGTTAATGAAAATGGAGAGTTCAACCCATGTGAAATCTTGCGTGCACAACTGATTGATAACATTAAGGCAATCAAGCATGATAAGACCAAAATATTTAGATTTGGGTCTTTGATCATCTATATGTACTTTCACATTGTTGGAAAAGTATTTGATTTGTATCTAGACAAATCCATTCCTAAAACGCCTCAGATATCTCTCAAGGTATGTACTGAGAGCACCTTGAAGGATTGCATGACATTGGAGCTAAAGAAATTCAGGGCTAAGATGAATATGAGGTATAGGATACCAGAGAAGATAGTGGAAAAATACAAGGATACTATTTGCTTCATGGTTGAAATAGACACAACATGCATGGAGGTAGTTGAACCTAGAACAAAGTGGATTCATCCACTTGGATATGAAGTAGATGAACAAGTTTTAGAAGCATATGCTCAAGTATTGCTTTTAGCTCCTACAAACCCTAATTAGCCAAGATGGGGAACCTATGAGGAGAAGACAAGAGAGATAGATGCTAAATTGAACAACACAACAACAAAGAGGAAGGTTGCCAAGGCTATTTATGAGATCTTGAGAATACATGGAGTATCTCAAGTGGACATAGAAAAATCAAGGGAACAAAAGATTGCTTTGGAATTAGAGAGCGCAGATGCAACAAAGGTAGAATCAAATGATCCCAAGTTAAAGAAGGTGAAGATAGAAAAATCTGATGAACAGAAGGGTAAAATTGATGATACTCCTTATGCACCCAAAGTAACCATTGAGCTTACTATTCCTCCTAAGTATAAGGCAATTTGGAAGAGGAAGAAAGAGATCAACACTAGTCATCCATCCTCAAGAGTCACAAGGAATAGAAAGAACTCCCAAGCACCTCTTGAAGTAAGTTTCAAACCTTGTCTCAGTGTGCTAAGTGCAAGAATAATTGATGAGGGAAGAATTGATCAAGTAGGGAAGTTTTATGAAAAATATAGTGAAATAGAAAAATCTAAGATACATGGTATGATAGTCAAACACGTGCTGAAGTTCAAGAAGATAGTCTTGGAACTTAAGACTATGATCCCTGACAATGTGTGGAACATCCTAGAATTCCAAAAAAGATAGGCTATTGAAGAAGACCTATGGATAAGGGAAAAGATTCTAGATGATACCCTTCCTGTATGTTCTCTAGAGGAGAAGTCTTTGTTGTTAGACTTAGTGAAGCCTCATCTCAGAACAAAGTCAAGGACTTTTCACATTATGGATAAAAACTATGATCTTGTTGCTAAGGAAACAAAGAAGGCATTTGAGAAAGTATTCATGAATAGGCACATGTATCTAGCTACTATGCTCACAACACAAGTACCCATAAAGTAATTCAAGGTGGTAGTGCCCACTAATCCATCAGTGACAGGTCCTTAGGATTCAACGCTTGCAGTGGAAACACAAACAGAAGCAGATAAGTTTGCACCCATGACAGAGTCATTAAAAGATAGCACCATTATCATTGATAATGTAGAGATAGCCATGGCGGCCAGTGACACTGAATTGGATAAGTTTTAAGAAGCTTTTGTGAGCACGCAAGAAGCTGAAATTTTATGCAGCAACACACCTCCCACTCATCAAGAAGAAGTATTGATTGAAGATATGATAGATGAGAAAGAAGAAGAAAAGATGGAAGAGAAGAAAGAACAAGAAAAAGAAAAAATAGAAAAAGAAGAAGAAAAGAAAGAAATAGAAAAATAAGTAGAGAGTAATGAACCATCAGTTGAACTAAACAAGGTAAAACAATAAGTGATGGATAACACTCCCATCACTCCCTCATCAACATTGTTGTCAAGTTTGACACCTAACACAACTAGTTTGGACTCATGGGGAGAAGAAGACCTGATTAAGTTCAACATCCTAGCTATGGAGAAGGCTAAGGAAAAAAAAGTGATGAGGAATCCCCTCCTTATAGAGGCAGTAAAAATTTTGAATAGCTTGTTACCTGCAGACAAGAAAGTGTCCAAAGTACACTCAGTTGACGATGTCAGTTCAGTGATTTCACAGTTCAAGGGAAACTTCACTAGCTTGGAAGAATCTGCATCCTTAGTTGTAGAGGATAAATATATGAAGAAAAGGCTCAATGAATTGGTTAGAAAATATGCACTTGACCTAAGGTCACTAAAGGCTGGTCAAGAATCCCTAAAGGAATTTGTAGCAAAGGGAAGAAAAATCATTGCTGAATGTATGAACCAAGACAAGCTAACTAGAGAACTACACAAGAAGATTCAAGAGGCTAAAGCTATGATAGACAATATAAGAAAATCAGTGGAAGATCCATCTATTGATGTGAATATATGAAAAAATGTCTACCAAGGTCAGATAGATAAGATTGAGAAGGCAGAAAAAGAGATGACCAAGATAAGGGCTAGACAGACTCAGCTAAGGAATGCTCTTGCACCCTCATTAGACATTCTAAATCAGAATATCAAGGAGATTGATGCCACTATGATGACATATGATCAAGGTACTAGCACTAATCTGGAGAAGATGGAGAAGCTTCAATATGCTTTATGAACCCATCTACAGATTGCAAATTCTCTTATCACATTTTGGAAAAAGGAAATCCAAAATCTACAGATTGCATATCCAGATGTACTATCACAGTAAGTTTTTGTAGATTCAGTTTTGACACACCTTTGTCATTAATGTGAAAAGGGGACTATGTATAGAATATGGATAGTAGATATGTATAAGGAGGTATAAGATAGAAAGATATGTATAGGGAGACAAAAGTTATTTTGTATTAAGGACAGTTAGCAACTTTGCCATATTCCTTTGTTGCCATCAATGAAAAAGGGGGAGATTGTTGGAAAGTTGGCTATACTAATGTATATGACTTAATATAGTTTTTTCATTATGGAAACAAAGTCATATAGTAGTTTGGAGTCAGCGCACTTGATGAGAAGATAAAAAATTGGTTAAGTATTGAAGACTAGATGATGTACAAAGTTCTTGAAGCTCAGAGCATCAATGCACGTGCGTACAACCAAGTTATGGTGTGTGCCATAGAAGTTAAGTTGGTTAGACTATATTCATGTGTATTCTATGAGCGCATGATCATATATGCAACTATGAGAAAGATATAGATAGTTGAAGTTACACAACCAGTGTGATCCAGTGAAGAACAGAGTAAGCAACCGACTGTTATCATTTTGAGTTGCGGTTATATTGTATTCATGTAAAGGCTATGTGCCTATTGTAATTAGGTTTCTGACATGTATATATGTTTGTTTCTAAACACGCTTGAGCCAATTCAGTTGGAAGCATTGTAGGTAATAGGTTTAAGGGCCGACCTAGTTGTTTATTTTGTATGCGCATATATATATATAAGATGCGCCCACTGTAATTGACATGGAGATTGATAGAGAGTTGTGATAAGTAGAAAAAAAGTGTGTGAAGAGTCTATAAGATGTACTAGAGCTTTGAAAGAATTCAAATCATCGATGCATCAAAGGAACTAATTTGACAAGTAGTGTCACAGTGACAATTCATCCAACAGATATAGTGTGTATCTGAGATTAGAAGGTTGTATCCTTCACCACTTGAGTAGTGAGCTCTAGGACAGTGCATCCACTCCCCTAATAGGGACTATTGTAAAAGACTCCTAATAGGGTCTGACCCTTAACAATGTCTACTGTACTTAATGCATTGTAAATAAACTCTTAACAGGGTTAAGAATCTTCTAACAAGGATCATAAAACACTAGTACAAAATATTAGTGGGTGTCAATTCCCATCGGGGTTTTTACCTATTTGGGTTTCCCTGTAACCATATTGGTGTTATGTGTTGATTTCATGTTTCATGTTTATGTGGATATTCATTTTAGTACTTAAGCATTTAAGTTCATTTTAAAAGATTAAGTAAAAAGATAAAATACAGTGAACACTGATTCACCCCCCCCTCTCAGTGTTCCCATTCCTAACAATAAAGACTACTCCCCCTAAAGATCATTACATGTTTCTTCCTTCTTGCAGTCACTCCAATGTCTAGAGTTCATTTTCATCTTGGTAGGCCGGTATTTAAAATTCACTAAAAAATGTACCCAGTTAGACAATATAGATTTTTCTTGTTTTGATGTGGATGTCATCCTCTATCTCCTTGATCGAGAAAATATAGTGGGCTTGGATGAGGTGTTCGTAATGGCTAAGTACCAAAAGGTAGAGATAGATAATAAAAGGCACTTCAATGCCCATTAGCTCGCTACCCTACAAAAGGATGGAAAAAATGTTAGAAACTATCCTACGCACTGACTTCCTTCTGGCCATCCAAGGGATGATTACCATAGTGAGCCACATCTTCAAGAAAATAGATGTGAATAATTATGACTCTTGGATGTATAACTTCATCACCACAATCTTTAGTGGAAAGATAATTTTTGACTGGCCCTAATAATTTCCAACAACATGCTCGAGAAACTCCAAGAGGTCTAAGATTCGAATAATTTTTACATGACTTCCTATGAAGTATGGGTAGTTTTTCAGACTCAAGGACATCGAAGCTTGAGAGAAATATGGAAGTCAAGGAGAAAGGATAGATGATTATCTCCCATTAGATCACTACCCATAATTACAACTTGAAAGGTTTTCTAGTGCTTTTTCTAGTGGATTCCCCTTTAACTAGAAAGAGTTTAAGTGCTCCCCCACCACTGCCAAGGAGGTTGATCAGGAGTTGGCCAACCTTAACCTAGAGAATTTTGATGTAGAGTGTTAAAACTATGATCCTAGGGATAGATAAAGAAATTAATCCCTAATGCATATGAAGGCCACACACATCATCTCAAGGAGTTTTGGGCTAATTGTCAAGATGATTTTGATCTATGCTAACATTAGTAACATGGGCTCATAGTTTAGAAGATGGTGGATTTTAGTATATAGAAGTTACCTAGGGGCTTCTAGGATACATAAGACATTAGGGACCCCACATTTGATGTGATGAAAGTAGAAAATTAGTGACTCTCAAAGATAAAGAGGGATGATCCCCAGGATTTTGATATTAGAGTGGTCAACTAGGAGGTAATCGACTATAACAATGCAGTTTTCAATCATATTCTACCTAAAGAGAGTCAAGGGAAAATGAAAAAGGTGAAAGATAATAAAACCTCTTAGCAATAAGAGAGATGAGATAATAATAAATGGGGTACCTATTCCAAGAAGTCATCATGTCCCCTTAATAATACCCCAACGGAGGTATTTTTTGAAGATTTGGGGAAGAATGTGGATCAGTCCTAGAAGATATCTTTCATCATAGAATATGGAGTCACATTTGGCCTCACTGTGGAACCCTTAACAGTCATGGGTCCCTCATAGAAAATAATGAGTTCAAATTCTCTCATCCTAAACATCCCTATAATAAAAATAGATGTAGATAAGGATGTTCCATCTGAGGAGGATGTGCTCTTATAATGCTCCCAAGGGAAAAGGAAGAAAGATAAGAAGGTTGATGACTCTATTGTGGACCTTCCAGGATAGGCCCATTTTTAAGATGCATAGGTTCAAGAAATAGAAGATCCCATAATGAAACACGTGCTAGAGAAGGTTTAAGACTTCACAAACCTAGATAATACTACCCTTGAGGATTCTGATGAAATGCTAACCTCTGAGTATTGGGACCTCCTCTTCAAAGCAGTTGAAGAAACTGAAAGGAAAAATAAAGAGGAAGAGGAGTAGATCCAAAAGGAGTAGGAGGAAAAGGTGAAGGAAGAAAGGATCCACAAAGAAGAAGAGGAAAAGTGTGATGAGGAAGAGGGAAAGAGAAAATAAGAGACTAAAAAATGCACTTTCTAAGAAGAGTCTTGAAAATACAAAGATGCCAAAGAATAAAATAGATACCAAGAGGAAGAGAAAAATAATCCATTCGAGCATGCATCACAAGTGTAGGTACATAAAGATGTTGGATGAAGGACCATTGAATTTTTAGAGAAGAGGATGCCCACATGAAAGAAGAAGAAAAGAAATAGGAAGATGAGCAAGAAAAACACAAGGGGAAACTAGACCTACTGGAGAAACCATACCCACATCATCCAACACTCAATAGGATCCTCCATAGAACCCTTAGTAGGATCCTTAGAAAGACCCACCATAGGAGGAAGAAAAAAACCTTGGTAATCCTCTTCCTAAAGAAACACAAGAGCAGTAGGGTGGTGAAATTTCCAACCCTCAAGATACCATAGATACTGGAGTTAGTGCTCCACCTCCACCAAAATGGTTGATGGTGAGTTTGAAAAGGAATCAACTAGAAGACATATCATCATGCCCTTGTTGTAGGAGATTATGACCAAGCTCACGACCCCTCCCCAAAAGAAGACTAAGAAGGTTTGTTCTATTTTTTCAACCAAGAGGAAAAATGAAGGATAGATGGTGGAAAATATTAATGTATCACCCATGGATAAGGATGTGTTTGAGGTCATGTTAGCACTTAAACTTGTAGATGATTAAAAGGATTTAGAAAATCCTGAAATCAAAAATCTTGCACTCCCAACAAATGCATCTAAAAAAATTCAAATGCTAAGGTATTAAGGTTTAGAACCTTCTTCACTTTGAGTATGAAAATCAGGTGGGTTTACCTTTCTTAATAGCTTCTACAAAGCATTCAAATAGTGATCTATGTACTTGACATAGATGATACAATTTAGAAATGTAAAACAAATGTAAATTGAACATATCATTTGATTTTTTGATGGTGAATACATGCAAATCAAGCAATAACCAGTGCCTTATTCTAGGGCATCAGAGTCAAAACCCTACATCAATAAAAAACCTATCAAAGCAGATATGCAAGAACTCAAACGAGGTGCCTAACACTCCATCTTCCCAATTGATAACCCTGCTATCAAATTCATACATGGATAATTAATTCCTAGAGACCTCCCTTAATATTTATTATTCCCTTTAAAGAAACTTAAGTTTAACCGCTATATTTACCTTGTAAACAATGCATTAAAGAGCCTTACAATTTAATACATAAAAGAACTTAAACATCCATATGTGAAGACAACCAAAATTAGTAAAGAAATTCCTATATATTGTATTGATATTTTAATTATTTTAGTATATTTTTTACAGAGACTGGTAAGAAATAAGATCCTATTATAAGAACTCTCTTTACAAAGTATTATCAACCACCCTTACAAAAGAAGAAAAATTGCTATATATATCATCGGCTATCTTGGAATCCTCAAAGAAAGGATGCAACAAGTTTTGGATAGCCAGGATAGTGACTTGCACTATAGACAAAAAGTACAAAATGACGATAGAGAACTAGCAAAATAGAAAGCAGTTTCCCAACAGATGGAAACTTTACAGCTGGCACCTTTGTCTGAGGATATTTCAAAATAGTTGCTTGAAGTTGTTGCATGAATGATGACTGCCAATATAGGCTAACTTACATCATTCCATGTATGATAACTTCTCTCCCTATTTTTAGGATTAGGTGCCACATGTGGTTCACTCTTCTTCCTCTTCCTCTAGCTCCTCGACAGTTGGCTTCTTCTTCTTTTGCCTTGTATTCCTATCCCACACTACCACATCATCTTCTGAGGGCCAAATATATCCCTACAAATATTGTAACAACTTAAATTTTCTATCCCACCTGGAGTCAGTGATGGCTTTAATATTTGCAACAAACTTTACACAATCATTCTCAACCTTGAACAAGTTATCAATTATGTTGTTGCAACTGCTCATGTCTAAAGAACCATCACTGCCGAGAAAATCCTCTTGCTTAATCATTATTTGGACCATGCTTAACTTCCACTTGTCCACACTTACTACACTTCCATCATCATTGTAGATAGAGGGAAAATATTTACTATAATCTTTATCAAACATGGCCAACTTGGCCTTCACCTAATTTGATTTTCCTTTGAAAAAGCTCGAGGTGGCACTAACTAATCTCATCTTCTCATAAACCTCGGTAACAACCTCAGGGAGATCTGGCTTGTGAGGCTCCAATGCATCAAGATTTTCAAACAATGTGTTTCTTCCTGACCATACACTGTGAATTGGTTCCAAAGAAGCCACTACCTCATTCACTTTCTCATTTATTTTATGCAACATGTTAATTAACTGATGGACCGAGTCCATTTTGTCTTTTATTTTCTCAAACCTATGTTGCACAACATCTAACATAATTTTTAAGGCTCCATCAAGCCTTACCTTTTCTAAATCCTCAAATGGTCCTTTAGAAGTCTCAGCCACTAGTTGAACTACAGCCTCAATCTACAAAGTAGGAGAAGGAACTTCTTTTGAAGCTTCTTCAAGCTTGGCCTTTAGATCCTCTAGTTCATCCTCCATTTTCTTGATCATCATCAATTTCAAATCTTTGTCCTTGGAAACTTTCATTGAGTTCTCAAACAACTGAGCATACATGTCTACCAACTGGGCTGTCTTTGCTTCATTGAGGTGAGAAAAATGTGTTACCACCTTGGACACCTCAAGATCAGTGGTATTCTGGACAGTCTAGACAATTTTATCTCCTTCCATATTATCTTCAATACTCACCAAAGAAGGCTTTTGAGTTCTAGGAGCAAGAGACCACAATGAAATAGCCTTAGACTTAGGGTCATAGCCACTTCCCCTTATCATGTCTCCTATATGCACCTCATAAGACAGGATACCCTTTGGCAAATTTCTAATCTAATCTATGATGAAAGCTGAAGTTAGGTCCCATCCAAGAGTTAGTAGCATTCCACTTGATTTCACCATTTCTCTAGCCTTATCAATAGTAATATTCTCAAGGATGGGATCATAAGAAGTTAGAGCCCTCATGGTCTCCTCACTTGGTTCCATTCCCTCTGGAAAAGCCTTTGCAACCTCCCACAACTTCTTCCAGATGAGGAAGCTCCTGGATTCTTCACTTTTGATGAACTGGTCATCACTAAGGAACTCATCTTGATATAATTCTCTTTCATCTTTTCCTAGAAATAGATGTAGTTCCTCTTCCTCTTTGGACACTATCTTCTTTCCCTCTTTGATAGCTTTTCTCAATTGATGATGATAAGTTATGTCACTAGGTACTAGAACATAAGCTCTATCTATTATCTTTTTTTGTTTCTTCTCCTTAGAAGGTTCACCCACCTTGAGCTTTTATTTCTTCAATGGTGGTTCTAAGGTATCCCCTACTTATGGTGGAGATTGAGTTAAGTCAATGATAGGTGATTCCCTACATTGAGGTGGACTATCACCCTCTTGTGATTCATCAATATATTCTTCACAATCTAAAGAGGAATAGTCCTTTTTCACATCTAATTTCTCCTCAAGAAACCCTTCCATTTGGCTAGATAGGGTGTCATACATTTCAATAATTCTTTCCATCCTTTTCAAGTAAGGGAGATTAGGGAAAAACCCTCCAAAAGCAATTTTGGCCTCTTTGAGTTGAGCCTCTAGTTTTAACAAATCAAAGTATTTGGTCCATCTCCTACTAGCTTCATCTTGATCCAAGATGTTCCTTATTACATCTTCCTCATCACAACCCTCATGCTCCCTTATCATCCCACTATTGGGAATCAATGTCATCCTAGCAGTCTTGATGAAATCTTTAGGATCAACATACTTGCAAGTACCATAAATCATTTTGAAATGATTTAGCCAACAACTGAGCTGGTCCAATGCTCTCTTTCCAATTAGGAAACTACCTATGTTGAATTGTCTTGGCATGAAGGTGACCTTCCTATGAGGTGCGAAATGATCCTTATCAGTCCATATCAATTTTCAAATGTATTCTAACAGGGAAACCCTTGGAGGTACAAACCTTGTAAGTAGATGTGGGGGCTGTGGGAAACCATAAACCTTGATGACTGTGAAATTTTTTCCTAGGTAGAAATCACCCCAATTGTGATTCCCCTTCCACTTGTCTTCATACTACATGGGCCTTAAAAGCTACAAAACCCTGGCTTGCAACCTTACCACATTTTTCCCCAACAACCATAGAATTGGACAAAAAAAGAAATTATGGAAAATGCAAAAATCACACTCATTGGAAGTGTAATTCAACACCCTCATCCAATACTACACTTGATTAGGATGGCCTTCAAATGTGAGTCTAAGCTTCAACATCCTTGCATCCAAACTATTGACATTGAAAAATAGAATCAAATGCATCAAGAGGGAGTAGTGCATGAACCTAATGGGCCTCTTATTTTGTTTGACAGCCAACAAACCCTCATGCATTATATCAATTACATACTAGATGTAATCATAATCAATGTTGGCATGGGAATTCTGAATGTTCAGAATTATCATCAGCAAGTCAACATGCAATTTCTCTTCATCTCTATCTATCCCTAGAACTCTGCAAAACCCATGACATAAAAACTTCATATAGAAGTTGAGGGATTTGAACTCATATGGGGCATTCATGCTTGCAAGAGCTATGTATTTACCCTACTTTGGGATATGCCTAACCATTTGACTTTTCACTAATCCTATATGACTTGCATATTTTTGCCTTTCTTTCTTCAAGTCTATCTCAGTAGAGGAGGAGGAAAAGAAATCAAAATCCTTCATGCATGGCCCCCTATCCAAGGTAACTAAGGCAAACTGGTCCTCTCTCTTGATGGTTTTTGAAATAGGGTCATATAACCTAGCCAACTCAATGATTAAGTCTACATCTAAGAAAACATTTGGCACAATTAACTTTACCATCCCCAAAGCCCAAGCATTGAAAATTGGTATAGCTTTATGTCTATTATTGTAAAAATGAGTAAACATAGTGTAACCTAAACCAGAAGGAGTGATAGGGTCCCTGCAATTCTCCATTAAATCCTCAAAAGTTGTATCAATAGCTTTCTTGTTCTCATTGGACCCGAGAAGTAATTTGAGGAACTCATCTGAATAGTTGTGTTAGAATAACTGAGAGGGTGGTGAATTAGTTATCCAGTGTCCAAATTCCAAATGTATAATCCAAAACAAATTCTTCAATTTTTGCTACTCGGTAAACATAAAATATTTTCACTGTTTCTATTTTTACCGATTGGCAGTCTAAAACTTATAGCAGTTACCGATTAAATCTGACATGTAATATGAAAAGTATGATAACAAAGAAATATCACATTCAACACATAGCACAAGAGATTTAGTGTGGAAACCCTATGAAGGGAAAAACCACCTGGGACCGGCAACCCAAAATTGTTCACTCTTCTGAAGTGAGGTCAGTGAAGACCCAACCTTGTTAAAGGTTACATACACACTGTTAGGTGTGACCTTGTTAGAGGATTTTAGACGAGAAGTTATCATCCAACCAATAGTCACTCTGGGGTTGACAGGATAACAATGTTCACTCTATGAATGAAACATCAAAAATACTTTCATAGTCCACTCGGTTAAGAGATTTGACTATGTACAATGGTTAAATATGTAACAGTAGATGATCTACCTTGAAACAAATTTAATTGCAGTTTATAGATCAATATTTAGCTCATTCAAATATTTCTGATCAATATACCACTTCAGATTCAATACTATATCAACTTACTGTTCATTGGTAATTACTATCTGTAGCTCGGTAATTGTTTTGTAGCTCAGTTCTCATTAACCAGTATGATTAGAATGCATGAAAACCTGTTCACATGATAATTATATAGTATCTTCTTCCTCCAGTGATGTTTCAACAATGAAACCAATGTCTCTTATATAGATGAGTAAATCATTTTCTTTTCCTCTATCAGATTTTGCCACTTAATCATATTCATAGATTTTGCCACTTTAAGCTTCCTCAGCTGATGTGTCATTAACATGTTTCAATCTATTCCATTAGATCCTTTTTGATTTATTTTAGCCATTGATCTTCATAACAAACCTTATCTGTTACCTTGATTTCATACACTTTACAACTCATCACTTTATCAGCTAAACTGATCATTTAATTCCTTTCTATTTTGATTGGTTAACAAAGAAATGTGTCGGTGAACACAAGCTCGGTTAACACTACATTCCGTCGATGTATACTAGAATGCTTTATTTACTGACAACACTGCTTTGTGTCTTTTAGCTCTATTTTTCATCATAGATGAATGCAACATAATAAAGTCAATTTCATCAAGTCATAGGCTCATCAACAAGTTACTCAGTGTATTCCTTATCCTCATCTGTTGTATACATCTTCCTCATGTCGATATTTTTGTTCTTCATCTCTTTCTCCTTTCTTTAGATGTGTCGGTATAGTAACTTACAAGATAAGTATTGTCAAGCTAGTTGACATCAATGACAACATAATACTAATTTAATCATCTTGCATATCTAATCAGCAACTCCTTAGTAATCTTGAATTACAAATTCTCCATTCAGGTTCTAAATCAGTTGTAGTTCATCAATCTCTCCCTTTGGCATTGATGGCAACTCAAGCAATATGAAATATAGCATACACATACCAAACATGTATTCTACAACTCTATGATCAAATGCTGTATAAGCTCTCCCTGGTTTAATATGTTTAATCACTACGTTACTAAACAACATTAAAAAAAATCAGCTTTGTCATTCTCTCCCTTAGATAGTTCTCATCGTTGCATATCTCTCCTTTTCCTTTTCATATTATTTATCTCTCCCTTTGACAACAATGCCAAAGAAACAAATAAATAATCAGCTCTTGTAGTAGCTAAGTAGCTCTTTGTTGTCCAATACAATCTCTGTATCTTTGTATACTGATAGCCCAATCTATTTTAGTTCTTCAAACTTAATCACAACCTTGAACATTATCCAAAGTGTGAACTATGCTACATCAAAATCTGTGATCTTATAATAAGTTTAAGCTAATGCAACATCTAGATCACATTAGTGACTAGTAGATAGGGGACGAAC
Organism: Chamaecyparis obtusa; assembly: GCA_027943335.1. Classification (NCBI taxonomy): domain Eukaryota; kingdom Viridiplantae; phylum Streptophyta; class Pinopsida; order Cupressales; family Cupressaceae; genus Chamaecyparis; species Chamaecyparis obtusa. The sequence continues at coordinate 92,101 of BSBK01005402.1, forward strand.
CCAAAGTCTAGTCCTCAAATATTCAAATGTGTCCTTCGGTAGAGGCTTTGTAAAGAAATCTGCAAGTTGTTCTTTAGATGTAACAAATTCTAACTTCACTTGCTTCTCTTGCACTTTTTCTCTTAAGTAAAGATACTTAATTGATATATGCTTTGTCTTAGAGTGCATCATTGGATTCTTTGAGATATTAATAACACTTGTGTTGTCACAATATATAATCACCAGATCAGTGATTACCTCATTCATTCCTTCCAACACTTGCCTGATATATGCAATGTTTGAGCAATTAGTAGCAGCAACATACTCTGCTTCAGCTGTAGACTGAGAAATACAAGCCTACTTTTTACTTGTCTAGGTTACATGTCTTTCACCAAAGAAAAATGCTCCTCCAGTGGTACTTTTTCTATCATCCACATTTCCAGCCCAATCAGCATTGGTATAAACCTTCAACTCAAAATTACCTTCCTTAGGATACCATAATCCATAATCCTTTATCTTTTTCAAGTATCTTAAGATCCTTTTAGTAGCAATCATGTGTGATTCTCTAGGATTAGCATAATATCTAGCAACAATTCCCACAACATGTGCTATATTTGGTCTACTGTGAACTACATACATTAGCTTACCAATCATGGATTGATAAAGTGTCTAGTTTACCTCTATGGTTTCATCTTCCTTTGTTAGTTTACTTCTATTAGCCATCGGTGTTCCTATAGGTTTAGCATCTTCCATGCCAAATGTCTTCAAGACTTCCTTTATGTACTTGGACTGTGTGATGAATATCCCATCACTCTGCTGAATCACTTGTAATCTGAGAAAGAATTTAATGTCTCCAAACATAGACATTTCAAACTCATTCCTCATGTCATCAGAAAAAGATTTACATACATGATCTTGACCTCCAAAAATAATATCATCAACAAAAATTTCAGCAATAAGAGTAGTGTCATTAGTATCACCTTTCATGTACAAATTTTTGTTTTCACTAGTTCTTACAAATCCAATACTTAACAAGTAAGTATGTAGCCTTTTGTACCATGCTCTTAGTGCTTGCTTCAAACCATATAAAGCTTTGTGTAATCTACATACCATGTTTCTATTGTCTAGATCAATGAATCCTTCAGGTTGTTCTATGTAAACCCCTTCTTCCACTATACCATTCAGAAATGCTGACTTCACATCCATTTGATAAACCTTAAATTTCTTGTGTGAAACATATGCAAGTAGCATTCTAACTCCTTCCAATCTAGCAATAGGTGCAAATGTCTCACCACAGTCAATGCCTTCTTCCTATGCATATCCCTTATATACCAATCTTGCTTTATTTCTTGTCACTTCACCATTTTCATTCAGTTTGTTTTTGAATATCCATTTAGTACTGATAACATTCTTATCTTTAGGTTGTGGTACTAAGGACCAAGTTTTGTTTTTCTATATTTTCTCTATTTCCTCCTTCATTGCATTAACCCATTCTTCATTCTCTAATGCAAATTTCACATTCTTTGGTTCAAATTCACAAACTAGACATGTACCTTGTCTTATTTTGCTTCTAGTCTGCATGCTAGCTTATCTGTCTCCAATAATTTGTGTCTCAGGATGATGTCTTCTGACAAAACTAGCTAGTACTCAATTTCTTCTTTCTTGTTCATCCTGTTCAGGTTCATGTGCTTGCTCGGTAGCACCATCTTGTTCATCGGTTTCTCTTTCCTGTTCCTTGGGGTTATTGCCCTGTTGACCGGTTATCATAGGTTGTGACTTCGGTAGATAATTAGGAAGTTCAATGTAAGTGAATCTACCATAGTCTTCCAGTTCCTTTCTTTCTTTTGTGTTCTTGTCATCAAAATCATCAACACAGACATTAGTACTTTCAATCATCTTATTTGTAACCTTATTCAAACATTTGTATACTTTACTCTTAGTAGAGTATCCTAATAATATTCCCTCATCACCTTTAGAATCAAATTTTCCATTTCTCTCATCTTTCAGAATAAAACATTTGCTTCTAGAAATCCTGAAATAACTTACAGTAGGTTTGTGTCCAAACCATAGCTCATAATGTGTCCGGTTGGTGTCCTTCAGTTGTACTCAGTTAAGAACATAAACAATTGTGCTGATAGCTTCTCTCCAATATGTTTGAGAAACATTATTTTGTATCATCAGTGTTCTAGCACAATCAATTATTGACTTGTTTCTTCTTTCAGTAATACCATTCTACTGAGGTGTTCTCGGTGTAGAGACCTGTCTCTTAATACCATGCTCATTATAGAAATTAGTAAATTCATCAGAGATAAATTAACCTCCTCTATCAGATCTTAAGCATTTTAATTCTTTTCCAGTCTCTTTTTCTACCTTTGCCTTATACCACTTAATCATCTTAAAAGCTTCAGATTTCTCTTTCAAGAACATAACAGTCATCAGTCTAGTATAGTCATCAACAAAAAGAATAAAATATCTATCACCATAATAGCTCTGAGTTCTCATAGGACCACATAGGTCGATATGAACCAACTCAAGTATATTCTTTGTTGAGTAGTCTTTGCTCTTAAAACTAGACTTAGTCATCTTACCTTTTTGACATTCATGACACATAGCATGATCCAGTTTTGACAAGTTAGGCAACCCTCTAACTCTTTTCTTCTTACTAATCTTTATCAATTTATCAAAATTCACATGACATAACCTCTTATGCCACAACCATGCATTTTCATCCTTCATTAATAAACAAGAATATTGATCAATATCAAGATAAAATAGATTACCTTTGGATTGTGTACCGGTTCCGACAAGTCTTCCTCCATTGTCATCGATTCTTACCTTTCTGCTCTCAAAAGCAAGTCAGTGGCCTGAGTTATTCTGTTGTGCCACACTTAACAAATTATAGTTCAGTCCATCTACCCAATATGCATTTTCACATTTTATTCTATCATTAATCATCAGTGAACCTTTCCCTCTTACCATACAAGGTGCATTATTTCCCATTCTAACAGATCCTCCATCATATTCATCAAGTAGATCAAATTTCTCTATATCACTAGTCATATGATGTGTACAGCCACTGTCTATGATCCATGTATTATTTCTTCTTACTTTAGAGATTAGTATTGTTTCTTCATGTTTCTCTTCTTCCTCTAAATCATCTTTCATAGCAACAAATACTACTTCTACACCATCATCAGTGTCAGATTCAAATTCAAATTCTTTGGCTATGTAACATACCTTTTTCCCTTTGTCATAGCTATCTTGGTTATCTCTATTGTTGTGTTAGTAGCCTCTATTGACTCTTCTCCCATAGCTTCCTTTGGATTAGTCTTTGGATCTATCATCATCCTTCTTATTTGGACATCTAGCAGCGATGTGGCCAAATTCTTTACAATTAAAACATTCTAAGGGTAGCTTGCCTCTATACCTTCCTTTACCTTTGGGCAATCTTCTGGCCATAAGAGCTTCAAGCTCATCAAGTTCATCATCGATATTACTATCACTATCATTATTCTTATCATTCCTACTACTACACTTACCAACAAAGTAATCTTTAAGAAACCCCCCTCTTAAAAAAGATATAAAATCTTGGCGAATCTTTCATTTTCTTGAAAAAAAAAATTAATTTGTATTGGCGAATCTCTAAATTTTTTTGAAAAAAAATAAATTCTTATTGGCAATTATTTTTTAATATATTTTTTTTGTAGAAAATATTGTTGAATCTCCAAAAATATAAAGAAATTAATTAATCACCATGGTGAATACTTCTATTTGAAAAAATAGTATTCTTATAGAAAATTATTAAGCTTAATGTGGAAATCTTTGATGGGTTTAAGGAATAGACTCTGTAATAATTACTTGCTATCATTTATTTAAAATATAATCTAACAACCTCATTATATTGTGTGAGACAAATGTATTAATATTTTTAAATACTAATGGGGCCCAAAATTTCTTCAAGACCATTGATTTTATATTGAGATTGACAATCTTAAAGAAATTTTAGCTCACATAAGCATTACAAACCAAATAGTAACATTTTTACATCATAGAATATAATGAGGGTCACTAGATTCTACTTTAAGTCAGTAATGTAAACTAAAAGTTGGTTATAGATCCTTACAGTGTAACTAATAATCATGATATATTATTGGAGAATTAACTAAATTTTCTACAATAACTTATAAAATTCTGGCAAATCAAATCTAATCATGTATCGAATATTGTGGCAAATTTTTGAGTTCAATTTTTTTTAAAAATAAATTATTTTGTGATTTAAATACTTCTAAATCAAAATTTTATAAAAATGTGGTGATTTAGGTTGCCTTAAATCTTGAATTATTAGCCAAATTTGGACAACAGTGGCTAGTATGCACCAATTGGCTAATTCTGGAAATTTGAGAATCCAAATTTGGCTAATAATTCAAGATTTAAGGCAACCTAAATCACCACATTTTTATAAAATTTTGATTTAGAAGTATTTAAATTGAAAAATAATTTATTTTATAAAAAACTTGAACTCAAAAATTTGCCACAAAATTCACACCTAACATGAAAGCGGATTTAACAAAAGGTACAACACTATTGTCAAAATTATTCTATTCAAAGGTTGTAAGCTTACCGATCAGTGTGTCAAGAGTAAGATTGGATGTTGCTCTTGTTTCATGAATTGTAGAGATCCTGATCACATAAACTAGCAGCAAAGTTCTGAGAATCTTTTTTATCACTGTTTCATCGTCAATAACTCCACTGGATGCTCTAATAGCATGTACTACCTCTTTTAGTCTATTTGTGTATTTCATAATGTTCTCACCTTATTTCATCTTCATATCATCAAATCGACCTCTTAGGCTTTTTGATCTAGCTCTCTTGACATTCGCATCTCCATTGTATATTAGAGTCAGTTTATCCCACATGGCTTTGGTAGTTGTGCATCCCTTAATGTCTTCAAATTTAGCATTGGTACAGGCATCAATAAGTTCCATCATAGTAATATTGTGTTCATGCCTATCTTTTAGTTGATCAAGTGTTAGGGGACCTGGTGTCGGTTCAATGTAGCCATTCTCCATCAGTTCTAGTGCAGAATTCCCAATTCTAGATATGTGAAACTTCATCCGGCTTTGCCATACTGCGAAGTTCTCTTTATTTAGCTTTGGCACTTCCCTCTTATACATCTTGTGACCTTTTTGTTGGAGTCCTTAAAAATTTGTTCTAAGAAACCGCAACTCTAATACCAATTGTTAGAATAACTGAGAGGGGGGTGAATTAGTTATCTTGTGTCCCAATTCCAAATGTATAATCCAAAAAAAATTCTTCAATTTCTACTACTCAGTAAACATAAAATATTTTCACTATCTGTGTTTTTACCGATTGGCAGTCTAAAAATTATAGCAATTACTGATTAAATTTGACATGTAATATGAAAATTATGATAACAAACAAATATCACAATCAACACATGACACAAGAGATTTAATGTGGAAACCCTGTGAAGGGAAAAACCACTTGGGACCGGCAACCCAAAATTGTTCACTCTTCTGAAATGAGGTCTGTGAAGACCCAACCCTATTAAAGGTTACATACACACTGTTAGGTGTGACCTTGTTAGAGGATTTTAGACCAGAAGTTATCATCCAACCAGCAGTCACTCTGGGGTTGACAGGACAACAATGTTCACTCTATGAATGAAACATAAAAAATACTTTCATAGTCCACTCAGTTAAGAGATTTGACTAGGTACAATGGTTAAATATTTAATAGTAGATGATCTGCCTTGAAACAACTTCAATTGTAGTTTAAAGATCAATGTTTAGCTCATTCAAATCTTTCTGATCAATATACCACTTTAGATTCAATATTATATCAACTTACTGTCCATTGGTAATTACTCTTTGTAGCTCGATAATTGTTCTATAGCTTGGTTCTCATTAACCAGTATGATCAGAATGCATGAAAAATTATTCACGCGATAATTCTGCAGTATCTTCTTCCTCCGATGATGTTTCAACAATGAAACCAATGTCTCTTATATAGACGAGTAAATCATTTTCTTTTCCTCCATCAGATTTTGCCACTTAATCATATTCATAGATTTTTCTACTTTAAGCTTCCTTGACTGATGTGTCAGTAACACATTTCAATTTGTTCCATTAGATCCTTTTTGATTTATGTTAGTCTTCGATCTTCATAACAAACCTTATCTGTTACCTTGATTTCATACACTTTACAGCTCATCACTTTATCAGCTAGACTGATCATTTAATCCCTTTCTATTTCGCTCAGTTAACAAAGAAATGTGTCGGTGAACACAAGCTCGGTTAACACTACATTCTATCAGTGTATACTAGAATGCTTTATTTATTGACAATACTGCTTTGTGTCTTTTAGCTCTATTCTTCATCATAGATGAATGCAACATAATAAAGTCAATTTCATCAAGTCATAGACTCATCAACAAGTTACTCAGTGTATTCCTTATCCTCATCTGATGTATACATCTTCCTCATGTCAATATTTTTGTTCTTCATCTCTTTCTCCTTTCTTCAAATGTGTCAGTATAGTAACTTACAAGATAAGTATTGTCAAGCTAGTTGACATCAATGACAACATAATACTGATTTAATCATCTTGCATATCTAATCAGCAACTCCTTAGTAATCTTGAATTATAGATTCTCCATTCAGGTTCTAAATCAGTTGTAGTTCATCAAATTGGGCTTCCCTTTCTCTTCACCACTCTATTCTTTGGCCACTCCACTGGATGACGCAATGCATGCCTCTAGTTGACTCATCTTGGAATATGAATGTTTCTCATCTCTACAACTTCTTTTCACTTCTCACTTACTGCTTTCATGCTAACAATCAAAACTATCTTTAGAAGACTTTTGAGCACATAAAGCAATGGAGTCCTACCTATATATCTCCAAGAATTGAATGTGTACAATTGTTAAATCATTACAAATCTAGCTTTAGTCACTTCTACATTCAATTTTTCACATTACCAATTTCAAATCAAGGCTAGTCATGGTGTGGACGTTGACAGGTTGATTTTAAAACTCATAAATAAAGAATTAAAGCAATGGTCATGGCTTTAGCTTTAAAAACCCTTAATTGCTAATAAAAACCCTTGATAAAACCTGATTGGATGGATTTTTACTTTTTTCCAACATGGCTGAGTACTTTTCCACATAGAAACAACTATCATCATTCTTTATTAATGAACACTTAACTAGACTTGATTCATATATGTAGTGAACAAAGTCTCTCGCGATCTCTGAAAGAAATGCTAATACTAGGTTAAGCTTGGAGATTCAGTGACCAAGTCATTCTCATGATCTCAGAATGATTTGCTAGCTCATGACTTAACTTGGAGATTTAGTGACCACCGTTGATTCCAAAGATGATCAACGGTCCTCAGATTATCCTTTGAAACTCATCATAACCTGACCACAGTTTAGAGAATGGGCGACTGAAAGTATTGTCCGGGTCTCAGAAAAATTGGGTTAACTATAGTTTAATCTGAAGAATGAGTGACCAAAGACTTCTCTAGTTCTCGCAATCTTTTACTTAACCTAGCAACCATCTGGAGATCCAGCGAACAAAGCCTCTCTTATACCCATGCACTTGAAACCTTGACCATAGTCATATTTGGAGATCCAGCGACCAACTCCATCTCTTAATCTCCAATGCCTTGCTTAACTTGATCTATCTCATGATTTAGCGAACAAGGGCATCTCGTATTCTCTAAAAGAATTTCTTAACCATGGTCTCATTTGGAGATTGGGCGAACAACCTTAATCTCCCAATCGTTGAATACTTTTTATAACTTGGGTTACAATCTGAGATTAAGCACTGACCGTAGATCTTGAAAATAATCAGTGGCTTTCACTGAGTCGCTCAGTATTTTAAACCTTTATCATTTAATCATGAGATTTAGTGAATAGAGCATTTGCTGAATCTCCCAAAGTTTGAAACATTAATCATTTTTTTCCGAGATCGGGCGACCAAAGGAAAAATATACTTTTACCATTGCTTTGTTTGCCAAATCACTAAATAACTAAGGGCTTTACCAGCTAATTATGAGACTATGTGAATGCCTTATTTGCTAAGTCACCAAATGATTAGAACTTTGCCATCTTTTCCCAAGATCCAGCGACTGAAGGAAATTTCACCTTTTGCCAAATTATTTTGTCGGAGCTGCCAAACTTAGTGAACAGGAGATTATGAATCAACCAATGAATCACTGAATAAATTACTGTAGGTCCCATTCATTGTGAGATTAAGACACCATCATTGATCTCAAAGATGATCAACGGTCCTTGCTGAGTCACCAGAAAACTTAGAGCATGACCGCCCAATTTAGTGATTAAGAGATAACCGCCACGCCCAGTAGTTGAATGTTAAGAGAAAAATGCCAAAGATGAAGAGAATAGGAGACCACATAATCACCAATTCACTGAATGAAAGACTAACCATGGCTAGAACTGAGAGAATCAGTGACCAAAGGAAAACTTAACAAGGATAAGACACAATCGCTAGTTCGCTAAATAATTGGGTAACATAAAAAGTTATTATGTGATTCAATGAACGCTGAAGGAAAAGAATGACCACATGCATAATTTCAAAACTTAAGTGGAAAACAAGGTAACACATAAATATAAGGACTAGGGAAAACTTAGGATTTTTGAAGGATTTAACCCTACCAACGGAAAAAAGACCTAGGGCAAGGATTTACAAGCATAAGCACGAATGATTTTGAGAAATTTTAAACCCTAGACCCAACAAAGACATTTGCAGAGACATAAAAAAATGACCTGAAGTAACATTCTTAGAAAATATGAAATATACCCAACAGGTCACTCCCATAGATTACCAAATGGATGAGATTAATCTTGAAAAGTGGAATAAACAGAGTAAGATCGGTAACCTCAATAATGCCATAAAAATGGTGAATGAGAGGTTTGTAAAAGAGTATCAAAAGAAGAAAGAGATACAAGCCATAGTGGCCAAGTTAAAAGGAATTATTTGTGAGTTAGAAACTCCCATCTCCTCACAAATGCATGAATCACCCACCTCGAAAGAAATTCCATAGGAAGAGATGAGTTCTTTAAGGACAATGAAGAATAAAGAAATTTCTATAGATGACTGGATCTCCAAGCACTCTGGCATACTCCATGTATTTTTTACCGAGTCCATTCCAAAGTATTTTAAAGAAATAAAGACACATAATAATGTCAAAGCATCACTTGGTGTGTGGAAGGTTGAGATCACCCGATACACCTAAAAAAAGAATATATTGAAGGAGACTGTTGATTTAGGAGAAGAAAAACTAAATGACATTAACATCCTCAGGAATGAGAGTTTAGAGTTCTTGGATCTCATGTACCATAAGCTTGGTTTCAAGATCAATCTTTGAGACATGAGATTCAAGTCACTAATATGTCTCCCTTCATTAACACAGAGGCACACTACAAAGTATGCAAACAATTCCAAGGATGTCACGAGCCTAGATCCCAAAAATTTAAGTTGGTTCACATCCTTAGATTCTTTACTAACATTTTTTAATGAGTAGGTTGAAAAGAAGTTTGATGCCTCCTGGGATTTTAACAGAAGAGAATGGATAAGTGCACCAAACTAGTTATAGATACCCTTGAGGTCCAAAATACTAGAACTTGGATGCTTGAGAAAACAAATGGGGCTTGGGAAGCACTCAAGGAGTAGAGGTTTGACTTTAATGCATGGAGATCCTTGATAAAGATATCATTAATGAGTGCATTAAAAGGTTCAATAAATACAAGGAAGGACTAACTTCATGGTAGCAGATTTTAGTGTTCCCTCATTCTTTATTCTTTTATTCATTAAAGTTCAAAGGATTCTAGAGCCCCAAATTCTAGAGAGTGTATAGTTAAGAGAATTCTTTATTATTTATTCATTCATTTCTACAGAGGTTGATGTTAGTGCTTACCAACATTGAGATAATGGATCAACACATAGATAGTGATCATAGCTATAGTCTATAGTGTCAAAGATAGACAAGTACCTTCTGACAAAGAAGTGACACATGAGATGGGCTTTCTATAGACGCCATTTCCCTTCAACCAAGAATGATGATCTTGCATTTAAGGATCAAGTACAGAGGATTTAGTGGTCCAAATAGATCATTAACTTGGTATTTATGAGACAATATGATTCTATATCAAGTAATCCTAACAGTCAGAGACTTGTGCAAGTGGAATTTCCCTAAGGATCAGAATCTCGGTCTACCCTTCTATTCTCTCCTTTCTTGCTTCTTTCTTTCCCTTCCAAATTTGTAAGTGATTGTACATGATTTACATACACATAGATAGTGTGTAGATACTTGTACATACATGTAAATATTATAAAATATTGTTAAAATTTTTATGTACATTGTATATTTCCTATAAGTATGCAATTCTAGGCCATTCCAAGGGTTTGCAAAAATGATGATTTTGGAGGCACCATAGCGATAGAGTTAGATATTTTATCATATTTGTCTTTGTTGGAAAGTGAGAGGTATATTAATGTGTATATGTTGTCATTTTTGGAAACACATATCTCTACCATGGTCGCTTGGAGTGGAAACAAATTTTGGATAAAATGTGAAGTGAGAAATGCCTAAGTACAGAGTTACTTCGCATGGTATAGCTGAGTTGTTTTGGTTTGCGAGCACAGGATCTTAATTTTGACGACATGAAAGCTTAGATATAAGATGTATGACATGTAATATAGATTCTTTCATGGTCTCCTTATTTTTGGTTTCATTTGGAAAGAGTTACAAGTTGGCAAAGACGTGAATATAGTAAACAGGGCATAGCAGTGGACAATACATTTGAATATGTAAAGTTATTTTATTTTTCTAAATCATGGTTTATGATAGGTACTCACCTATCTTGTTGGACTAATAGTGTGTATTTCTTATTTCATTATGGACCAAGTTTGGAGACATTTTTTGTGAAGAATTAGTGAGTCCATTGAGAAACAAAGTTGATCGGGTATATATGTGTGTGTGAGTTTTGGGTTTTGAGATAATATATGATGAAGAATGAACATATGATGACTGATTAAGTGGATATTCTATGATTATTATTGCAAGATTCAACTAGATTAACTTTGGCATAACATATGTATTGATGGTTCACTTTTTTTGTTGTAAAATCTTTTTGTAATAGTGTACAGTGAGTCCTTTGTAAGAGCAGTAAACTCTATTTTGTAATCACCCCTAACAAGGTTATAGACTTCTAATAGGGTCTATCCTCTAACAAGGACATGTACTAATGTAATATTCATCACCTAATAGGGATAGGTCTCCTAACATGGACATTATACTCTTAGTGCATAATTTTTGGGTACCATTCCCACTAGGGTTTCCCCTTGGTCAGGGTTTCCTAAAAAATAAAACATGGTGTTATGAGTTATTTTCTTTGTGTGTATTTTCTTAGTATTTCATCTATTGCATGATTAATTTTTAAATGGTTGATATTAGATAAAATTGTTGCAATGGTGATTCACCCCCCCCCCCCCTCAGTTTTGTCTGATCCTAACAATTGGTATCAGAGCTTGAGGTTGTATACACTAAAAAATGACTTGATTAATCAATTAAATATTTATTATTTAATTAATATTGACTTGAAAAATTAATTAAATATTTATTATTTAATTAATATTTATTTCCTCTATTATTAAATAAATTAATCAATTTATTTGATATATTCACTATAGTCTATTCTTCTTATCCTAAGTCCTCTAAATTAGTCTTATTAAAGTGATTTAATTAATTTACTAATTACACAATCACTAATATGACTAAGTCCCCTAGTCCACCCCATAGACCTAGTCACCTAACCTATTGTATGCACCCTAAAATGGTCGCCTAGACTTTGGGCCCCCATACAACAATTTATCAAATCCCTGAATCATGATTTTCAAAAATTAGCATTTTTCAATAATATCAATTTCCTTGATCAAATCCTATTTTATCAATTTTGATTTTTTTCTTTGGGCTAACCATTTTATCCTAAGTCTTTATTTATTTAAAAGGAATATTTTCTCCCCTTTTAATAAATAAAAAGCCCCCACTTTTCCTCTTATCCTAAGTTGCACAAATAAAGCATTATTCTTATTTTATAAAAAGAAGAAAAGCACTTTTTGTCTCATATGGACACAAAAGTCAACTCTTATTTTCCCATTGGAGGATATTTGTGCACATGGATTGCTCCCTCTTCAAGCTCCACCCTTGATTAAATATTTTGCCTCTTAATCTCCATGGTCCATTCTTTCTCATTTCTTATAAAAGGAGAGCTCTCTTCTTCATTTTAGGTCATTCACTTTTATGCTAACTTTATGCTGCAGGAATTCTTGAAGACTTTGAAGCTTTTTGGAGATCATTGTTGCATCACATCTTGGCTGTCTTCATTTCTTCATAATTTAGTTTTCATTCTTGCATAGTAGCTTCATATTTCATGCTTTCATAGTTTAGATTTCCTTTCATGCTTTAGAATAACTCGTCTAGTTTAATAGGAAGGATTGTAACACTTGCTATTTTCATTTCATAGTTTAGATTGTACTTTCATTTTCATAGCATAGCTTGCATATTTGCATCCTCATTCTTAGCTTACTTGCATTGCATTTCATTTGATTCTTGGGGATATTGGCATTCTTGCCCTTGTCTTCATTTGAATCTCTCATAGTGTGGTTTACTAGCAAGGTTATAGGCCTAATAGCTCTAGCTCAGAGCAATATTAAAACTATCCTTGTGACTCCATGCTTAAGGAGCTATGGATCAATTTTTGAAACCTCATTCTTGAGTGTTCTTGAATGTAATGATTCATAGAAGTGCACTAGTTAGAGTACACATTTTTGGTGCCCACCGTGGGGTAGAACATTAGCATTTTGTCCTTTATTTTTAGCATCTTTTTCAGTCTCTAGTTTTTTTGTCTCAGAGTGTCGTAGGAAATTTTTCACCAGTGTCATGTGACAATTTCTTGTATAGTAGTGCGACACTTTACCAGTTAAAAGTGTCGCACTATTTGGCAGGGAGTGTCACACTGTGTCCTGTATCCTGTCACCTGCAGATAAGGTGAACTGTCGCATTAGGCTAAACTGTTGCACCATTATGCAGAGAAGTGTCACATGACAATTCTGCTAATTATAATGTCACCTGTACTAACAGTGAGCTTTTTTTAGACCTTTTTGGCCGAGTTTAGATTTAATTAGTTTACTGGTTTGATTTACTGCAGTTAGATAGATTCCATTTGCAAATTTCATTTGGATTTTGGGATTTTTCTAACCTTGTGGGCCTAACAAGTTGTGGTTGTAGGTACATTTGCTTGATAAATTTTCCAAAATTGCATGCTAAAGGGATACTAATGGTTTTTGTAGGGCTGCCCAAAAAAGCATAAAAATACAAAAAAAAGTGCTTGTTGTTTATTTCATTTTCAAGTGTGGCAATTACTAGTTGTTTCATTTCATAGGAACATAATATCTTATGGAAGGAATTTTGAGGTGGTAGGAGAAGTATGCTCTTCACCCTTGTGGTGAACCAAAAAATCTTGACCCATCTTAAGATTTTGGAAACAAGAGGGTAATTGAACTCTTTGCTTGGTGTGTTTGGGAGAAAACTTTGAGATAGGGGAGTATGCTCTTCACCCTTGTGGTAAAACAAAAACCTTGAAACTCATAAGTTGATCCATTCTTTGTTTAGATCTTTAGAATCCTTTAGCAGGCCTGCTCTTGAGCAATCAAGAGGAACGAGTTAAGTGGGGACAAGCTAATACCGAGCTATTTTGACCCACTATAAACTCAAGGCTATCGAGGACACAAAACCTTGGTAGACGTAGTGCTTGTCTTTGCTTGATGTGAGTAACTTGTGGGATTGTGACCATGAGGAAAGAATTGAGCAAGAATGCTTAAGGTACTCTTGAGGCTGTGAGGTCCTAGTCCTTTTTAAGGAGCAAGAGGGGTACTACGAATGGAAGCCCTTATTAAGAACCATAGTTAGAAGCCACCCTATTTTTCTGCTTAGCTTCTTGGTGCAAGGATTGATCCAAGTGGAATAATCCGGATCACCCCAAGACTACTCACCATATGTGTTCCTTCGGTTGTGTCTTTGGCACTTCCATGACAAAGCCAATATCTATTATGGGCAACCACTTTGTGTGAGGCAATGGAACATCAAGTTGTGGGCCAAGTTGTTAAGTATTGAGCCTTGAATTTTTAGGATAGAAAGTGCTTGAAGTGTTCTCATTGTGCTATACCTATGTAAATGTTCTTGCATACTCAACATCACGGTAGTATTCATAGGTTTTTCAATTTTGATATCACAATTGTTTGTCTTGGCAAGGTTGCTTTTGCCCTTGTTTCAAGTGTTTAAAGACACATGTGATCCCATACTATTTGCAAACTTGTCAATTTACTGCTATCATTGTGATTGAAATTGAAAAAATCAACCCTCAAACTGAAAATTTTTAAGAAACAGTCCCAAAACTAAGATTTTGCACTTCACTGGTCAAAGAGTCGCAGAACACTGAAAAGCTGTCCCACCCTATTCTGAGAACTGTTGCGTGACAGTTCATCCCTACATGACTGTCGCCCTGCTTACCCTAAAATTTGTGCACTAGTAGCTTGGAAAGTGTCATCTGGTGTAGCGCAAAGTGGTGCTTGGTCTTAAAGTGGTGCACTGTTTTCCTTGAAAGTGTCACCTTGAACTTTTTTGCAGTCTATCTAGTTTCAACTATTTTTAGTCTCTTTTAGTTGACCAAATTTTTAAGTGGGTGATTTACTCTGCTACTGGAAACTTGTCTGTACCTTGAGTTCCTATTTTTAGGCCTCTTGGATTAGTCTCCTTTGATTTTACAAATTCATCTTGTGTGGAATTGCCAAGTTAAAAAATCATCTTTGTTGAAAAAGTATATCTCTAGATTCATTGGTAACATTCTTGGAGAATTTCAGTCATCTTTTGTCCAAATTCATTTCCATCAAAAATTAGTTTCAATTATATAATTTTGGTAAATCCATCCTCTTGGTTCATATGTGCAAGGATACTGGAATCCTTTGATTTAAGCACCTCTTTGACAGTGTTGGTTTACACCTTTTGCAATTTTCTATCTCACCATCTCTTTTTGGACAATTGAGCACTTTTATTATCCTAGTTTGGCATTGACATTTTGTGAGGTCATCTTATCACCAAGAGTCTTTTTCTTTCATGTCAATTATAACAAGATACCAAGTTAGTCAAGGGAAATGATCTCTAGTCGTCTTCAATCAGTTGCCCTTGGTCAAGACTTGTCAACAGCGAAAGGGAAAGGAACCCATTTTTTATCAATCTCCTAAGAGTGAGTCTGAGGTTTGTTTTGACCCAAAGAGTAATCCTAGCGAATTGAGTACTTCTTTAGCACCTTTTTCATCAAATATGGACATGAGTTACACCTTCACTAGACAACAAAGAGAAGCAATGAATCAAACTCTTGATGATATTTTCCAACGCCATAGAGGTAACATGGTGTTTGGTGGCTCTTCTTATGATAGTCCACCTGGGTCACCCCCCATCAACACAAGATGTCTAGATGCTCACCAACAAGCTGAAAGACATCATAGGCAAGCTCACTTAGATGCACGGTCACAACATGAAGACCAAAACAATGAATCTGGTGATGATCATATCAATGTAGCTAATGTATCCAAACATTCAAGACAACCTTCTCCACTTAGAGACACCTCATGATACACAAGTGAGAGGTTAAAAAGAATTGACTAAGAAAAACAAGCCTTCTTGGATAAACAAGCTGCCAAAGAAGAAAAGCTTAAACAACTAGAAGCTGAAAGGAAAGCTTTGCTAGACATAAAGAGAAGAGTCGCACAAGAAGAACAAGATAGGCTCCTAGCACAACAAATTCATGCACAATTCAACAATAAGGGTACCGACAGTGGAACCAACTCTCCACCATCTACTCCCTCAGCAACTCCAAGAAGTAGAAGGAGGTCAAGGACCCCTTCAAGATCACCTAGTCCTAGAGGAAGAAGGACTTCTTGACATGCACATTATAGGAGACACACACCTCCTAGACTATCAAGAGATCCCTCCCAATGAGCACATCACAACTCTCAACATGGAGGAAGTAGTGCCAACTTTGATGCTCATGATTTTATGAGAATGCAACAAGAGCCACTATTTCAACAATATGTGGAAAAATACGTTGAGCAAAATAAAGATCAATTCTTGGAAAACTTGATTAACAAGGGTGCAAGAGTCCCATACAATTTTGATGTGGTAAGAAAAATTAAGAAGAAAAACCCTTCACAAGAGGAGGAGATTAAAAAAATAAAGAAGATGATGGAGAAAATGATGGCTCCTAAGAGTTCCTTCAGCTTCGATTCTATATGTCCTAATCCTTTCGATAAAAGTGTAAGTATGGTCAATTTTCCTAGAAAAGTTGAAATTCCCTCATATGACAAATATGATGGTAATGGTGACCCACATGACCATGTGTGTCAGTTCTATATTATCAATTTTGAATTCCACTATGAAGATTCCTATCTCATGAGGTTATTTCCAAGGAGTCTAAAAGGTCAAGCAATGGAGTGGTTTACCAACATTACCCCTCCCGTCAAAACTTTTAAAGAACTTGTCCAAAGATTTGTACAACATTTTGCATATAATTTATCAAGGCCAGTAACCATGCTTGATTTGTGTAAATTAAAATAGAATCAAGGGGAACCCTTTGTTACATTTTTACAAAGGTGGAGATGATTATGCTCCCGATATTCTAGGACTATTCCTGAAGATGAAAGGATTGACATTATTGTCAGCAATCTAGTGCCAGAATTGCGGTATGAGGTTAGGAAGATGGTCTTTGATTCTTTCGACACTATGGTCGAAACCACATGTAGAATTGAGGATGTCTTAAAAGAACAAAGAATTTTGACTAAACAACAACAACAACAATAGTCAAAATAACAACAACCCTCAAAAGGATAAAAGCAAGAACTCGCATTGGAAAAAAAAAAAAAAGGTAGTCAATGACAGAGTTGTTGACTCTTCTCAACCAAAGGATCAAGGTGTCCTTAATTTGTCTAGTGCAGTTCAAGCTATGAAGCTTCAAACATCCTCTAACCAACAAGAACACAAATCAAAGTACCAAGATAAATCCAAAAAGGAGAGAAGACAATTCTCCAAGCTTGGTGACTCTTATGCGGACCTCTTTAAGACCCTCATTGCTCACAATCTGGCACAACCCAAAGATCTAGAAAAATTCTACATACCAGATATTAAGCCACATTGGTGGAATGAGAAAGCCTACTGCGTATACCACAATGGTATAAGACATGACATTGAGAATTGTTACAAACTCAAACATCTTATTTAGGATCTTATTGAGAGTAATAAGCTTCAGATTGATGGGTTGACTACTAATGCAGACTACAAGGCATTCAAGGAGCCTTTGCCCAAATATGACAAGGGGGAAACCTCTAAACCCAAAGATGGCAAGGCAACAATTAACTACACCTACCCGTCTGCAGATAATGTCATCAATATGCTTGAAGTTGTGGACAATGATGTCAACATGATGAGGGAAAAAAATCCTTATGGTTATGATGTGAACTCACCTCCCATATTTGATGAAGGACCCATTGTTGTGCTTAGAGGTCCTCAATCTCAAAGGTCATCTCAATCTCTCAATGCTGTTACTAGAAGCCAGAGTCAGGGTCCTGTGGTCATTAGAGGGTCTGATTCCAAACCCAAGCAAGTGATATCCAGGAATGTCATCAAACCAACAGTCACTCCAGAGATGAGCTATAACCTTGTTGATCAGTTACAATGAACACCCACTCAAATCTCTATTTTTGAACTCTTGGAATTGTCCCCAAGACACAAGCGTATCCTTGAAGATGCTTTGCATGCAGCTGATGTCCCCAATAACATAGATGTTGATCAATTCTAGAATATGGTTAACCACCTTGCTAGCCCACATTACTTTACATTTTTTGAAGAAGATGATAAAGTCTTGAGCCATCTGCACAATCTTGCCCTTCACATTGAGGTCATGATCCATAAAACCCATGTTAGGCATGTGTTGATAGATGGGGGTGCTGGGCTCAACATTTGTTCTTTAAGTCTTTTGAAAAACCTAGGTTATTCAGAGGATGTTATTGATACCAAGAAGAAAATCACCATCCAAGCCTATGATGAGGTTGAAAGGAGTTCTAAAGGGTTAGCTGTTATTCCAGTCAGAATTGGTCCTATTGAAAAGGACATTTTGTTTCAAATCATTGATGCTGGTCCTCTAGCATACAACATCTTATTGGGTAGACCATGGATTCACAACATGCAAGTAGTACCATCTACCTATCACCAATGTGTCAAGTTCCCCTATAATGGAGTCAATGTGTGTATACCCAGGGATAGCACATTTTCTATCAATGCAATTTCAATAGGAACCCATGTTCCCCTAAATAGAGCAGCAGAAAATTTTGATGCAACTCTTGAGTAGTGCAAGAGTAAGTTTAAGTCCATTGACCTTGGTGTGGGAGATTATCAAATTGAATCCTTCACAAAGTTATAAATTTCACCTAGGTCCTAAGGTAAACCATCACAAGAGATGCATCCCTCATCTTTAGCCATGACTCTGTTTGATACATTTGTAGAGTCTTCAGTGCCCATCCAGGATGAGAAAGAGGAGATAGCTGTTAGAGATTGGATATAGAAAGAGGAAAAATACCAACATAATGAAAATTTCTCCCCATTTCCTAAGGCTTATGGGAGAGGATACATGTTGGTTACAAATATGGGTTACCCAGGTCATGGTCCTCTCAGTCATAGATTGGATGCAAAAGCAAAACCACTAGACCATGCTCTTTTTGGGCATAGAAATAAGATAACTGTTGGCCTAGGTTTTGAAGGTCAAACCAAGAAATTTTTTCCTATCCTAGCTGTGATAGAAAGTGATGATGAATCTAGTTATGTTCCTCATTTACAAAATCAGCAAGATAGGTGTGAAGATTGGGTTCCTTCCACCAATCTCCTTTGGGGAGATTCTAAGACTCTAGTTGCCAACCCAACCAATTTTGACATAGAACAAGAAGAGTCCACTATTGAAGATCATGTTCAGGATCCTACTCAAGAACACCAATACAAAAATTTCATGAGAGAAGGTGTTACCCTTGGTGACATTGAAGCTTCCACATCTAGACACCGTAAGTATGCTTGGTGTAAACACCCCAATTTGGATTCAGAAATGGATTCTCTTGAGTATGAATGGGAGTCTCTCTCAGATTCTTCTACTATTGAGATGAATATTGATGTTGTTCATGCATATAGTACTCAACCTACAGTAGCTGATGAGTCTAGTGTAGGATTAGAGGATTGGAGTTCGCGAGTCACCTTAGTGGATGATGCTTCATCTAGTAGGATAAATCTTGATTTGGGTACCTTAGAGGGATACTTGATAGATCCTAACTTTGCAGTCACCAGAGATGACACCTTTCATATCAATAACATTGAACCCACCATTAATCTACCCCTTGTTCACTACGACCTCATTGAATGGTCTCAGCACTATCAAGAGCCTTAGCTCCCAACCTTCTAGAATGACTACAAGATAGCGTGCTACTTGAATGCCCTTGAGCCTATAGTCTCTTCCACCTGTGAACCAACTACAAGTATGACTGAACCATATATCAAGTACCTCAGTCACAAAATGAAGAGAAAAGAAAAAAAGAATAATGGTTTTGATGGAGAAAACCACTATGTGGCGGTGTCAGAACCCAAAAAAGTAAAAATAAAGGACGTATTTGAAGGTGAAAACCTCTGCGAGGCACCTAAGGATGGGGTACTTGATAATCTTCTTGGCTATTTTCAAGATAGGTCATCAGTTCTTATTGAGCCTACACAATCAGTCAATCTAAATATAGAGGAGGCTCCACAAACTGTACATTTAGCTCAATCTCTATCACCACAAGAAAAAGAGGCATATACTAAGTTCTTACAAAGAAAGAAGATCAATTTTGCTTAGGCTTACTCAGACATGCTAGGGTTGGACACTAGTCTTATTATGCATCATTTGTCCATAGCTCTAGGCATTAAACCAGTAAAATAGAAGTTGAGGAAAATGCATCCTCACATAGCTCTACTCATCAAAGCTAAACTAGAGAAACTCTTAAGTGCAGGATTTATTAGAGCCATTGATTATGTTGAATGGATTTCCAATATTGTCCTAGTTTCAAAACATGATGGGTCCATTCATGTCTACAAAAACTTTAGAGATCTTCACAAAGCTTGCCCAAAGGATGATTTTCCACTCCCAAACATAGACATGATAGTGGACATGACTACGGGATATGAGATCTACTCTTTGATGGATGGATTTTTCGGCTACAACCAAATCAAGATAGCTCCCGAAGATCAAGAAAAGACAACATTCACTTGTGCATGGGGAACCTATTGTTGGAACATCATGCCATTTGGATTGAAAAATGTAGGAGCTTCTTACCAAAGAGCTATGACTACTATATTCCATGACATGATGCATAATAACATGGAAGACTATGTGCATGACACTCTGGCAAAGTCCAAAAAAAGGAATACACACCTAGAAGATCTAGAAGTCATTTTAGACCATATGGAACAGTTTCAGTTGAGATTGAATCCCAAAAAGTGTGCATTTGGAGTCACCTCTAGTAAACTTCTAGGATTCATTATTTCAGCCAAAGGAATAGAGGTGGATCCCGAAAAAGTTCAAGCAATATTAGATATGCCACCTCCCAAAAATATCAGCCAAATGAGGAGTCTTCAGGGATGTCTTCAGTCTATTAGGAGGTTTATTTCACAATTAGCAGATAGAGCTCAACCCTTTAATAAAACATTGCATAAAGGGGTTAAATGTGTTTGGAGCGAGGATTGCTAGAAAAGCATGGATCAAATTAAACAGTACTTGGCTAACCCTCCAATCTTAATGCCTCCTATCCCAGGAAAGCCACTCATCTTGTATGTTTCAGAAATGAAATTTTCCCTGGGGGTATTATTGGCTCAACTTGATGATACTAGAAAGGAAAAAGCTATTTATTACATCAGCCAAACACTTGTTTCATATGAGGTTAATTATACTAGTATTGAAAAGTCTTGCCTTGCTATGGTGTTTGCTTCCCAAAAGTTGTGACACTATATGCTTGCACATACAATACACTTGATAGCCAAAATTGATCCTCTAAAGTATTTTCTCAGCAAGGCTGCTCTCACGGGTAGACTTTCTAAATTGATGATGATTCTTTCTAAATTTGACATTGAGTATGTCGAGCGTAAAGCCATAAAAGAACAAGCTATCATTGTTCAATTGGCTGATTTTCCCATTCAAGATAGTATCCCCATTCAAGTTGAATTTCTAGATGAGCACATCATGTACATGACTACAAGAACATGGAAGATGTTCTTTGATGGCTCTTTCATGCATAATGGTTCAGTAGCTGGAGTGTTGTTTGTCTCCCCTCATGGGTGTACTATTCCCAAGTCCTATAAATTATTGTTCCCATGCACAAACAACATTGATGAATATGAGGCCTTAAACAGTGTATTGAAAATGGCCATAGAATGGGGAATTATAGAGTTGCATATCTATGGGGATTCATAATTGATAATCAACCAGGTTAATGAAGAATATCAAACAAAGGATGACAAACTGATACCCTATAAGAAGATGGTTGATTCATTACGCCAATACTTCACTTTTGTTACATTTCAACAAATCCCTAGAGTAGAGAACAAAGCAACTGATGCTATGGCTACATTGGCTTCCATTCTTCAGCTAGAGCAACATGAATCTAGATATGAATTCCTAGTGGAAGAGCTACGTCACCCCATTTTTTACTCCCTAGAAAGCCATGTCATTTGTACCTTGGTTAGTCATGAGTCATCCTGCTATGATGCCATTTACTCATATCTCCATGATGGCATCATCCCTGAAACCTTTAATTGCTCTGAAAGAAGAAACCTTGTCCATAATACCTCTTTCCATACCCTTATCTCTTGTGATCTGTATAGGAGGGGTTTAGATGGGACACTTGTTAGGTTCTTGGAAAAGGATGAGTCCAACAAAGCATTAGTATGAGGGCATTTGTGGAGGACATTCTAACAATCTTGCCATGGCCTAAAGGTTGATTAGGGCGGGGTACTATTGGCCCATAATGCAGATGGATGCTATAGCTTTTGCCAAGTCTTGTGAAAAGTGTCAGAAACATGGAAACCTGATTCATGCTCTAGGTAGGGAGCTTATTCCTTCTATTCTCATTTGCCATTTCAGTGCTGGGCCTTTGACCTTGTTGGATAGATTAATCCCAACTCATTAGGTGGACATAAATTCATTATTACTGCTATTGATTACTTTACCAAATGGGTAGATGCTATCCCATTGTCTGTTGCTTCAG
The DNA here is from genome assembly GCA_027943335.1 of Chamaecyparis obtusa. NCBI lineage: Eukaryota > Viridiplantae > Streptophyta > Pinopsida > Cupressales > Cupressaceae > Chamaecyparis > Chamaecyparis obtusa. The sequence goes on from BSBK01005402.1 coordinate 114,510, forward strand.
GAAAGATGATTTCTTTGTTCATATTGAATCACATCATCTATCAGTTCGGTGTGCTTTTTGAGATAATTACTGACAATGGAGGTCAATTTAAAAACAAGGACCTTACTCACCTCTGCAAGAAATTCAAGATTAAACAACATTGGTCCTCCATTTACTTCCCACAAGGAAATGGACAAGCAGAGGCTTCAAATAAAACCATTCTCAAGATTCTCCATAGAACAGTTCATAAGAATGGTAGAGACTGGCATCTACAGATCAATCTAGCCTTATGGTCTTATAAAAAAAATATGCGTACTCCCACAAGGGCTACTCCTTTTTCCTTCACTTATGGTGTTGAAGTAGTTATTACCTTTAGAAGTTGAGATTCCTTCACTTCAAGTCTCTCTCAAAGGTTTGATTACAGATGAGGATTACCACGCCATGAGGTTACAAGAATTAGAACTTCTTGATGAAAAATGAAAGGCATCATTTGATCATATGAGAGTTTACCAAAAGTGTATGTCCAAAGCATTTAACAAGAAGGTTCACCCTAGAGAATTCAAAATAGGAGATCTTGTCCTGTGCAAGAATCCTAAGAACCAACAACATAGAGAACAAAAGGGTAAGTTTGAACCTAATTGGCTTGGACCATACATTATTACTGCTACTTTTGGGATAGGTGCTTACTTGCTATTTGATGAATAGGGGGAGCAGCTCCCTGATCCTATAAATATTTTGCATCTCAAGAAGTTCTATCCACGATGCCTATTTAGTCTAGGGGCATCCTTTGTATATATTTATGGATCCTGAAAAAATACTAAAAAAATAAAAAATAAAAAATAAAATCATATATGATGAAAATATAAAAAAAAAAAAATGCAAAAAATTCAAAACAAATAGAAAAAGTGCCTTGGTGAAAACCTAGAAATAGGTGCCTTGGTAGCAAAAATACAAAACAATTGAAAAAAATCAAAAAATCTCCAAGTGGCGAAAACCTGGAAATAGGCACTACTTGAGGCTTTTGCACCCTTGTCTTTTAGCATGCATCCTCGACACTTAGCCTTTCTCCATCATGCCTTGACCTTGTTGCTTTGGTTTGGAATTGGTCTTTATCTTTGTCTAGGGGGCATAACTATGTTAGCTTTGGTCCTTTAGGATGCATTGGTCTTTAGGACATCTTGCAAATGATGTTTTTCAACACCACCCCAAACTATGTTTTTTAACACTACCCTAGCGTCAAGTGTTTCTCAATACTTATCAGATATCCTACCTGTAGTCTAGAATGATGTGATATTTCTCACTAGTAGATGTGATACTCAAAGATTGATTCTATGACCTACACACAGTCACTTAAACACTTGACTCACTAAGACTTGCTTGACTTTATTTCTTTGTGTGCTATCTATGATGATTTCTTTGATAAGTGTTCTCTCCCTAAGAAGTTTTCAATGATGCATAGCTAGAAGACTAAGGGCATGAGGAAATGTTTTATTGCTTTTTCTACTTGTGGGTATATTTTGTTGGTCTTAACTATCATTAGAATTTATGCTTGTTCCACTTAACAATGGGATCTACAAGGTATTATCCTTGATTGTTTATGTGAGTGCATGCTTATAGCCATCTTGACTTTCATATGTCCTGATGCTAGCATAATCTCACTATATTAAACTTAGGTAATCTCACTGCACTAGTCATCTTGACCTATATGTCTTTGATGCCTAGGTGAGATTCCCACATTCCTATCTGATATAGATCATATTTAGATTCACATAGTTATACTAGTGTGCATTGTATGATCTTGCAACGCTACCAATAAAGCTTGATGATGATTATTAGATGTCTATTAGCATTGTGACCTTGCAAGTCAACCACTTTCATAGTAGCTTGCATTTCTAGGTTCATGTTAGATTAGTTTTTCACTTTTCATATGGAGAGAGCTCTCCTTTTATCATTCATGGACCTGTCGGTCAACTGCACTCATCTTCTCTTCTTCTTGATCATGTCTTTCACTCCTTATCTTGCACACCGCATCCTTTTCCTATCATCACAAGGGGTTAATCTTATCATCATATCTACATTTTTCATTTTTAGAAACATGAGTCTATATCATACACATGAGAATCAAACATGCATCTATGAGAGAGAATATACATGAGCATTTATAATATACATTTTGAGAAAAATGATAAGACAATATACAAACTGATGCATCCATCATAAGTGAGACATAAACACAATATATATCAAACATCCAGTAATCTCATATATATAACAATGTCATCATACAATATACAATATGAGATCCCAAAATCTGGATCACAAAGTCTCATGATATGTCCAAAACATCTAAAAACCTAAGCCCTAAACCTAGGACTCGCTACCACCATCCTGAGGACCTAGTGGTGGAGGAGGTGGTGCTGCATCTGGTACTCCATTCAATCTACCCACTACTATTGAGTAAGAAGGAGCTCTCTGATCCACTGGTACTACCTATATGTAGAGACCATGATAGTACATGGCTCGCACTGCCTCTCTCTGCCTCTCTGCAAGGGCAACCTATAGCTGCCTCTCTCGGCACTCTGTCTTAGCCCTCTAATCTATGAGATACTACTCCTTGACAGCTATAGTGATGCTAAGCTACTACATCTCTACCTCTAGAGCCTGTATCCTGGCTCTCAGGTCCTCTCCTCCCACAGGTTGATCCTGCTACACCTCTGCCTGTCAGTGAGTTGGTCTTGCCTCATCCTCAAGAGTCATTGATCTCCATCCCCATTACCATTTCTAGCAACCTAATCTAGATCCCCCACCACTCTCCATCACTCTCCCTCTCCCCCTCCCTCCATCCCCTCCATCTCCCCCATTATCCCCCTGTGCTGCTAACTGTGCATCTAGTACAGTAAATCTGGGAAATGGAGCCCTACACCTCTCTTACCTGTAAACTGCATTTACACCTACATCCACCATGTTTGGTAGGTACTTCCATGGCTCCTGACATATAGCAGTTGTGTCCTGTACTACCTGCTAGTAATCCAACATCGACAGCCAACCATGGCCCTCCTCATCCCAGAACTGAGCATGTGTAGTAGTCTTCGTAGACACTCTCTGCTGGCATCTAAACTACCTCCAAACCTGAGTGATGATGAATCTCTCCATGATCTCTACATGATGACCTACCAATGGTCAACTACAAAGCATATAATCCAACTCCCACCTATCACCCCACTGCTCAGATGACTTGTAAGGTCTCTAGGTGAATGAGGTGAGCTCATCCAACACCCTGTGATAATAAGAGACATGCCCGCTATGTGCCTAAGAGATGAAACTTGTATACCTATACATATAGGGATACCTATGCTCCCTAGGTTTCCATCATGGATGTACTACAACAATGTGCTCCCACACCCATATTTGAGTGAGTATGGCCCCGCACACCCAAGTCCTATCGTCTCGGTAGATGATCTCATGTAACTCATAGTACATGTCGGCTAGAATCACCAGACCCCATGCCATCCATTGTGGTTGTGCCACCAAATTTTCTAACAACCTACCCCATCCCAGTGGGAAACCCTTCTAACTCCTATTAGGGATAAGGGCATGTCCGATAATGGAAGCAACAATGCAAGGCACTAGGAAGTCCCTTCCAAAACCATCCATCAACCAATCCCAGCTGACGTGTCAGTCTAAGATGATGACATCTTGGAACATACCCTGGATAACCTACCCCCCCTTGGTCAGATCCTAATCATAGTATACCTGTGCCAACAAACAATCATGTTAGTTTCTATCATATGGAAACTTTACAACTATGACTATCTAAAAACATGATTATACTTACAGGCTCTCCATGGCTAGGCACCCGCAAAATCCTATAGACATCCTCCAATGAAATCGATGCCTCTCTAGTAGGAAGATGGAAGGTGTTGTGCTCACTATGCCATCTCTCAGCAAGAGCAGTCAACAACCCATGGTCAGCTCAGATATGGGGCATCTGCAGTAAATACCAAAAGCCCATAGTCCTCAAATCGGCATTGCTTGGATCATCAAGATCTCAGACAAATCACAATCCAGTCACCTAGTGTGCTTTGATACGGAGCGTAGAGAAGTTCTCCTAAAAGTCATTTCAACTAAACTAGATGTCAGAACTTATCATGAAAGATGTATAAAATCAATACAAAGCATTTTAAAATTAAAAATTCTCAGGACCCATGTTATTTTGCTCAAAAACATTAAAACATGTCAACTTTTTATACTAGGTGACACTATTTTTTGACTAAGTGTCATGTGACACTTTGTCTTATATCAGTACGACAGTTTCTATCTAGGTGACACTTTGCATAGTGTCGCATGACATTTTTTCTTGTGTCATGTGACATTGGATTCAATGCTCGTGTGACACTATTTTGGCTCACGAAGTGTCACACGACATCTATCCTGAAAGGATGCGACACTTGTAAAATGTCATGCGAACTTTCACCTAAACTAAAAATTTGAAATTTGAAAACAATTAAAAAATGTGTTTTAATATATTAAATGCTCATAAATGACCCAAAAAAAGTGAGTTTTTCCAAAAACATACCGGGGCAGCATAGTGTGGAGGTCGGTTGTGCAACCAGGCGCGCTCAAATCGGTGTCTATGGACCAGAACTGCTGCTTGCTGGGCCATTTTACCTCTCCAAGCTCTTGAGATTTTTACGTCAATAGAAGTCAAATGATTTTAAAAATGACCTTTTTACCCCTTATATAACATTTTGACTTTTTGACCTAATTTTCAAAACACCTTGAAATTGTGCAAAAATTGTACCCCTAGCTAATTTCGACGTCTTGGATCCATTTTCAAACTCAAAATTGAAATCCAAGTTAATCTTGATAGTCAAAATCGCATTTCAAATTTTCCCCTTCTTTTGTGTAGTTGGCTAACCATTTGAGGCCTGATCCTTTGATCTTTGCTGGGGCATCTTCATTTCTTCATCCCCATCTTTTTCAAAACTTCTAGTCTTTCATTCATCCCCTTCATTTCATCTCTCTAAGGTTTGACTTAATTTTTATTCTATATCTTTCTTAGTCAAACCTAGTCAAACTAGGACATATCCTCATCGCTTAATGGTTATCCTATTATCCTTTATATTCGATTATGATCTCTAGTGACTTGATCAAGTTTATCAATCTACTACTTCTCCTCTACCTGATTTCAATTTTGATTCTAAGGGGGCAGTACCTATCAGCTCTAATCTTTGATTCAGCTTATCAATCAGATTTTCTTGAGATTCTTATCTCTTATTTTGAGACTTGACTATCACTTAACAGCAACAGTGTTGGTCTTGTCTTTCAGCCAATTTATTTTTGTCCTGGTGTGTTCCCAGAATGATCACATGTCTGGATTATTTTGTGATCGCAAATCAATCTCACATTTCAATTCTTCTTTGACCACATGTGTTCCCAGAATGATCACACATTTGTCAAAGAGGGGTAAATGTATTTACCCTAAAATGGTTGCCTAGACTTTGGGCCCCCATACAACAATTTATCAAATCCCTGAATCATGATTTTCAAAAATTAACATTTTTCAATAATATCAATTTCTTTGATCAAATCCTATTTTATTATTTTTGATTATTTGCCTTGGGCTAACCATTTTATCCTAAGTCTTTATTTATTTAAAAGGAATATTTCCTCCCCTTTTAATAAATAAAAAGCCCCCACTTTTCCTCTTATCCTAAGTTGCACAAATAAAGCATTATTCTTATTTTATAAAAAGAAGAAAAGCACTTTTTGTCTCATATGGACAAAAAAGTCAACTCTTATTTTCCCATTGGAGGATATTTGTGCACATGGATTGCTCCCTCTTCAAGCTCCACCCTTGATTAAATCTTTTTCCTATTAATCTCCATGGTCCATTCTTTCTCATTTCTTATAAAAGGAGAGCTCTCTTCTTCATTTTAGGTCATTCACTTTTATGCTAACTTTATGCTACAGGAATTCTTGAAGACTTTGAAGCTTTTTGGAGATCATTGTTTCATCACGTCTTCACTTTCTTCATTTCTTCATAGTTTAGTTTTCATTCTTGCATAGTAGCTTCATATTTCATGCTTTCATAGTTTAGATTTCCTTTCATGCTTTAGAATAACTCGTCTAGTTTAATAGGAAGGATTGTAACACTTGCTATTTTCATTTCATAGTTTAGATTTTACTTTCATTTTCATAGCATAGCTTTCATATTTGCATCCTCATTCTTAGCTTACTTGCATTGCATTTCATTTGATTCTTGGGGATATTGGCATTCTTGCCCTTGTCTTCATTTGAATCTCTCATAGTGTGGTTTACTAGCAAGGTTATAGGCCTAATAGCTCTAGCTGAGAGAAATATTTAAATTATCCTTGTGACTCCATGCTTAGAGAGCTATGGATCAATTTTTGAAACCTCATTCTTGAGTGTTCTTGAATGTAATGATTCATAGAAGTGCACAATTTAGAGTACACACTTATCACCTTGGCTCAAATAATTAATTTTTATTTAATTATTAATAAATCATTATCCTCACACACACATGTCCTATTTTTAAGGTCTATGTGGCCTCATAAGACTTGGTCTGATGACGACATGTCTTATTCCAAACTAAGTCAAGAAAAATCCCTATTCCTAAGGAGCTCATGAGGAAAAGGTTTTCCCCCTTCCTCTCAATGGTTTTTGTGAGACACTTGACATGTGTCATTACCTTCCACCTTCTTCTTTTCCATGTCAATGTAGGAGGAACATGCTCCCTATTATTCCTCTCACATTCCAACTACATCCCCTTTTCTCTCAACCTCTTCAACCAAGTCAATTATATCCCTAGGATCTTCCACCTTTCAATCTCCACCCTAGGATTGTACCACCTATGCTTGAGTCCTCCAAAAACCTATAAAAGGAGCATAATTCTTCCTTTGTGAGCCTAATATCAATAGTGATTTAAAATATAAAAGAATACAAGAATCCAAGCATCCAAGCCATCAAGAAATCAAGCCTTTGAAGCCATTTCCATATCATTTCATCTATTAGTTGCATATTTAAGGTTTTAAGCCATTTACATATAAATCATCAATCTCCACACTTTGAGAGAATCTTGGGAAAAGGAGCTTCATTTGGAAATCTGAGAGCTCAAAAAATTCAAGAAATCAAAGCATAGGAGGACAATGTAGACAAGCTACAATGGGTAAGTGAAGGTAAAGCTTTTCTTTTAATTTCATTTGGTTATTTGTATTCTACATTGTAATGCTTTTTAGATTGATTTAGTAGCTTAATTTAGTTAGTATTTCACTTCTAGGATTAGACATCTAATTTTCATACATATTTGGCACTCACCGTGGGGCCTCCCCATGAATTTAACATTCTATTTTGAGTTTTTCTGTGTGCAGGTTTCAACAGGCTCTTTTTGCACATTCATTCACGATACCTGCACATATATTGATTCCACCTATGCATTCATTTTTTCTCATACCATACATTTTTTACTTTTGTCTTTTTATTCTTTTTGTGTATGAGTCACTCATTCCTATGATTTCATACTTTTCTACTATGCATTCATCCCATCACACTACACATTCATATTCTGTTCCTATGCATTCATTATTTCTACACATTTATTTACTATTCATGCACATTTGTGTTATGTTTCTGCACATCTATTTATTTAGTAATTAAAATTCACATTTTTGTTATTTATGTTTTTAGCTAACTATATTAACAAGTTTATGTTCACTCTTGTAGACATTTAGGTTGTTTTGCAGGTTGATTCTAAAGACCCCTTTTGAGATTACTAATTGTTTACTTGAAGGTTCCTTCTGAAGACCAATAAGGAGATTTTCAAAATAGACTATAACCTCGCTTGGGCTTAAAATAAGACATGTTTTTCAATTTTATATGTCTTCTTTAGTTTAGCATTTTGCCTATTGTGTTTTTCTTTTATAGCTTCCGTAATCCCAAAAATTATAACAACGTATCTTCTCCCCTTGCCATTCGTGGATCTTGGGTGTAAGAGAAACTATTATAGTTTTTTAGAGGGCACTCTTTGGTGTGAAAAGAGGTACTCACCCTAAGGAATGACCCAACCAGTAATAGGCTAAAACCAAGCCCTTCCAAACCAGTATATAAAAAAATGCCATTGTGATTAGTCTCATAGTGGACATGTATGAATTTCTTGTGGCAACCAAAATCTCCTCTAGTACCCATGTGGTGTGCTAAAATCCCTACATTGATAAGGTGAAAATGTTACTTTGGAAGGATTGGGAGAGCCCCCTTAATTGGGAAAATGATTTGATCACAACCACCTGAATGGATGTCCTTACTAAATACTTTTGTATAGTGGCCAAAAACTTTCTATTTGCTGGTTCAAGAGGTCACCCAAGCCCATGAAGACACCCCATAATACTCATGGTTCATAGTAGAGATAGCAGTTATTTGGGAAGTAATGACCCATTAAATTTGAAACTTGGTGTGCCAGAGAAGTGAATTCACTATAAGGAGGATCTCGTGCCTCCAAGTTCCTAGGTTGTCTACTGTGAATTTGTGTGGCCAGATTTTATCCAAGTGGGGATTCAACAAATACTGTCCTTGCCAACCTTAGGAATTGTAAGCATGGCTATACATTCATATTAGATCAAATTAGAATCAAATCATTTCTATTTTGTGCATGTGTGTATATCCATTTTTACTTTGCCTAAAAAATCAGCTACAAACCAAAAGTTTCCAAAAAAAATTCAACTGAAACCATCAGAAAACCAATCATGTGCATGCATCACTTTCTGCTACACATTTGCCCAATTTTACTGTGCTTTTGTCAATGCCATTGTGCATTTATCCAAATCTATTGTGCATACATACAATTGTCCTGCGCATTCATTCATGCACATCCATAGTAGTGAGATTTTTTACGGACACTAAAATATTCACATTTTCATTTTCTGATACCCATTTTTGTCCTCAGTACCATTCCAAAAAAAACATTTGATTTACACAAAGCTTTGATCCTTAGTTTGACCATTTTCATCAAATTTCACCATCTTTCATTCATCCAAGATCCTCAAAATCATCCCAAATCTTCAAAATCCCCAATTAGTGTTGAATTATTACCTTTACTATCATATTTTGATCTTTGTGAGTTGTCATATCAAGATTTATCATCCTTAATCAAAAACTTACCTAGATTATTATCTCTTGATTTTTCTTTGTCACATTATAGTCAGATCCATACCTCCTATAGACTTAGATTATCAAGTTCTTACACCTATCTCAACACTTTTAGGTTCCTTTATACATCTATCCTATCAAACATATATCCATTTGATTCATCAAAATCTTCATCCCATAATCATCTTTCACCTTTTTATGGTTCAAACTCAATCTCAGAAACTTAAGCAACCTATTGATCTAGAATCTGTAGACAATATGGAAGGTAATAATGATGAAAACCCTTGGTCCAAATTTCCTAAGAAGAGTTCAATTTTTACAATAGAGGAAGAGCCAACAAATCAAGAATTAAGAGACACCATGCAAGATCCTAGGTTCTACAAGGTCATGGAAATACATTTAGATATGGATAAAGAAATGTACCTCCTCGTGCTTTCTCAACAAGGAGAAAAACTACCAAATGATTTTGGTGTATCTACTCTTAAAGAACCACCTATGATTAATAATCAATATATCCCTAGTGGTTCTTAAGAGACACATGGTCTTGGAGAAAAGGAAGACAAACAACATAGTGCTTCCCATGACACTCAAGGACCTCCATTATCTTTGGACCATGTTTTACAACAAATCTAGATGCTTCAACAACAAATATGTGAAATTAAAATTGGATCATCAACCAAGAAATATTCCTTAGATGATATATGTCCTTATCCTTTTGATCAACATTTAGCAATGATTCCATTCCCTTCTCATTTTTGAGGTACCTAAATTTGACAAATAAAAAGGGAATTCGAATCCACAAGACCACATTCGTGAGTTTTGTGTTGCTTGTATTGAAGTCACCCACAATGATACTTATCTTATGTGACTATTTCAACGTAGTTTAGGAGGACAAACCATGGAATGGTTCTCCAAACTACCCCCAAGAATCAAATCTTTCAATGAGATTATTGACAAGTTTGTGACTCATTATTCATATAACATCAAACATGAAGTCACTATGCTTGATCTTTACAATGCACAACAAAAGAATGGAGAACCTTTCCTTAATTTTTTGCAAAGATGGCATCAATTATTTGCGAAGTATCCATGAACAATTCCTAAACAAGAAAGGATGGATATTTTTGTGCATAACCTTACACAAGTGATCTATAAGTTACAATTGCAATTTTCTCCAAACTTTAATAAGCTCATTGAAAATGGAGTCAAAATTGAGGAAGCTATGGTTAGAAATGGTGAGATTAAGCTTTACTCCAAAGATAATGTTGGATCTTCAAATTCAAATCCCAACAATAACAAAAATGACAAATCCAAATTTTGGAACAAAAATATGAACATTTTCAATGATGGGATTGTTGATAATTGACATTTTAAACCAACACAACCTCCTCTAAATATCACAAGAAAATCCAATGCTACTCAACCTACTTATAGAAATCAAACTACAACTCAGAATACCAACAACAACTCATCTAATTCAAGATTACCTTTTATGCCACGTAGAAGAAATTTTACTCCTTTGGGTGAATCTCTTGAATCTGCATTAAGGAAGTTGATCACAAAGAAACTCATTGTACTTCCTAAAACTAGAGATTTTTAACCTAGCGTGAAACCTTCTTGGTGGAATGATAATGATTATTGTGAATTCTATAGAGGGAAAGGTCAAAAAACCAATGATTGTCAAAGAATTAAACATGTGATACAATACTTGATTGAAAGTGGTGAAATAAGTGTTGATGGACATACCTCAAATGAGTCACATACAAATTTTAAATATCCACTTCCCGAACATGAGAAAGGAAGTTCCTCCAATACTAAGGGTGATAATCAAGCCAATTACAATACCACATCCTATAAGTATGTCAACCAAATTTCTAAATGTCATCCTTCTCAATATTATGCCAATGTGATTACTATCAAAGGAAAGTCTGAGAGTCAACCAGTTAATGTTACTACTCGAGCCCAATCGAAGGTTACTCTCCAAGGTGCCTCATCCAAACCTACCACCTTGCAAAACAAGTCTATCTATGTTCCAAAGTCCACACCAAATATTTCCAATCAATACAATCCTTTGGATCAATTGAAGAAAACACCAACCCAAATATCTATACCAAAGCTTTTGTGTCTATTACCATCTCATAAGGATATTCTTGAGAAAGCTCTCTTAGAAACTCATGTTCCTACAAATCTAGATCAAGCCCAATTTCAAGATATGGTGGGATATTTGAAAACTCCACATTACCTATCTTTTAATGAGCATGATGATCTAGCCATTAATCAACCACATAATGCTCCACTCCATATAGAAGTCCTTGTACAAAATCATAAAATCAAGAGTACTAATAGATGGAGGAGTTGGCTTGAATATATGCACTTTGAAACTAGTCCTTGCATTGGGATTTTCTGAAAATGTTGTAGATCCAAAGAAGAAAATCACAATCAAAGCTTATGATGAAGAAGATAGGTCATCGAAGGGATCTATTTCTCTTCCTATCATAGTAGGTCCTATAGTCAAAGATGTTATTTGTCAAGTTCTTGATATGGATCTCACATATAACATTATTTTGGGGAGACCTTGATTCATTATATGCAAGTTGTGCCCTCAAGTTATCATCAGTGTTTGAAATTTCCCCACAATGGTCAAGAAATAAATATCAAAGGAGATCCAAATCCTTTTCATTACTGCAATACTATGAAGACAACCGCTGAATCTTTGGTACCTTATAATCATGCTGGATCCTTTGCAACAACACCCATTGATCCAAGTAATGTAACATCAACATCTAAATCCAATGAGATCAAAATAGACATAAAAGAACAAAGTATGGGAGAATACACTTTGGGTCCAACTTTTTGTATCATAGAATTACCCTTATCTCCTAACTCATATAGAAAATCCTTGATTATCAAACAACAATCAGAAGCTCCTTCCACACCTCTTTATGGCACATTTATAAGTGGGGGCACTATATCAAAAGAAGCAGCTGAGTGTAATGCTAACCATTATCTTTAAAAACATAAGGATGAAGAAGATGTAAAACATGAATATATATCACTTGATGTATATGGTAAGGGATATAATTTGTCTCAAAAAATGGGATATCAAGGCAGTGGACCTATAGGGAGACCAATTCTGAAAAATCCAAATTATCAAGGAGACACCACAATGTTAGGATATAAAGGAGAAGGACCAATGGAATCTAAAGGTAAATAAAATATTACATCTTTCAATAAGGCCTCTAAGGCTCCTACATTGGAGTTTTGAAAAAATGGCAAGTATGTGGACAAAGAAAAGAAAAGGATAGCAACATAAATCATTAATAGACTTAGGGATAATCAAGGACAAGCTGATGATTCTGATTCTAATGATTATGAATAGGATTCATTATCTAACAATACTGATGAAATAGGAGTTGATTTTGTCCATACCTATAGTGGTGATTACCAATGAGGGGGAGAGTTCAATGACTGAATCACTAGGATTAGTTCCACATGATACTACTCTTGATGATTGTGAGCAAAGTGAGGATTATCTTGTGATAGAAAACTTGGATGAGAGTATGGAAATAGACCTTGCCAATACAATCATAAACCTTGACAACATCTCTATAAATACCATCTCAGCCTTTGAAATTGACCCAAATGATCTAATACCCCTTATTCATCATGAGCTTCTAGATTGGGATTCTCCCAATAATCCCAAACTTGATGTTTTCCATAATGATGATGTAATTATCGACTATCTTGGAATCATAGATCATCTACCACCAAGGGATCATGACTCAGGATTTCTAATAGAACTCAATGACATGGCCTATTTTGGAGAGTGTGCCAGTCCTTTCAACCATAAAAATGTAAAAATTATCAATTGATCTAATGCTGAAAACCACTCAGTGGCAGTATTAGATCCAAAAAAAGTAAAAAGAAAAGACGTAGCTAAAGGTGAAAACCTCTTTGAGGTGCCTGAAGATGGAAGGATTGACACTCTCCCCAATTATATGTATTGAGAGAAATATTTAATACTTATTGAACCCGCATTGCCTCTCAACATTGGAATGGGGGAGTCCTCGTGTATTCTTCAAGTAGCAACATCCTTAACAAAGCCAGAAAAAGAAGCTTTTTCACAATTCTTCAAAGAGAGACAAGTCAACTTTGCCTAGTCTTACACTGATATGCCTAGATTGGATCCTAATCTTATTATGCATCACTTGTCTATTACACCAGGAATTAAACTAGTCAAGCAGAAAATCAAAAAGATGCATCCTCCTATTGCACTTATGGTTAAAGTAGAATTGAAGAAGCTCCTAGATGTTGGATTCATTCAAGCCATTGATTATGCTGAGTGGATTTCCAATATTGTACCAATATCAAAGCCAGACAAGTCTATCAAGATTTGTATAGATTTTCAAGATCTCAACAAGGCTTGTCCTAAACATGACTTCCCATTTCCTAACATTGATATCATAGTTGATTTGACAATTGGTCATGAGATGTTGTCTCTAATGGATGGCTTTTTTGGCTATAACCAGATCAAGATTGCACTAGAAGACCAAGAGAAGACTAATTTTACATGTCCTTGGAGCACGTATTTTTGTAATGTGATGCCTTTTGGGCTCAAGAATGTTGGTGAAGCTTATCAGAGGGATATGACCACAATATTTCACAACATGATGCATACTATAATGGAAGATTATGTTGATGATATCCTAGAAAAATATAAAAATAGAGATGGTCATTTAAGAGTGTTGGATAGGATATTCACCCATATGGAAAAGTACCAGATTAGATTTAATCCAAAGAAGTGTGCATTTAGGGTTACATCAGGAAAACTTCTAGGGTATATTATCTCAACTAAAGGCATAGAATTTGATCTAGAAAAAGTTAAGGTGATTATGGAGATGTCTTCCCCTACAAATATCAGTTAGTTAAGATCTTTGCAAGGACACCTCCAATCAATGAGAAGGTTAGTTTCTCAACTAGTAGATAAAAGTCATCCTTTCCAGCACCTGTTACATAAAGACATCTCATTCAAGTGGGGTGATAAGTGTGAAGAATCCTTCAATAAGATCAAGCGATATTTGAAAAATCCTCCTAATCTTATGTCACTAATTCTAGGAAAGCCACTCTTGCTCTATATTTCAGCTACAAAAGCCTCTCTAGGTGCTCTTCTGGCTCAACAAGATCAAGAAGTAAAATAAAAGGCTATATATTACATCAGTCGCACCCTCGTGGGATATGAGCTCAATTATTCTCTAATTGAACGAGCATGTCTAGTAGTAGTATTTTCTTCACAAAAGTGGTGACATTACATGTTGTCTCATTCCATAAAACTTATTGCAAAGATTAATCCTTTGAAATACCTTTTGAGCAAGACAACATTAATGGGAAGCTAAATGGGTTATGTTTCTTAGTGAATTTGATATTGAATATGTGGATAGGAAGGCCATTAAAGGACAAGTCATTGAAGATCAATTAACTAAGGCACCACTAAAAAATGATCATCCTATACATATAGAATTTCCAGATGTACATATCCTGGCATTATCTACACATACCTGGAAGTTGTATTTTGATGGATCATATACTCAACATGGTTCAGGAGCCAGAGTTCTATTTGTTACACCACAAGGATATATAATACACAAGTCTTACAAGTTACTCTTTCCTTGTACAAATAATACATTTGAGTATGAAGCTTTGATGATTAGGTTGAAGATGGCTCTGCAATGGAAATGCATTGAATTGAATGTCTATGGAGACTCTTAGTTGATTTTCAATCAAGTAAATAATGAATATGAGACCAAAGATGACAAGTTGTTACCATATAAATGTATGGTGGATGACTAACCAATATTTTTCAATAATCACCTTTGACAAAATTCCAAGACATGATAACAAGGCTACAGATGCTATGGATACACTTGCTTCTCTATTTGATGTAGAAGATACAAAAGCCCATTTTGAGTTCTTAGTGGAATCTTTGACTTATCCTGCGTACGATGAGCCTGATACAAGTATCATATGTCATATTATTAGACAAGATTACCCAACTTATGGAAAGATATATTCCTACCTAAAAGATAATACCATTCCACTTGAAATATCCTAAAACCAAAAATGTACCTTTTTACACCAAGCCTCCCGCTATATCTTAATATCTGACACCCTATATTGGTGAGGTCTTGATGGTCCTCTCTTTGATGAAGCTCAAACTTCCTTACAAGACATTCACGAGGGTATTTTTTGGACACATTTGAGTGGTCCTTCCTTGGCTAATAAGCTCATGCATATGGGTTACTACTGGCCTACTATGGAGACATATTCCTTTCACTTTCTTGGGAAATGCAAGAAATGTTAGATACATGGGAATATTATTTGTACACCAACACAATAGCTCCATCCTTTTACAACCACATTTACATTCAGTTAGTGGGGACTCAAAATTGTGGGTGTAATTCACCCTCCATTTTCCAACAGCCATAAGTACATTGTCACCACAACTGAGTATTTCACCAAATGGATCAAAGTAATTCCATTAATCACTGCCACTGGCAAACAGATATCCATGTTTATCCTCAATTATATTATTTGCAGATATGGTATCCCTATGCATCTTATTATTGATCATGGGAAGCAATTCCAAAATCAAGACATGGATGAACTATGTGATAAATTCCACATCACACATCACTATTGCACCATTTACTATCCCTAGGGTAATAGCCAAGCTGAGGCGTCTAATAAAAACATTGTCAAGATCCTTCAAAAGACTGTCAATGATGTTGGCCATGACTAGCATGTCCAATTGAATCCTACCTTATGGGATTATCACACTTCCATCTGCACTCCTATTGGAGCCACACCATATTCCCTTGTCTATGGTTCTAAATTTGTTCTTCCCCTTGAGGTAGAGTTACCTTCTCTTCGTATATCCCTAAAAGACATAATTCAAGATGAAGAGTATAGAGTTGCACAACTAACTAAATTGGAATATTTGGATGAACGTCACCAAATGGTCTTTGATGATTTGAAGGTCTATCAGAAAAGGATGTCTCATCAATATAATAGTAAAGTGAAACCTAGAGACTTTCAGGTGGGTGATCTAGTCCTTTGTTAGAATTACAAAAATCAACAGCATTGTGAGAAGAAGGGAAAGTTTGAACCCAACTGGTTGGGTCCTTTTATGATTACAATAGTCTATGGCTCCAAGGCTTATCAATTGTCTACATATGAGGGAGATCTCTTGGATGAGCCTCTTCATAGTATGCACCTCAAGAATTTCTATGTTTAAAATCCCAATGCAAGGGGTATGTATATAAATAAAACACAAAAATACAAAAAAATCAAATGAAAATTGCAATGAAAACATGTGGTGAAAACCTAGAAATAGGAACCATTTGTGATATGTTAGCTCCTCTCCCTATTAGGATTATTCTAGCATTCCATCCAATATCTATACCCATAATAAAATGGTTGGTTAGTTGCCATTCCCACCATGTATATATCATAATAAAAAGGCCAGTCCATAATCATCTTATCCAATGTATAAATCCATAATAAAACCCCATCATAGCTTGGTCTACTATCTTGGTCTTTATCCTAGTCATGTGTCTTTCTTTACCCATAATAAGTCAGTCCATCACTGAGCTAGGGGCATGTCCTCGACCTAGTTTGGGAAGTGGATCTATGATAGTCACAATTCCTAGAGGATAGAATGGAGTACTTTCACCAGACAAGAAAACATAATCAAATGTTCTTACACAATGATATCCTCAACATGACTCATAATATGTGATCTATATGTGATCTATCTTTCAAAGTCTATCCACTTATCTATATATTTGAAATGGCTACATATCAACAAAACTGATCAATAAACCTCACACTATCTTTTGGCAAAGAAATATATATTGATGGAAGGCATGTTAGAATGATTTGTTATAGATTATGCATTCATATACAGATTTCATTATTATCATGTTTCCTATGTTATTTTGGGATATCCTTGACATGAGTTTAAAACTCCCATATGTCGTTGATTAGAATAGTCAGGATGGGGCATGATATTTTTTCTTTGATTATTGTTTGTGGGATATTTTATGATGAAGTCGAAGGAACAAGTAATTGGGGTGTCTGGGTGTAAGTGCCTTCATCAATTTAATAAGCATTGACATATACAATTCATATTGTTATGCGAATGCTATTAATGGTGATACACCACACATACCTTGACTCCAAATATTTGTTCCCCGATGGAGGGGGGGAATATTCCTTGTCTGTTATGCAAATGAAACTCAGGCCATCTTGGTTCAATTATACCTAGATGCTTGTCAAGTTTTCTTTATTAAACTTCATGCAAGAAGTGCTCAGGTCATCTTGGTTTAATTATACCATAATGCTTACATTTCCTTGCAACATAAAAATCTCAATGATGATAATCAAATTCCAGTTACCATGATCTAAGATGTTTCATGAAGTTTTGGAGATGTTCATTTCATATTTCATTTTGCATTGCATTTAAAGACCTTGCTACATAAGATTTCTCCTTTTATAGTTTATCTTGCTTCAAACTTCATATGTTTTCCTTGTCCATTCTTCTCATGTTGGATACATTTTTATTTAAGTTGAGGACATTTAGATTTCAAAAACATAAGTTTCATATTACATTATCAATTTTGCATATTCCATCTTCATTATCACATTTAATCATTTGCATAGTTCATTATGTATGTGTCATTATTTTATCTTATTAGGTTTCATCATTTTTATATAACCATTGTACATTAATATGCATATTTTGATCATTTAAATAACATTTCATCATAGCTATCATCTCATCACATTTTATCTACCATGTTATAGGTTATTACATTTCATCATATTATAATTTGTCCAACTCTTTTTTGATTTTATAAGGTACATTGTCATCACAATTTCATTCATTACATGCAATATCATTGAACATATCATTCATTTGTTATGCATTAAACACATTATCATTCATTCATTTATTAGCCATTTCTTGCATTATCATATTCATTATCATTGTTTATATCATCATCATTCATTCATTACATTAGAAATACATAGAACTAAACAAACCACCATTTAGGAAATATGTTTATGTAAATATCATCATCACATGATAAATCATCAACCATTATGCATCCACATGAAAATAAATCATCACATTGTAGAACATAGATAATATGCATGTCAAAGTAAATCATCACATCCTGCATATGTCACTAGTCACATGTATATATCATCATAAGAGGTAAATCATAAAAGTAATCATAATAGAACTGCATCATGCATAAAGAGTCCATCATATAGAGTTCATAAAAACAAATAAAATGTCCAAATGTCTAATGATATCTCATAAAATAATAGTGTGTCCACAGTTTCCATCAAGTCTATCAATACATAATGAAACAATACTGCTACAATAATGATACAGATACAAAGTGTATACAAAATGTCTAAGACCCACTTTCACCAAACTCAGTTTGTCGATGTCTACGTGATGTAATAGATGGTCCTGCTACCGATGGATCTCTTGATCTTGAGGGTGGTCTTGGAGGACATGAAGATGTACCACCACTACCAGCAGATCCCTACTTGTGTACAACTATCCTAACTGCATATGAGCTCTCTCTGAAGCTCTCGATCCACTGATCTCTAGGAACAACCTATTTATAGGCCTCCTTCTAGTAGGTGATCTCCCTACTAGCTCTCATCATCATCTATAAGCTTTTTGCATGTGGTCCCAGTGTCTCTACAGACTCTAACTCATCTAGTAATGCATTAGCCTCTCCTAGCTACTCTATGGAGACATCTCACTCTTTTTTGACCTCTACTAGCTCTCCCTCTAGTCTCTCTACTCATCTCTCTAGTCCTAGGACATGGTCTTCCTGCACCTGTATCATTTATAGTCTAACTAGCAATGCATCAATGTTAATATCCTCCTCCTCTGTAGTGTCCCTCTATAAGTAGGGATCCTGACCCCCAACATCCATATCATCCTGCTCATCATGTGCCCTGATATCTAGCATCTGTACATCATCCCCTCCAATATCAAGCATCTTCTCCTCCTATATGGGGTCATCTTGTATCAGTCCCCCCTAAAATAGTCTCTCCTAACCAAGTACATCCTCTGCCTCATCATGCCCTGGCACTTGTGGACCTGTTGGCATCCGAACTGGTACATCTACCTATGGAGCCCGATCTCCCTATGTAGGGGAAGCTACTAGTATTTTCACTAGGGAACCTATGGGAATCTATGTTGGTGGCTATCTTGGTACCTGTCTTGCAGGGGGCGGCATCAACCCCTATGGTCGCACACCTCTACCTCTCCTTTGAGGCCTAGCTCTATCTCTCCTCCCTTCGTCAGGACCCCCATCTCCACCATCACCACTGTCTCCACCTCCATCTCTCCCTTAGCCTCTCTGACCTCATCCTCATCTCCTATCTCTCCACCTATCTATGGAATCTCTCTATAGTGGCCTCTCCACTGGATCAGTCAATCTAGGGACTAGATTGTCCCTCAAATATCTCTCATAATCAACTATCATACCTAGGTCTATGACCCCCTATCTCATGGACCATGCCTAAAATGGTATGTCCAAGAACTCCTATCAAGAAATCTCAAATGAAACTATGGGTCCCTAATCATGGCTCTCCTAATGAGTTCACGCAAACTCTATAACCCCTTGTGGCATCCCATGAATCCTACCAAACTGTCATAGGATCTAGCTCACTATCTGTCTCTCAATAATATAGGGTGTCCTCTCTATCATCCATCATGACTCAAAGCAGTACTCGAGATGATGCTCATCCTCCTAAGGCTTGCATGCAAGGTAGGGTCTCCAAATAACAACATCAATGGCATCAAATGTGTGCCACCAAAACTCAAGTCATCCCAGCTTATGCTGAGACTGGATCATTACATATAAAAAGATATAGGGCTTCCCTACACCTCAAAATCCAAGCACAGTAGGTCATGTGATAGCAATATGCTCCCACACCTATATATCAAGCAGAGTCACTCCCACTAATAGTGATGCCCTTCTATGGTACACCACCTAATGTAGATCATGATATAAGAGGGTTGGTAAGTGAACCCCCCAGGAAAATTAGGTCCCATCCTCCATCATCCTCTGAAGAGTCTGACCCCATCCAATGGAAAAACTGTGTGAATGATGATCTAGGAAGACATAGCCACCGATTGCTCCAACCAAAACTATGGGGAGAGGCTCTTATAGATCCACCATCTCCTTCCAACTGATCTCTTTCTCCTTTATGTCATCATCCCCAAACATTTCTCTATACTCTGCCAAGTCATCGTGTCTGTCATACTAAACAATCTCTCCAATAATCGGTAGGTGTAGGATGCCATACACATCCTCCAGTGTGACTGTCATCTCTCCTATGGGGAGATGAAAGGTACTCATCTCTGAGTGCCATCTCTCTACTAGTGTTGTAAGCATCCCTAGATTTGCCCAAATCTCAGGCATATAAATAACATGATACAATCTAGTCGCACCTATGAGAAGTCTGTCAGACTTTGACAACACTGGATATCTCTCCCACGACATTTGAATATTAGTGATATCCTCCTATAACAAAAACAAATAAATAAACTATCAGATTTTGATTCAAATGCTCTATCTATCTATCCCATCTGATTAATCAAACACATGTTTATCACATGTCCAAACAAATAATTCTATCAATTATCTACAATCAAGAAGGTTAACTAGCAGCCATGGTATGATGTTACCTATATTGACTAAAATTGATCTAAATTCCAAACTGACATATCATATTAGCCTCTTGATATCTAATTTGACCTAATGTATCTTCTAATTTTCCAAAATTTTACTATCCAAAAAAGATGCGTAGCATAGAAAAATAAATGCACAAAAACCCCTTGCCATTTTCATAGAATTCACAAATGCACAATTACCCTAACTAAATGTGCCGACCATTTTTACAAATGCGTTGAACCATATTTGTGCACATTCATTTAAAAAATCTATCGTCAAAAATATTTCAAGCACAAATGTGCAACTACCCCACATGTATGCACAGAACTAGCATTTTGCTATGCAAACATAACTAGCTTCTACACATACATGTGCCGCAACTGCGTATTTGTTTTTCAGCATTGAACAAAAAAATTCCTATCCTAACCTATGGTTGGATCTATCCTCAACATGTTACAAATCTGATCAAATCATGCAAAAATCATCAAAATGACTAAGAGGATCGAGTCACCTAACGGTTCTCTAGAATCTGGTGGTCTCTGGAAGTGTCTAACCCTCTCAAAGCGGTGATCTAGAAGTGGGAATGACATCTTCTTAGCTCTGATATCCTCTCTCTCCAACCTCAAATCTCCAAGTGCCATGTGTAAAAAATGAGCCTATAGTGGACCCTTTGGCCCTATATATAGCCTATGGACCCATTTTGTTTAATGTGTGGACCCTATCTATCTAAATTCTCATGTTCACCCTACTTTCACCCACATTTCTTCCAAATCTTTTCGTGAGATTGATTGCAACCAAAACTTAAAAATAAAACAAAACAAAACAAAAATTAAAAAACTATATCATAAAAAAATAAAATATTTTTTTGTCAATCAATCTCTCAAGGGGGCATGCATAGGTCACTTTCATCTAAGACATTGTATGGGGCAGGGGCAAAATGCTTGATTTTTCTTTGAAACAATGCGACCGCCACATTATTTCAAAGAGGGGAAAAATGTATACACTAAAAAATGACTTGATTAATTAATTAAATATTTATTATTTAATTAATATTGACTTGATGAATTAATTAAATATTTATTATTTAATTAATATTTATTTCCTCTATTATTAAATAAATTATTCAATTTATTTGATATATTCACTATAGTCTATTCTTCTTATCCTAAGTCCTCTAAGTTAGTCTTATTAAAGTGATTTGATTAATTTACTAATTACACAATCACTAATATAACTAAGTCCCCTAGCCCACCTCATAGACCTAGTCACCTGACACATCACCTTGGCTAAAATAATTAATTTTTATTAATTATTAATAAATCATTATCCTCACACACACATTTCCTATTTTTAAGGGTTGTGTGGCCTCATAAGACTTGGTCTCATGACCACATGTCTTCCTCCAAACCAAGTCAAGAAGTAATCCCTATTCCTAAGGAGCTTCTTGATGCAGTGCAAGGTAGGAGAATCCCCAATGGAGATGTCCTAGCCCCCAGAAAATAACCACACAATAGAATATAATAACAATACAGAGATATAGATCCACACAATGCCAATACTCATAATAGAATCATCATATTTTCATCCAACATGCCTGGCTGTAAGGCCTTCCAAGTTACGGCCAAATACAATGCAATTACAATAGAAACTCCACAAGATCTCGCAAGATCCAAACCAAACCCTAGCTAGCCCAGATCCACACACTGGTAGGAACCCCCAAGGAAGATCTAAACTTGTGCTCGCAAGCCCACCAAACAATCTCCTTGTTTCCCAAGCCGCAGCTACTAGCTCTCCTCAAAATTCACTCCACAGCCACCTCCTCTTCTCCCAGGTGGATGAATGATTGCCTAAAGACTTCCCCCACAACCTCTACTTATACCAATCTAAGCCACAGGTCAGCCTTGAACATAAATTAAATACAAATACCGAAATTAAATGCCACAAGTCGGCCAACAACAACAATTAAATTCCCAAAATTAATGTCTTAGTAAAATCATGATATCTCCTAGCTCCGGATGAATTAGAACTCATGCTTCAAACCGTAGATAGAAATATAGACCCTCTTCAATCCCTGAAATTTTCAGCCTCTAACTCTTTGTGGAAAATTACTTATACAGCTTGAAATAGGCACCAAATTCCTAAGAAAGGCCGAGCTCCCCTAGGCCATGCTGAGCAACCAAGACCATGCCAAGTTCCATTAAATACATCAAAACCAATTACCCAAGACCCAAGTGGGTTTATCAAACTCTACCAAACCCCTCACATATGAAAATAAGTCCACACAACTCCATCAAATCTCCCAAACATGTAGGATAGCCAACTACCCTGGGATGCTCCTGCATCACTTCTCAAGCCACCTCAAGGAGTCAAAGGTGACTCATGGGACACTTGTACCAAGAGTCCTAATGAGGAAAAGGTATTTCCCCCTTCCTCTTAATGGTCTTTGTGAGACACTTGACATGTGTCTTTTCCTTCCACCTTCTTCTCTTCCATGTCAATATAGGAGGAACATCATCCTTATTCTTCCTCTCACATTCCAACTACATCCCCCTTTCTCTCAACCCCTTCAAACAAGTCAATTATATCCCTAGGATCTTCCACCTTTCAATCTCCACCCTAGGATTATGCCACCTAAGCTTGAGTCCTCCAAAAAATGATAAAAGGAGCATCATTCTTCCTTTGTGAGCCTCATAGGAATAGTGATTTAAAATATACAATCATCCAAGCATCCAAGCCATCAAGAAATCAAGCACTTTGAATCCATTTCCATATTATTTCATCTATTAGTTGCATATTTAAGGTTTTAATCCATTTGCATACAAATCAGTAATCTCCACACTTTGAGAGCATCTTGGGCAAAGGAGCTTCATTTGGAAATCTAAGAGCTCAACAAATTCAAGAAATCAAAGCATAGGAGGACAATGGAGACAAGCTACAATGGGTAAGTGAAGGTAAAGCTTTTATTTTAATTTAATTTGGTTATTTGAATTCTTCATTGTAATGTTTTTTAGATTGATTTAGTAGCTTAATTTAGTTAGTATTTCACTTCTAGGATTATACATCTAATTTGCATATAGAGGTCGTTGGAGAGAAAGTCTAATACCTTAAGGGAGATCCTAATGGATTCAAGCAACTTGAAAGAAAATTTTGAGGAAGCACTTGAGGACTTGGACAAGGCTAATTTGATAATGTGGAATTAAAGTTCAAATTGAGAAGAGCTGACGATTACATCAAGAGGCTTAAGGAGAAACCTTAACTCTCAAGGAACAAAAGTTAAAACTGATGGAAAAGATACAGGAGATCTGATTGAATAGCTTAAGAAAGAAAAGAAGGCATTGAAACATGAATGTTAATTTACTACTTTGCATATGTCCAAGGAAATTCAACAAGAGAAAGATGAAAAGAGTAGACCTTAAGAGGTCTTGAAGGGTGCAAATGTACAGATAGGAATAATTCAACTAGAAATCAATGATGTCAAAACTAGGTATCAAGAATTGGAGAAGTAAAATATCATCATTAAGGAAGAGCTTATGGAGGCAAAGAACCATATTGAAAAATTTCATGCAAGCAGTGATAAAATTGATGAGCAATTGGAGAGACAAAAACCTAAAGGTGACAAGACAAGAGGTGGCTTCAATGAAGCTAAATGTTCCAAAACTTAGGAGGAGAAATCAGAAGACAAAGAAAAGAAGGCACCAAATCAAGATGAAGAACCTAAAACATCAATCCCTTCAAAGGCATATGTTTTGAATGCAACAAATTCGGTCACATGAAGAAGGATTGCAAAGGTAAGAGTGTCCCTAAATAGTTTTCTAGATATTTCTTTAATTGTTGGGCATATGGACATAGAAGAAATGAATGTAGGAGACCAGATGAAAGAAGGAAGAAACAAGACTATATTAGACAACCTGCTATGAACAATAACATTACATGTTATAAATGCAATAATTTTGGGTACATTGAAAGGAATTTTAAGTTTCAGGTTAATCAAAATAGGTCTTAGCCTAGGAAACCACATGTTACTTGTTTTAAGTGCAACTATGAGGGACACATAGCAAAGTATTGCAGATATAATAGATTTGTTAACAACTGAAGACCATCTATGGAAATAAAGAAAAATATTGGTGATACTAGAAAGAGCTTGGAAAAGTATATGGATGAGTTTAATCACCTTTTTGTAAAAGAAGAAAGAAAGGAAAATGAAAAACTGTGGAAGGATAAGAATTAGAGTGAATCTAACAATTAGGGATAATTAGTAGATGTTATTAGATCTTTGGATGATGCCAACATTTCTACATTAGCATAAAAGGGCCAAGTATGGCCTTAGGGGGAGCATTCAACAAATTCACCAGTCAATTATTCAGCCCTTGATATGCAAATTGATAGTATGAGAGGTTGTGCGAAGCTGAATGAATGTGTGTTGATGTCAGATTTAAGTTTGTGAAATCTGGAAGGTGATTCAGATTAATCACCAAAAGTTTCATGGTTGACTGGCCTTAAAATGAATTTTTGAATGCAATGGGAAAATTTTCATAAGTACTCTACAATCTATAATTGAGAACACTTAGTCATTTTAATCATCATTCAAGAAAGTTTGTGAAGACCATAGAGAAATATTGGAGAAATTCATTAAATCCTAGTGCTCTCATGATCTACAACCCTAGTTTGGGAAAAATGTATTTATATCTATTTGTGAGCTTGATTTTTAGTTTTAACAGTTAGAAAACATGTATGTACCTTTGATCTTTGATCTAAAGGAGAGGACTAGGTATAATTTAAGAAACTTCTATTTAAATCCATGGAAGATTACCTAGAGGGTGCATTTTCAAAAACCCCACATAAAGTATTACATGTGGAAGACATTATGGCCTATATCCATTGCAAATTGGATACTATTGGTGACACTCAAATCCTCCTAGAGCTAGCTGAAACATTAAAGGAGGATGGATCATTGAGACCCAACTTTGCAAAGATGGAAAACCTAAATTTACTATAGATGACAGAGTTTTATGAGTATGATGAACCTCAATGGATTAAGATAGTGCTGAGTAGAATTAATGATCAGTTCTTATGGATTGGAGAAAAACCAATAAAGATTACCAAGGAACTCATTCATTTGGTAACTAGACCTGAAAATGTGATTAAAATACCTACTACAACAAATAATACCAAGAAAGAAGTTGAAAACCTAACCGGATCCAAGTGGAAAAAGCATGCAATGACCATCAAAGACATTAATTAGAAGGATGTGAGACTTGTTTCTATGATTCTTGGCTACAAAATACACTATAGTTGTAGGATAAACTTTTTGTCAGCAAGTATTATCCTGATGGCCTATAAGATGGTTACTGAGAATGAGGACTATGATATGAGTGAAATTTTGAGGCTACACCAATTGGAGAACCTAATGCAAATCAAGCGTGAAAGGTCAAGATCCTTCAAGTTTGGATAATTGATATTACACCTTTTCTTCCACATTGTACATAAGTTTCCTAGCATGCACCTCACACATGGAATGAAGATGAACCTACAGTTGCTCAGATTAGAAGGTTTTATAGAATGCAGGATAAGAATTGGGTTGATGGTGAATTATTTTGTATGTTCAAATTCCTTCAAAGAGAAATGAAGAAAAGGGAGATAATACCCAATATGTTAGCGAAAAATTAGAATGAAACCATCTTCTTTATGGTGAAGACAGATTGCAAATGCTTTGAGGTAGTTGAACCAAGAGTGAGATGGTGTCCCCTCCTGTAGTATGAGGTGAACTCTCAAATTATTATCCCCATATTGAATACATCTTAGAATCTAAGAAAGATCCCATAGAGGAGATATGGGGAACGTATGAAGAAAAGTCTCTAAAGGTTGGAGATAAATTGACTAGGGGATACAAGAAGAGGAAAGTACAAATTTTTTTTGATAAAGTTACAGAAGCAGAAGGTATATTTAAGGAACAGATGGAAGAACTAAAGAAAAAGGTCATAGATAAGTCCAATGGACAAGTGATCTTAGAGCTTGCACCCCTACAGACTACAAAACTTGTAAACATATCTAATTCACCTCTAGCAGGAGTTAAAATACATGATCATATTCCTACCCCTCATAGGAGAACATCACAAGGGACTTCAATAGTAAAAACTAAAAAGGAAGAAGAAACACTTGTGAGGACAACAAGGTCCTCTAGACCTAAGATGATGAGCTCTTGACTTGATCCTAAAATGAATACCTTGGTTACTCTACCAAAGAAAGAATCTCTAACAAAGAAGAAGAAGAAAGAAGAGAAAGAAGAGGAGAAGAAAATAGAGAAGGCCATTGAACTTATTCACAAGGTGATTGCACAAGAGAAGCCTATTAAGAGGCAACTATGGAAACTGGACTTAAAGCATTTGGTAAAGAGAATAATAGAGCAAGGAAAATTGAATCAGTTGCCCAAGTATTATGAAAGGTATGATGAGAAAGATAAATTTGAAATAGAAGATATTGTGATAAGTCATATATTATTTTTTAAGAAGAATTTGATTGAGCTTTAAGGTAGTATTCCAAAGGATATGCTTGATAGATTATAAGTTAGAGAGAAAAGAGCTTTAGAAGAAGATAATATGATCTGTTTAAAATTAATAGAGGATATGCATCAAGTTATTTCCCATAAAGAGATTGAAAGAGTTTGAAGAAGGTGAAACCTCTATTGAGGACAAGGACAAGATTGATCAAGATAATGGAAAGAAAATATGAAGAAGAATAAGAAGATACACAAAAGGCCATTGATACTTTTCTACTTGAAGAAGGTCCTAAAAACCAAATCCCTCTAGGGGGACCAAACTGAAAGACATAAAAATTGGTGAATCATCTAAGATAGTTAGAGAAGAAGAAGAATCGTCTATGGTTGATGAAAGTACTAATCAATTATACAGTACTTTGCAGAAACCTAACTTCTTTGTTGAAGGTATGGGCATCACACTTGATGCTAATTTTCAAGAAAAGGATCCATTCTCATAGTTTATACCCGAGGTTTTGAGTGCATTAATATAGATTGTAGAAAAAGGATAATAGAACAAAGCATAAAACAAGGTCGCAAAACTAAAAGATGAAACAGAGGTAGAAGTCAAAACCTATTATTACTTTAGTAAGCGATCAAATGACATGTCTTTAAAAAAAATTGATTACACCTCCTAGCAATTCATTATTGGCAAGTGATCTTGGAAAGGAACTTAAAGAGAAGAAGACCTAGATAACTTTGATGAAGATTAGTTAATGAATCTTTCTATGATGACATTTTTCAAGGAAAAGAAGAGGTCTAAGAAGAAAATAGAGAAGAGGGCTAGGATTCTAGATAGAGCCTTATATTATGTGAACAAACTACTTCCCATACCCTTCACATTTCAAGGTGGAGATACTGTGGACAATCTAGACAAATTACCTGATGAATTTGATGTTAAAGGTGTGAAAAGTACTGGAACAGATTGGCATATCAATATACAGAGATACAGAGTATGCACCAAACAATAGAGAGTTACTTGGCTACTGAAGATCTATTTGTTTATTTGTTTCTTTGGCATTGTTGTCAAAGGGAGAGATAGACAATATGAAACAATATGCACCGATGAGAACTATCTAAGGGAGAGATAATCTAGAAGAAAATGAAAGCACTAGATTAGTTACTGAGAATAGAAGAAGGAATCCGAGAGTTGAAAAGATCATATTTGCAGATTGACAAAGCTGTATTTTGTAAATGTTGTTGAGTAACATCATGATTAAACATATTAAGCTAGGGAGAGCTTGTACAACATTTTTTCACAGAGTTGTAGAATACATGTTTGGTATGTGTATGGTATATTTCATATTACTTGAGTTGCCATCAATGCCAAAGGGAGAGATTGATGAACTACAACTGAATTAGAACTTGATTGAAGAATCTATGATTTAAGATCACTGAGTTGAGTCATTAGATATGTAATATGATTGAATTAGTATTATGTTGTCATTGATGTCAACTTGTTTGACATCACTTATCTTGTAAGTTACTATACCAAAACATCTGTAGAAAAGGAGTGAAAGAAATGAAGAACATAAATATCTACATGAGGAAGATGGATATGACAAATGAGGATAAAGAATACATTGAGTAACTTGTTGATAAGTCTATGACCTTATGATGTTGACTTGATTATGTTTCATTCATCTATGATGACGAAAAGAGCTAAAAGACACAAAGTAGTGTTGTTAGTTGATGAAGCATTTCAGTATATATTGATGGAGTGTAGTGTATACTGAGCACAGTATAAACTAAGCTTGTGTTCACCGACACATTTCTTTGTTAACCGAGAAGAAAAAAATGAGCTAAATGATTAGTTTAGCCGATAATATTGATGAGCTAGAAAGTGTATGATTTCGAGGTAACAGATAAACAGATCGAAAACTAACAAAATTTAGGAAAGATCTAAAGCATGAGAATCAAACGTGTTATTGACACAAGTGTTGAGGTATGTTTAAGAGACAAAATCAACAAAGATGATTAAGCAGAAAAATCTGATGGAGTAGAAGAAAATGGTTTACATGTCTATATAAGAGACTAAAGATTTCATAAGTTAGTATGATGCTGGAAGAAAAGGAAACTACAAAATCATCACGTGAACAATTTTTCATGCATTCTGATCATACTAGTTAAGGAGAACCCTACTGTAGAGCATTACTGAGCGACAGAGAGTAATTATCGATAGACAGTAAGTTGATATATTATTGAATCAGAAAGATTTGTATGAGCTGAATATTGATCTATAATCTGCAATTCAAGTTGTAATAGATCAGATCACCTACTGTTACATATTTAACCATTGTACACAATCAAGTCTCTTAATCGAGTGGACTAAGAAAGTCTTATTATGTATCATTCATAGAATGAACATTGTTATCTTGTCAACCCCAGAGTGACTGCTAGTTGGATGATAACGGTTGGTCTAAAATCCTCTAATAAGGTCACACCTAACAATGTGTTTGTAACCTTTAACAGGGTTGGGTCTTCACCTGTGTGTGTGAATTTTGTATCTAGTTGTAGACACAACACTTCAGTAAAACATTAGAGGTTAAAAAAAATCAAAATATATAAATAAGAACAATATAGCTAACCAAGCAATTTACTGCCTTCTAGTAGGTGCGAGTATGGTATTCTCAGATTAGACCGAGATCAGTGACAATGCAACACCTAAACAAAGGATTTAAATGATGAAAGCAATAAAATATGAATGCAAATTAATCTATTTTTAATTTATTTTTGATGCAATAAGATGAGAAAAATTGATAATAAATTAATCTAAATAGATTGAAATGATATGCAAATTAAGCTAACAATGATATGAAATATGAAACTAGAATGAATTGAAAACAAGATTGATCTCAAAAAATGTTGATTCGCAAGAAGCTTGATGATTCCTCTGATGTCAATTCACCAGAGTAAGTATGCAAATTCTATGGATGATTTGTAAAGAGCTAAGCCTTGATTTTATAGAAATCCAGGGCTTGAGGGTGCATGCAAAAAGTCATAAATCACTCTTGATGAACTCAGGTTGATTTTTGAGTTAACAAGAAATTAGAAATAGATAACTCATAAAATCATACAAAATCATGCAAGAACAACTTTTTAACTCAAATCAGAAGTTTTGATCAAAATTGAACTCAAAATAGATGTTGAGTTTCGAAAAGATAACAACTTGAATTGATTTTTTGATTTAAAGTTTAATTGCTCTTTGAATGTGCACAAATAATCATGAATTAATTAAATAAATAAAGTGATTTATCTTCAACTTAACTGATTTTTGAAATAAAACAATTGATTTATGGGTTAATCAATTATTAAATCAAACTTTATTCCAATTAAATCATTAAATTTGACAACTTTGATTTTAAATCAATTAAATAAATATCTAGTTGATTGTTTGTAGGAATTTTGATTTATTGTCAAAATAAAAACAATATTAATTAGGAATAAATACAATTAAATCTAACTAAATAATTAAGTGACAGTATTAAATCTAATTAATTAAATATTTAGAATATTCAATTAATCAAACTTTAGGAAAATAGGATTTATCGCCAAATGATAATTAAATTAAAGATAATTAGGATAAATAGGAATACTGCTAGGAATATTCCCCGGTGCAGAATTTAAGATAATCAATTAGGATTCGATAATGTGCAGATGTGCCTTAGGTTAGGAATTTGACATCGATTTTGTTCAATTTTGAAGATGTAAGAGGTTAATGAACCCATAGCCCATTTTTGGGGTATTACATTTTTCCCCTCTTTGAATCACTGTGCAAAGTGTAGTGGTTCAAAGAATAGTCTATGTTTGATGTACGTATGAAACTAATTTGAAAGATTTGAAAAAGAGATATCGACCCAAGCCTAGAATGACCAGAAATTGAGATGATGCTAGCTATATCAACAGTGAATCGGTGATTATGAAAAAGTGCCAAAACACCTGATTCTGAACCTTATGATTGTGAAGAAGTGAGTGACCGATTCCAGACCTCAATTTCCTTATATGAATCATATTGTTATCACATCCTGAACCCATTAGTTATGAAGGACCAAGGAAATAACACTAACAAACTGATGGTTATGAAAAGCTAATACGGTTTACAAGATAGATTTAGGATACTAGATGAATCTGATATGCCCCAAGAATCAATAGATTTTCCCCAAGTGACGAGGACTTTAGATGAATCAGCAAGTAGACGTGGTTGTTGTCTTGATTACTGAGAAAAGATTGATTTTCAGATTTACATTTGATTGATGTGCAATACCATACCCCCTTCAAGATGAAAATCAAAATCTGACAAGAAAAGTCAGTGTTATATAGTTTAAAAGTAGGTTAATTGATTTGAGAAGTGGTTATACACATTCGAGAATGCATTCTGCATCATTGGGAGGTCTTGGAGACCAAGTTTGACTAGGTTAAACCATGAGTTGACCATAGTTGACCAAGTTGAAATTTTGATAGTTTGATGTAAGATAATCAATTAAGTTGAATTCTAGATTTCTTTGATGATTGAAGCTTGATTATGCAAGTAGTGAATAATATAAATGATCTCAGATTTCAATTTTGATCCCGAAAAAAGATTCTACTTGTTGTTTCGTTGGAGGAACCTTCATGTGAGATTCAACTCTTATGATATGTTTTTAGCATTTTTGAAGAGTCATTTAAGCATTTAAGTTTAATTCAATAATTTGTGAGATCATGCAATCATGCAAAGTGCAAAATGAAATGCAAACCTAGGACCTAGGACCTAGTCACTGATCATGTGTCGATTTGTTATCATCATTGAACTTTTTAGGTAACTGGATAAATCAATAAAATGCCCACTAGTTATGAAACCATAGACATATGAATATCAATTTGTATGCATAGGAATCAATACAATGCCCACTAGTCATACAACCATGGACATATGAATATTGATTTTATTTTCGGAATGTTGGATTAGATATAAGCACCAAGGCACAAACGCCAGGATGACTTGAATATCATGTCCAATCTTGATATAGAAATTTGTATAAGCATCAGAACATAAATGTCATGATGACCTGAATATGCCTTGCGTAACAAACACATCAAGCAGTCAAGAGATCATCCTAAATCCAATGTGAATTACCCGTAGTGACCCTTTATCATTCACATCCTTAGGCAAGATTGTGTTTCATAGTAGGAGAAAGAATTCACTCAAAAAGACAATAGTTAGATCAAACTTCTTTGAATTTTTTAGGTATCAATGGTCAAGGTACACATGGCCATCCAATTCAAGATAGAGGCTCTTACAATCGGACACCATTTCAATCTAAAATTTCCAAAGTTGTTAGATTTTAACATACAAGCAGAAGATAAAAAAAAGATTATGCCCCCAGTCATCACTCTCTAAATCCTGTAAAGTACATCATCGAAGAGCTCAAAGGACATAATATGCAAAAATCTCAATGTGAATCAGTAAGCATACAAGGAGATAAAAGCATGTAAAAAGCATAGATTATTTTCAATTTGTGTTTGATGTTTGATTGCGTTGTTGTAGATGTAAAATCCTTTCTAGAGATGAGACTGACTGATTGACTCAGATGAATCTTCAAAGGACTCTGACTGGATATGATACATCTAAGATACATTGGAGGCCATAGGATATGACTTTGATTTCCCCCAAGTTTGAACATTGATAGAATATAGACGCTTTAGCTGATTGGTGTACAGACTGACTTATTGAAAATAGGAATGCAGGAACAAACCAAGAGATATGTACAAACTAAAGCAAGACTGAAAGCTGGGAAAGACCAAGATTGCATTGATAGATGGAGCATTTTGAAACAAGTGGCACCCATTTGCTGGGTTTTCACCATCTTGGCAGAGATTCTATTTTTGCTACCAAGGCACCTATTTCCAAGTTTTCACCAAGGCACTTTTTCTTTTTCTCATTTTTTTGTATTTTTATTTTTCCAATTTTTTTTTGTACTTTTGATATTTTTTACTTTTTTTGTGAATCGTCAAGGTGCCTATTGCTAGGTTTTCACCAAGATGTTCATTTTTTCAAGAATTTTTCCAATTTTTAAGATTTTTTAAGGACATTTTACCATAGACTGAATACCTTAGGTGTAGAATTCCTTCAGATGGAGAATGTTTATTGGTTCTCAGAGCTATTCTCCTTCACTCGTTGAGAGTTGATAGGCACCACAGCCAAAAGTAGTAGTGATAACAAAGGGACCCAGTCAGTTGGGTTCAAACTTTCCCTTGTGCTCTCTATGTGATTGATTTTTAGGATTCTCTCTCAAGACTAGATCGCCAACCTAAAATTCTCTGTGTCTGACTTTCTTGTTGTAACCTCTAGACATTCTCTTTTTGATATACTCTGAGATGATCATATGCTTCTTGTCTGTGCTCATCTAGTAGTTCAAGTTCTTGCAACCTAGACACTCTGTAGTCATCATCAGTTACTAGACCATGCATTCTGATTCTTAGTGATGGGATTTCAACCTCAATAGGTAGTACTGCTTCAGACCCATAAACTAAAGAAAAAGGTGTAACCCCAGTGGGCATTTTGATACTTGTTCTATAGGCCCAAAGAGCTAGATTGATCATGAGATGCCAGTCTCTTCCTATTTTATTAACTATACAGTGTAAGATTTTCAATAGATTCTTGTTAGAAGCCTCTGCTTGTCCATTCCCTTGAGGATAGTAGATAGATGACCAATGTTGTGTAATCTTTAATTTGGCACATAAATCATCCAAGTCTTTATTCTTAAATTGTCCACCATTATCTGTGACTATAGAATGTGGAATACCATACCGGCATATGATGTAGTTCAAGATGAACATAGATATTTATTTTCCAGTTGCTTGTGTCAAAGGGACTGCTTCTACCCATTTTATTAAATAATCTATAGCTGTGATTATATGGGTATGTCCATTAGAAGAATGAGGATGTATAGCTCCTATAAGATCAAAGGCCCATTGATGAAAAGGCCATTGTGTAGTGAAGGGAATCAGATCTCTCCCTGGAGCATGAATTAAGTTTCCATGCACTTGGCACTTTTGACAATTCTTAGCAAACTTGATTGAATCTTTCTCCATTGAAAACTCCCAAGCAAGATCATATCGTGCAGTCCCAATGTCTAGCAAGGTCGAGAACAAGAGGGATTGGCAAGCTGGTGGAAGAGATGGAAGACAAGAGAATGAAAGAGAATGAAGGGAAGAAATCCTCAAGGGAAAACTCCTCAAGAATACCCAAGCTAGGGAAAAATGTCATGTAAAGTGCATTTGGACAAGCAATGAAAGGCCAACATAGGATAAGTCACAAAATTGTAATGCAAGAGCAGGAAAGGATGCAGTGCAAAGGAGTAGACATGTCAAGAGGCTTCATAGCACCATGTTTCACTCTTTCTTTTTTGTTCTTTCTACATCAAGACCAAAGGGGAAAAAGATAGCAATAGGCAAAAATTAATGGAGGAAGATAGATACAAAGGCTAAATATGAAAGGAATGAAAGCAAGATCATCATAAGATAGCTCATAAGATAGCCAAATGTTTATGTATAGATCAACATTGTCAAGATCAAAGAGAGAAGATGGAATGGATGAAATATGTAGAAGAACTACGCAAGATGCCTGATTGCTAGGTTTTCATCATGGTACTTATCCAAGGCACCACAAGGGAGTGGTTTTCACCATAGGATGAATTTATTTCTCTTTACTTTTGCTACCAAGGTGCTTGTTTCCAGGTTTCCACCAAGGCACATTTTCAATTTTTATTTTTTTATTTTTTGGAAGAAGGCAAGATTTTTAGGTAATTCTCCTTGAAAGGATAAAATCATGATAGGCCAAGGATTCAAGAGGTTATGCTCAAAGATGCTGATAGGGAAAGTGAGATGGAAGAGAAAAATGGAGGATAAAGTTTTATGTAAAGCAAGTGAGGTTGGAAGATAGGAGGAATAGGAAAATGAGGAAAAAGGATAGAAGGTAGAAGGATAATGAATGGAAGGATTGTGAAAGGGTAGATGGAAAGGAAGAAAATATCAACATCAACACATACCTTGAAGGGTGGAAAGGGGATGGAGGAAACATGAATGAAGGAATACATGAAGGAATATAGTGAATGGATAGCAGAGGTTGTGATTTAGGTGCATGGAATGGAAGAATATTTTTGGAAGAAGATGAAGTGGAAGCCTTTGGAAGCTTGAATGTCAACTTCACTTGTTGCTCAACACCAAACTCTTTCAAGAGAGACTTTGGAATCTATATAGTCGTAGGCTTTTCCTTTCTTTTTGATGATTTAGAGAGAATATCTTCAATGATGGATTTTGGAACCCATACTTGTCTTGTAGTTTTTTTCTTAGATATGTCTTTTGACTTTGTGCCTCCATGTTGATTAGAGGAGACATGGTGATCTTCTTTTTTCAATGGATTCTTGTATTGCTTCTTTTTCTTGTATTGAACATTCAAGTTACTTCTAAAAGACTTGGGACTTGTGGAAGAAGAAGGAGGGTATGACTGGTTTAGATGGGTGGGTGGATGAAAACGATTCAAGGGTATGAATTTATTTTGATCTTGAGGAAAGATGGGAGATGGAGGGATGTAAGGACCCAAGATGGATGGAGAATTAGGATAGTTAGGAGGGGAAAGTGAAGGGACATAAGGACCCAAGATGGAAGGTAGACGTGAAGCCCTTTGTAGTGGTGGAAGAGGTCCAAAGATGGAAGTGGAAGATGCAAAAGAATAATCAACAAGTTCATCAACATTTATATGACAACCAAGGACATCAGCACCTTTGGAGTGAGCATTAGGATTTTCAATAGAATGATGAACATCTTGAATATGAGCACCTTCTTTGATAGGATTGTTCAAAGCTTGCAAAGACTTAGGAAGAGTAGAAAGTGGAAATGAACATAGAGTGGTAGAATAAGAAGATGGAAGCCTTTGATCTTGACAAGGATCTTTGGATAGCATAAGCGCATAATTTTTCTCTTGATTTGCAATAGGCTTAACATTGGAAGTAACAACACCATTTTTACCAACCTTAATGGAAGTATCATCTTTGGAAAGTGAAAGTGGGGTAAAGTTATTTTGATTGTCAATAAGCTCAATAGTGTAAGTAGTAGCATGATCTTGCTTAGGAGAAGACTTAAGATAGGGTGGAATGAATGGGAAAGGGCGCAAAGGATCAAAAGAACCATGAAATGGATAAGATACATCATGAAAAGGATTGGATGACATGGAGATTTCTTGATCTTGATCTTTCTTTATGTTCTTTTCTTTATCATTTTTGGAGTCCGCTTGACATGGAGCCACTTCTAAGGACAAGGGATCATGCTGCAATTGTATGGAAGACTTTGGAAGAGATGGTGGAGGACTAGCTAAAGTAGGAATTATAAAGGATAAAGGCTTAGGCTCTTTAGGTTTAGCATTATTGAAATTATTTATAGCCAAGTGAAGGTTAGCATGATTTTCTTTAAGAGGTAGCCCTTGAGGATAACTATAGGAAACTGCATGAAAAGTATTAGGACCTTTGGTGGATGAAGAACTTGTGAAAGATTTGATAGGCTTGGAAGCTTTAGGAAATGTATGGGTATTAGAGGAAGTGGGGGATGGAAGGGAACCATCACAAGACAAAGGTTCAACATTAACATGATCTTTCTTGAGAGTATAATCTTTATTTTTAGCATGAGAGTGCTTAGAGGAGAGATCCTTGTAGTATGCATGTTTATAATCAGCTCAGTAAGCTTTCTCTTCCTTAATAGAAGTAGATGTATCATCTAGGTATTATCCACAAAAATCATCAAAGTCTCTTTCAAAATTAGAATCATATGGATCACCATCATGATCTATCCAATGTGATGTCCCATTTCCAGTAAGCACGAGTACACTACAAGGATGACTCTTAGGAACAAAGGTGTCATAGGTATCATTATATTATCTGTCATCATCATCATCAAAGTCTTCAAAGATGGGCATGTCACTCTCTATGGAAGAGGTATCATAAGGGTTATCACTTTGCTCATTATGGTATGTCTTGAGAAGAGAAGTAAGACTCTTGGGAGAAGAAGAAGAGGCACAAGATCATGGAGAAGAAGAAGGTGAAGACCTAGAAGAGGAAGAAGATGTGGATGATGAGGAATGATGAGAATACTTAGAATATGAAAGATGTTTGGAAGAAGAAGATTTTGACATGACCATGTGTATGATCCTAGAAAAGGCATCTGATTCAATCAATTTTTCCTTTATTTTCATCATAAATTTATCACTCATGGGCTTTTTGGAATAATACTCTTTGAATTGAGAAATGAGTTCAAGATCATCCATTTTCAAGAGAGGTTCCATAATAAGATAGCTGAAATTCATGGTTCTAGAAGAGGAGGAATCAAGCATGGAAGTGACAAAAGAGATGAATAGAAGAAAGAAGACTAGATAATAAGAGGAAAAGAATCAAGAAGACGTGAAGAGTTTAGGAAGAAGAGAAAGGATGGAAATGGGAGACTAGGAAGACATGGGAGATGTGGAAGAAAGAAGACCAAGATTCATTTTGTGCAACTTGATACCATTTATGTTCATTTGGATGTTGAGCAACATGTCATAGCACTTGAGATTTGACCCAGACTGACCAAGGATGAATAGAAATGACAAGAATCAGTTCACTATTTTCATAGAATTTTGGATTTGTTGCAAATTGGATTTGTGACAAATTTGACCAATCTCTGACAACTTTGACTTTGGCTTTGATACGAGTTTTGAAATTTTAGGATGAATTTTGACACCAGAAAGGATTTTTGCTTCAAATTTGTAATTTTTTAGTTTTTCAGTATCAGTTTGTTTGCAATTTTTTCTATCTAGTTTTTGAAGATCTGTGTAAAAGTTTGTCTGAAGTAACCAAGAAGATATCAAGCATGCAAAATAGAAAGCAAGGGAAGGAAGAAATCATTTGAAAACAATGAATAAGGGAAAAAGAAACCTTGCGCATGAACAAGCAATAGTGACTTATTGTCCTAATCCCTAGAAGTGCTAATTGTGTATGGTCCAAAAACTTTTTCTATAATGCACATATTCCTAGAAAAATAAAAAAATTTGGCCTCACTAGGGTTTGTAGTAATGATCTGACTCTACAACTTTTGTGATCTCAAGAGGGCAAACTCTAATCTAGGCGCACCAGGGTTTTGACATAGTCTGAGAAATTAATCAATCAGGAGCTACTAGGGAGATCTGATAGCCCAACAAGAGACCACACCTGTGAAGATTTCCTCCACAAGGACATTTATATAGCGGCTGCTGCTACCACGGTGAAAATGGCTATTACTGCTTGAGGTTCCATGCACGTGGTTGACCCAATTAAGGGAATGTACACTATGGTTAACCCTCTCTAAAAGTGACTCACAAAAGATACCATAGGGGGACTACATCAGATTCAAGGATCTGGGTTTTTGGTACTATCCAAAAAGGAAGTAGAGCATAATCCCCTAACCTCTTCACTTCACCAAGACAAAGAAGATAGATTAATCAGACACGCTAAGACCAAGATTATCTCACAAAGATCTATAACGTCAATCGCTTATGATCTATCAACCTCTCTGGAGAGAGAATGTATCAATCAAAAGTTGAAGATGCACAAATCTAGTAGAATGTGAGACTTTCTCAGTACCTTCCCTACCTACAAGGGGATCCTTCATTAAGAGGAGATTTGCATGAATAAACAAGTGAAAGAAGCTCAATCTCTCAAGATATTCCATAAATAGTGTTCATAGGGCCTATTGACTATGTGTAACAGATATGCAAAAAGAAAATCTATGTTCGTTTTATAGCCCAAAAATTGAAGTCTGATTTATGAAAGCAGGAAAGGCACTCGAGCTAGACATGTGAGGTGTTCATTTTCTGTGCAAATTGAAATGTTTTTAGATGTAGTAGAATACCTGAATTCCCTTGCAATGCGCTTAGTAGATTTTACCTAATTTTTAGCTTTGTTAAGCAATCCCACGCAAGCAAGCCACAAACTCTCCGACAAGAAAACAAGCAAACAAAATATGCAACGTATATTCAACTTATGAAAACCCTAGGGTTAGATCTGAAAATCAATTATTAGGAGCAATAATAACTAGAAACTAATCCAAATGACAACTCATATCATTCATTGAACCATGTGAAAAATAAGTGCATACCCATCACAAAATTTTATTTTTTTGTTGCATTTGACCTAGTCAACAAGATCTAATTTTTTTGATATGATTTTGACCACAAAAATAGAAATGTGAAATAGAGACCCCTGCTAAAAAATAGAGAGCTTTCCGAAAATGTAAAATTTTTAGAAAAATCTCTTCATTTGTGCCCTAGAGACCCATTTTACCAATTGTAAATTGACTATTTCAGCTATTATATTGCATCCAAAACACAAATAATGGACCCCCTGTAGAATTTAAAGAGCTTTTTGAAAATGTAAATTTTTTTGAAAAATATGTTGATTGGCATTAGAAATTAATTTTTTCTATAAAATCAAGAAAAAATTATTAAAAATTCAAAACATCTCAGAAAATTCTAAATTTTTTATTGAATCTTCCCTGATATGTCTCCAACCTGCAAAAAAAAATTCAGACCAAAATCAAAAATACAAATAAGAACAATATAGCTAAGCAGGTGATTTATTGCCTTCTAGTAGGTGCAAGTATGGTATTCTTAGATTAGATCAAGATCAGTGACAATGCAACACCTAAACAAAGGATTTAAATGATGAAAGCAATAAAATATTAATGCAAATTAATCTATTTTTTTAAATTTTTGATGCAATAAGATGAGAAAAAGTAATAATAAATTAATCTAAATGGATTGAAATGATATCCAAATTAAGCTAACAATGATATGAAATATGAAACTAGAATGAATTGAAAACAAGATTGATCTCACAAAACACTAATTTGCAAGAAGCTTGATGATTCCTCTGATGTCAATTCACCAGAGTAAGTATGCAAATTCTATGGATGATTTGTAAAGAGATGAGGCTTGATTTTATAGAAATCCAGGGCTTGAGGGTGCATGGAAAAAGTCATAAATCACTCTTGATGAACTAAGGTTGATTTTTGAGTTAACAAGAAATTAGAAATAGATAGCTCATAAAATCATGCAAAATCATGCAAGAACAACTTTTTAACTCAAATCAGAAGTTTAGATCAACTTTGAACTCAAAAATAGATGTTGAGTTTCGAAAAGATAACAACTTGAATTGATTTTCTGATTTAAAGTTTAACTGCTCTTTGAATGTGCACAAATAATCATGAATTAATTAAATAAATAAAGTGATTTATCTTCAACTTAACTGATTTTTGAAATAAAACAATTGATTTATGGGTTAATCAATTGTTAAATCAAACTTTATTCCAATTAAATCATTAAATTTGACAACTTTGATTTTAAATCAATTAAATAAATATCCAATTGATTATTTGTAGGAATTTTGATTTATTGTCAAAATAAAAACAATATTAATTAGGAATAAATGCAATTAAATCTAATTAAATAATTAAGTGGTAGTATTAAATCTAATTAATTAAATATTCAAAATATTCAACTAATCAAACTTTAGGATAAATAGGATTTATCACCAAATGATAATTAAATTAAAGATAATTAGGATAAATAGGAATATTGCTAGGAATATTCTCCAATGCAGAATTTAGGATAATCAATTAGGATTCGATAATGTGTAGATGTGCCTTAGGTTAGGACTTTGATGTTGATTTCGTTCAATTTTAAAGATGTAAGAGGTTAATGAACCCATAGCCCATTTTTGGGGTATTACATCACTGACCTCACTTAAGAAGAGTGAATATTTTTGGGTTGTTGGTCCTAGGTGGTTTTTCCCTTCACAGGGTTTCCATGTTAAATCTCTTGTGTTATGTGTTGATTGTGATATTTGTTTGATGTCATATTTCCATGTTGCATATTTGATTTGATCGATAACTACTATATGTTTTAGACTGGTAATCGGTAAAAGCATAGATAGTACAGTATTTTAAGTTACCGAGTAGCAGAAGTTTTAAGTATTTGTTTTTGAATTATACATTTTGTATGGGGACACTAGATAACTGATTCACCCCCCTCTCAGTTATTCTAACAAATGTATATTTTAAGTTAGTAGAGGCTTCAGTAGAGGAGAAGCCATAGAAATATTACAAAGTGAAAATACTTA
This sequence comes from Chamaecyparis obtusa, assembly GCA_027943335.1. Taxonomy (NCBI): domain Eukaryota; kingdom Viridiplantae; phylum Streptophyta; class Pinopsida; order Cupressales; family Cupressaceae; genus Chamaecyparis; species Chamaecyparis obtusa. The sequence continues at coordinate 156,110 of BSBK01005402.1, forward strand.
ATGAGATATATAGATCAATTATAAAGGATCAGAAGATACTTGAGGTTCATATCTCCAACACCAAAATTGGCATAAACCAAGGTAAAAACATGTATCTTAAATGTGTTCATTCGGCAAGACATATAATTGAGTTGGATAAGTTGATAAAGGAAACAATGGAAATCATGGACAATACAGCAAAATATTTTACTTCCTCAAAAAAATTCATAAAAAAAATAGACAAGGAAGTATCCAGAATTGTGTATCAGATCAACTCATTGTAGACTAAGAAAGGAAGGGTGCAAAATAAATTTTTAGAACTCAAAATTCTAGTCACCCATAAAATATAGATATTGCAGAATAGTCTGGAAGTGTTGGAAAAAGAAAAGAAATCCTATTCATTTTTTCTCCCAATGATCTACATGAAGATGAGACAATAGCCTATGCACTATGTGGTGAAATCCAAGTAGCTGAGACATTGAGCAATTCATGGGATACAGATTTTTAGACTCTAAAGGTAACATTTGTAGATATCCTTCGCCTTGTATGATTATAGTCAGCAAAAAAATTTCATGTACATAGAGTTCTTTGGGCACCTCATCCTTTTTCATTGATTTCAAAGGGGGGTGATAAGGTGAAAAATGATATATCATATGTATATATGTATAGGAAGTAATAAGAGGTAATCTATATATGTATATCAACCTTAACAAGTAAGACCATTGCTATCTGAGAGAATACCATATCTTTTGATTGATGAAGAGGATTTGAAAAGAGGAGATAACAAGAGAACCTAAGGAAAGGTTGAGTTATGTGATACTTCAATGGGTACTTGATTAGTTGGCATATTGAAAAGGTAATGTGTTGTTTATCTTTAACACCAAGTGGAGAAGAAAGACTGGAAACATAGGCTTAACTGAGAAAATGTGAAGAAATATAGCTTAATCCGAGTGATGTTAGTGTCGACCGTGCACCAGTATATGTTGAGAAAATCTAGTGTTGACCGAACATCAGTAATTGTCGAGAAGAAAAATATTAGCGATGACCAAAATACACAGTAATGATTGAGGAGATGAACATAGTATTGACTGAGTGTTAGTAATTTACATTTTGAGAAAGAATTGAGAATCCCAGCCAACATAGTTGAATTCTTGGGATATGTAAAATGTGTTGACATTATTAATGAATGGTATCAAACATTTAATGCATGGTAAATCATTTTATTATGATTTCAAAGAGAAGTTTGGAGGTGTATCTATAAGGAAAAGAAGGAGAACATAATGATGAAAGGATTTGATGAATTTGACCTAAACCGAAGATCTATGGAAGAAATTAAGCGGTAAAAGATTAATTTACCTAATCAAGGAGGTATACGGATAACCTAATTATGAGGTTGCAGTATAGAGAAGAGGTTGATGTTATTGACTAATAAATATAAGTAGAAGGATGAAGGTGAAGCTATGAAAGAGTTGAATAGAGTTTTGATTTCTTGAAGAGAATTTTGAGAAGATCAAAGATGGAGATGGAAATGAAGGTCAGTGAGTAAATCAACATATGTGCAAAGTGGATTCGTATTTGCAAAGTGAGTTGTATATTTTCATATAAGAACCTATTGTTACTTTCTAATAATTGTATCAATTTAAATCCTTTAATCAAGGTTGACCTAATAGTCATTTTGTATAAATCCTTTAATCAAGGTGACATTATGATGGAATGTGTTAGGAATGGGAACACTGAGAGGGGGGGGGGGGGTGAATCAGTGTTCACTATATTTTAACTTTTCACTTAATCTTTAAACTGAGCTTATTTGTTTAAGTAATGAAATGAACATCCACATAAATATGAAACATGAAATCAACACATAACCTCAATATGGTTACGGGGAAACCCAAATAGGTAAAAACCCTAGTGGGAATTGACACCCATTAATATTATGTACTAGTGTTTTATGATCCTTGTTAGAAGATCCTTAACCCTATTAGGAGTTTCTTTACAATGCATTAAGTATAGTAGACCTTGTCAAGGGTCAGACCCTATTAGGAGTCTTTTACAATAGTCCCTGTTAGGGGAGTAGACAGACTATCCTAGAGCTCACTGCTCAAGTGGTGAAGGCTACAACCTTCTGATCTTAGATACACACTATATCCGCTGGATGAACTGTCACTATGACATTGCTTGTCAGATCAGTTCCTTTGATGTGCTAATGCTTTGACCTCTTGCAAAGCTCTAATACATCTTAATGTCTTTTCTCATACTTCTAATCTACTTCTCACAACTCTCTTTCTACTTCCATACTTATTACAATGGGTGCATCTCATATTTATATGCATATACAAAATAAACAACTAGGTCGATCCTTAAACCTATTACATACAACACTTCCAATTAAATTGGCTTAAGCGTGTTTACAAAAAAAATTATTTACATGTCAGAAACCTAATTACAATAGGTGCATAGCCTTTACATCATTATAATATAACCACAAATCAAAATGCTAACAACCAGGTGCTTACTATGTTCTTCTCTGGCACATACTGGTTGTGTAACTTCAACTGTCAGTATCTTTCTCATACTTGCATATCTGATCATGTGTTCATAGACTAAGCATGCATATAGTCTAACCAACCTATCTTCTAGATAACATACCATAATTTGATCTTACACATGTGCGCTGGTGCTCTGAGCTTCAGGTACTCTATACACTATCCAGTCTTCAACACTTAACTGATTTTTGATCTTCCCATCAACTGCACTGACTCCAAACTACTATATGACTTTGTTTCCATAATGACAACACTATATTAAGTCATATACACCCTTATAGCCAACTTTCCAAAAATCTCCCCCTTTTTCATTGATGGAAAAAAAGGAATATGGCTAAGTTTCTAACTGTCCCTTAATACAAAAAACTTTTGTCTTATACACAAACTTCTATCTTATAACTCCCTATACATATCTATAATCCATATTCTATACATACTCCCCCTTTGACATTAATGAAAAAGGTGTTTCAAAATTGAATCTTCAAAAACTTACTATGATAATACATTCAGATATGCAATCTACAAGTTCTGGATCTCCTTCTTCCAAAATGTTATCAAGGAATTGACAATCTGGAAATGGGTGCATACTGCATACTGCATCTTCTCCAAATCTATGGTAGGACCTTGATCATATGTCACCATGGTGGCATCGATCTCCTTGATATTTTGATTTAGTATGTCTAATGAGGGTGCGAGAGCATTCCTTAGCTGAGTCTGTCTAGCCCTTATCTTGGTCATCTCTTTTTCTGCCTTCTCAATCTTTTCTAACTGTCCTTGGTAGGCATTGTTGCACATGTTCACATCAATAGATGGATCTTCTACTAATTTCCTTATGTTGTTTATCATGAATTCTACCTCTTGTACCTTCTTGTACAGAGCACCAGTCAACTTGTCTTGGTTCATACATTCAACAATGATCTTTCTTCCCTTTATTGTAAACTCCTTCAAGGATGCTTCACCAGCCTTTAGTGAGCTTAGGTCAAGTGCATAATTGCTGACCAATTCATTGAGCCTTTTCTTCATATACTTCTCCTCTGCAACTAAGGATGCAGATTCTTATAGGCTAGAGAAGTTTCCCTTGAATTGTGAAATCACTAAATTGATATCATCAACTCAGTCTACTTTGGACACATTCTTGTCTGCAGGTAACAAGCTGTTCAAGATGTCTGCTGATTCTACCAGGAGGGGATTCCTCATCACTTGTTTCTCCTTATCCTTCTCCATAGCTAGGACGTTGAACTTAATCAAGTCTTCTTCTCCCCAAAAATCCAAACTAGTTGTGTCAGGTGTCAAACTTGACAACAATGCTACTGAGGGAGTGATGGGATTACTATCCATCACTTCTTGTTTCACCTTGATTAGTTCTACTGATGTTTCATCTTTTTTCTCACTTCCTTTTATCTCTTCTTTTTGTTTTTCATATTCTTTTTGTTTTTCTTCTTCTTTCTCATTTGTTATATCCTCAATCAATATTTTTTCTTGATGAGTAGGAGGAGTGTTACTGCATAAGTTTTTTGCCTCTTGAGTGCTTACAAATGCCTCTTCAAACTTATCTAATTTAGTGTCAGTGGCTGCCATGGCTATCGCTACATTATCAATGATAATCGTGCTATCCTTTAGTGACTCTATCATGGGTGCAAACTTATCTACCTCTATTTGTGTTTCCATTGTAAGCAGTGAATCTTGAGGACCTTTCATTGATGCATTAGTGGGCTCTGCCACCTTGATTTCCTTTGAGGGTGCTTGATCTTTGGGTGTAGTAGGTGGATACATGTGCCTGCTCATAAAGACCTTCTCAAAGGATTTCTCTATTTCTTTGGCAACTAATTCAAAGTTTTTATCCATTATATTCAATGTTCTTGTCTTGGTCCTGAGGTGAGGCTTCATTGATCTAACAACAACTTTTTCTCTTCTAACTTGCTTATAGGAAGGGTTTCATCTAAAATCTTCTCTCTTATCCTTAGATCTTCTTCAATAGCTTGTCTCTTTTGGAATTCTAGGATGTTCCACACATTGTCAGGGATCACAGTCTTAAGTTCTAAGACTATTTTCTTGAACTTTAGCATGTGTTTGACTATCATACCATGTATCTTAGATTTTTCTATCTCACTATATTTTTCATAAAACTTTCCTACTTGATCAATTCTTCCCTCATCAATTATTATTTCACTTAGCACACTGAGACTAGGTTTGAAACTTACTTCAGGAGGTGCTTGAGTGTTCCTTTGGTTTCTTGTTACTCTCGAGGATGGATGACTAGTACTAACCTCTTTCTTCCTCTTAGCTATTGTCTTATACTTTGGAGGAGTGGTAAGATCAATAGTTACTATGGGCGCAGAAGGAGTAACATCAGTTTTACTCTTTTGATCAACAGATTTTTCTATTTTGACCTTCTTCAACTTGGGATCATCTAATTGTGCTTTTGTTGCATCCACGCTCTCTAATTCCAAAGTAATCTTTTGTTTCCTTGCTTTGTCTAGGTCAGCTTGAGACACTCCATGTATTGTCAAGATTTTTGAGGTAACTTTAGCAACCTTTCTTTTTGTTGCTGCACTATTTAATACTACATCAACTTCTGTAGTTTTCTCCTCATAGGTTCCCTATCTTGGATCATTAGGGTCTTTAGGTGCTGCTAATAGTACTTGAGCATAAGCCTCTAGAATAGCCTCTTCCACTTCATATCCTAGTGGATGAATCTAGTTTGTCCTTGGTTCAACTACCTCTGTGCATGTTGTGTCTCTTTCAACCATGAAGCAAATAGTATCCTTGTACTTTTCTACTATCTTCTCTAGTATCCTATACCTCATCTGCATCTTAGCCCTGAATGTGTTTAGCTCCAATGTCATGTAATCCTTCTAGGTGCTCTCAGTACATGCCTTGAGAGATATCTAAGGCATTGAGGGAATGGATTTGTCTAGATATAAATCAGATACTTTTCCAACAATGTGAAAGTACATGTAGATGATCAAAGACCCAAATCTAAATATTTTGGTCTTATCATGCTTGATTGCCTTAATGTTATCAATCAGCTATGTGCACAAGATTTCACACAAGTTGAACTCTCCATTTTCATTAAAAATTCTTATGGCTGCAAGAATTGTGGCCATAAATTTGATGTCATTTTTATCTATAGGCTCTATGGTCATACTGCACCTATCACTCATTGATTTGCAAGTATGCTCAACAATCTTCCTCACATATTTTCCCACTAGAAGGATGGCATCAGTCTTTAGGAGGCCTGTTATCTTATGTATTAGGTCACCAGTGATTCTAATCAGTACTTCACCTATCCAAAATAGGTCATCATGAATTTTGCTTAGTAGAATCTTGATCCATTCTGATTCATAGAACTCATATGTCATAGCATACTTAATTATAGTATGATTTTCCCATCGTGCATATTCATCCATGAAGGTTTTATCTAGTTTTAAAATAGTTTCTATGTGCACCCTTAATCTGTCCAATCCAATTGGTTCTTTCTTAGAGTAGATGTATACCCTAATATCCTCAACATGCATAATGCCCATAGACGTGTAGGAGAATGCCCCTTCTAGGTCATCTAATGTATATTTAAATGGATACCTCTTGAACACATATCTTTTCTTCTCCACAACATCAAATACTATAGGAGTAGCCATTACTTACTTGTATAATGCTTTCTCAAAGGTTTCCAAGAGATTTTGAATTGTCATGACGAACTAGGGTTTTTGCAACCAATCAAATGCATAGTAGGTTACTTGATGAATCAAACTGCAATGCTTCTTAATCAACTGCTAGGGCTCTTTTGCTCTTCAATCACTCTCAATATGAATGCAATGAGAGATCTTCTATCTTCTATGTACTTTAAAGTGAAAATTTTTCCATTAATGCTTGTCGTATAAACTAGGTTGTCATTAGGAAATTCCTAACTTTCTTTTTGTAAACAATCAGCTAGTGCGCTCTTGCACAAAGGTTCCTTTAGTCTCCAAAAGCTTAAGTCCAAAGGCACATACTCTGATAGTGAGTATACCAGCCACACAGGGGTCTAGAGATAAATTAGCTCCCCTTATGACCATGAGGGCCATTCATCCAGATGTAGAGGGTACATCCACTAGGGATGCATCCAATACATACTCATCAACCTTGTCCTTCTTTACTTCTAACCAAATCAAGCTCACATTCTCTAAGGCTTTCACAAAGTTAACTTCTCCTTCAGGATTTAAAATTGGTTCTTCAGGCTTTTTAGGGCTTCCCTGACCTTGCATCCTCGATCTGCAAAACTTTGAGATGTGTCTAGTTTTATTACAAGAGTGACAAATGATTGGAGGTCTTATATTCCTTGATGCATTGACAAGAGTCACCATTTTACATTGTCTAGCTGAGTGACCAATATAGTTACAAATCTGACATGTAAAATTCTAAGAATTTCTCATATTTGACTGATTCCAATTTCTTTGATTATGCTGAGTCCTATTCTTTTGACTTGTCTTACAATTCATAGCTCTATGACCAAATTTGTGTTAGAAATAGGAAATACTGAGAGGGGGGGGGTGAATCAGTATTTCACAAACTTTTTCTTTTTCCCACTTATGGATATAACAGATTACTTTAGTGCATACAAATATTATCAAGCTGATTAACAAACATAGTAATAAATAGAAAGAACTCATAACACATCATATGTTCTCGAGGAAACCCTGGCCAAGGGAAAACCCCAGTGGGGATGGTACCCACAAATATCACTAATCAAAAGTATCCTGTTAGGGATATTGGACCCTATTAGGAGTCAATTTACAATATATAGTAGATCTATCCTGGTTAAAGGACTTTAGGCCTTGTTAGAAGCCTTAACCCTGTTAGGAGTTAGATTACAAAACCTGATCACCAGCTAAGCTCACTGCCCAAACAGGCAATACAAAAATGTTTCTGACTGTAATATGGTATTGCTTACAACTTCACATCAATAGCCTTTGCTGCTATCACAATATACAACTATCGTAAGTTATCTTTTCTTTCTTTTTACATATCACACTTCTATTTCATTACATTTCAAGTATGCCTAATATATGAGTTATTAAAGCTAATAACTTTACATGGTCATCTTCCAAAATATTTATCCAAGAATAAACATCTAGGATTTCATCCCTTCATAATGTTAATTCATTATTTTGACAAGCAAAAATAATCCCTTAACTCTTTCGCTAATATTGTCTCCAAAACTATTTTGTCTGCAAAAACTATCTTCAGTAAACTTTGAATAAATTTGTCTGTACTACTCCAAACTTTATGCACACTAAGATGGGGTATCCTCATACTCTATAGAAGCTTTAGTTAACTATGCAAACAAAAATATTTCTCCAGTGGACGTCGCCAACTAAATCTTCACCGGGTGCTCTGTTAGGATCATTGTATCCAAACTTAGACAATTTCTTTCTTCAACTTGCCATACTTGCATTCCAAATTCTATGCTCTTAATAGAGATCATATGTTTCCATAATGACAACATCTATGCATCCACATTAGCCAAATTGCCAACAATCTCCCCCTTTGTCATTGGTGGCAACATATGGGAAAATTGGCTAAGTGTGCAAACAAAGCTTTAAAAAAAACACTTATACAAAATTTTGTGGCCAAAAGTTATAGAATATGTATACAATATAATACTCCAAATAATAGCTCCCCCTATGAGTATCCTTCCTCAACATATATTCAATTTTCTGTGATCTCTCCCCCTTTGACAACAATGACAAAGATAGGGTGTACAAAAACTTCAAAAACTTTATACCTTATTATCAGTTATTGCAAAGCCGGTAGGCTTGCAACACAATCACCAAACTCTAACTTCCAAGATTCAAAATCTTTCTCCCATATCATCTTGATGGATTCAGCAACATTGAGTAGAGTACTCAATCCGTATGCTGTTGTCTGACAAGCTTGCAGGGAATTGAAGCTAAACTTCTGAAATGATGTCTTTGCTGAAAGACACTGCTCAATTTGATCTTCAAAAATTGATATCTTGATTGAGACATGCTCTCTCAAGATGTTAACCCTGATCATCTTTCTATTCTTCTCCTCTACTAACATTCTAATTTCATCTTTCAATTTCCTTATGTTCTTCTCTACAGAACTTATCTTGACATTAGGGCTTGTCAAGGTGTTTGTCTCAGCTGTAATAGCATCTAACTTCTCTCTGATCTTCTTATCCTCTTCAACTGTTAGAATTTTTGATTTAGTGCATTGTATGTACAAATTCTTTCCCGTCTCAAAATGTCTCCTCAAATTCTTTATGCATACATCTAAACTACCAATATCATTTTGAATATTTACACTTAAAGTTTGTTGCATTTCTACTTCAACTCTTCCTGAACTTTTATTTTAGCAATATTCTTCAAGTTAGAACATTCAGAGTCAAAAGAATTCATTACTGATTGAGCTTTCTCAAGTGGATCTGATTCAAATACCTTAGTGCTGATCACACTCTCAAGTTTCTCTGTCAAAACTCTAACTTTGCCTTCAAGGTCTTTCACCTTCTTATTTTTTCCAATAATTTTATTCAAAGATGTAATGAACTCAAGTTGATCATCATCTTCAACTTTTTTTCCAAGGTCTTCAAACATTGAACCAATATGCCTCTTCTTACTGTCAGGTGCACTAATGTCTTCAACTGGTTTAGAAGGTGCACTAGAGGTAGTGGCCTCTATCAAAATTTGTTTGCCTTTAACTGACTGCTCTGCTGGAACTGATTCTGATACAGTTGGTGCTTCCTCTACCTCTATATTCTTCTTTGATTCTGTGACTGTTTCTTGCTCTCCCAAAGCCAAATTGTCAACAATGTTTCCTAGATCATGAAATACTGCATCATCTGATTCTAGAGTCACTTTGGTGCCTTCAATATCCATTGATTCTTTGCCAATATTGATATGTGAAGAAGATGGGACTTCTTTGATACCAACTTTCTCTGCATGCAGTTCCTCTGATTGCTTCTACTGAGGGTCTGATTCAACATGCTTTTCTGCAACTATATCTACAAGAACTTGCATTACTTCTTGCTCTGTCTCTTTCTGTACTTCCTCCTTTTTGCCTCCCATTATAAGGATTGTTCTTCTCTTAGTTCTCAATAAAGTTCCAAGAGACTTCAAGTATCTCTTCAAATGATCTTCATCCTTAACTTCACAGAACTGTCTGATTACATGTTCTTTCATCTTTATGTCCTCTTCTTGTGCTCTCTATTTTCTATTCACAAGTCTGTTATACAAATCTTCTAGGATCTTACCATGGATAGTGCTAAGTTTCTTATCTGGCACAATCATGTGTGTAACCATTGAATTTTCAAAGTTCAATCTATCAAATGATCTACATAGATCATAGAATTTATTCAACTTAGTGAAGTCTCCATGCTTCAATATATCTTCATTAACTCTTTCAATTCTTGGTTTCCAAGTTTTCTTCTTGACTGAAACTACATCATCATCTTTAATTACTGCTACATTTCTAGGTATAGGTGGTACAACCACTTTTTGTCTCTTGCCGGGTCCTATTGCACTCAATTTTACTCTTTTGCTAGGAATAGGAGAAAAAGATTTATCTCCTTCATCTGTTTTAGGTACTTCAACTTTTACCTTTACTGTAATAGGAACAACAGGATCTGCACTTGATGTCTCAGGTGAAATTACAAGATTTTCACTTTGCTTCAAGGCTTCTGCAGTCTTCTTAGCTATGTCAAACTCATGACTTGACATACCAGATTCTTTCAATATTTTCTTCATAGTAGATTCAACTCTCTTACTAGACTGCTTCTTTTCTCTCAAACTTATTGCAGAGTTGAAATTTTCTTCATAGGTTCCAAACCTATTTGCATGACCATCCAACTCACACTTTAACAATCTATTCACATATCCTACTGTTTCTGCTTCAGATATTTCATAGCCAAGAGGGTCTATGAATTCCATTCTAGGCTCAACTAGTTCAATGTAGGTGAAATCAGTGTCAACCATAAAACAAATGTCATCTTTATGCTTTTCAACTAAGGATTGAGGAATCCTTGATTTGTTCTTAACAATATTCTGAAAAGTCTTCAATACAAGCTTCACACTGTCATTAACTTTATCAAAAAGGTGCTTCATGTAAACTGAGTTTATTCTTTCCATTGTGTTCACATTGTCACTCCAATCAAATGTGTAAGGAAATCTTCTCAAAATATGGAAAAACATATAGGTTATCAAAGATGAAAACCTAAACTATGTGTACTTAGCCTTCTTAATCTTTTCTAAGTTCTCAAATAGCTGAATTTTCAAAATTTCACATAGGTCTACTAGTTTCTTCTCAATACACATAAGATAAGCTACATGAATCATTCCTATAGCCATGTCATCTTCCCTTGAACTACCACAAAATTTAGTTGTTAGGATCTTGCAAAGGTACCTAACATCATCTTGCTTAATCTTACTTATCACAATTCCTCTACCATTATAACTAGATCCAGTGTTATCTAAAAAAATCTTCCTCATGTTCTTTTCATTCAATGGAATCTCTCCAACTTTTGATAATCTAGTAACTTCATGAATTAGGTCAGTAGTTATATCAATAACTCTATCCTCCATCCAGAATTTCCCATTGTGGATTCTACTTAAAATGATCTTGGTACATTCCTCATCATTGAATTCATACTTCATGGAATATTTGATGATTTCATTGTTCTCTAGGTGCCCATAAGTTGGTTTAACTAACATGTCTTGATTGTATAATTCCCTGTAATCATCACTAAAATTTGCATCTCCCAAAGTTTCAAACTTACAACCTAAATATCCTTCAACATTCTCAATGTGCAATACTCCATCTGGTACGGATGATAATGCTAGACTGTCATCAATTTCAGTTGGTTCTACTAGTTCTTTCTTAATCTTTGGTCTATTCTTATCCTTAACATTATGAACCATAGAAATATCCATCTTATCAACTGATTAAAGATCAAGAAATACCTCAACTTTGCAAATCTAGGGTTTCGGTATGATCGTCACTGCAAACTGCTTCCAAACTTCTTCAAATCATCCTAAAATCACTTTTCAATCACTTTTTAATTGTAATGACTTTTATTTCAACCTTATAACACTTCACATTAACTTGATCTGACATCGCATTCATTCATTTTGCCACTAAAACCTCAAAAAGCTGATTTTGCAAACCTGCAATCATAAAACTTTCTGCGACCTCGCAAAACACAATATTTTCTTTTGTGCACTTAACCATAGCATTAGGACAACATAATAAACCTATATCTAACTACGCAAAACTTAACTCATTCAAATTCCTAATCTACACTAATCCTAAGTCCTAAACTATAGAAACTTACCTAATTTAAGTACTTAAAGAAGGTTCAGGTAAAGATTCATCCTTACCATCAGTTACATTACCTTCCTGACTACTTTCAGTGCTGACTATACCTCCTTGATCTATGCCTTTGTCAAATTTTACTTCATCTCTATTGCTACAGCAACCTTTCTCTGTGTTTCCTGCATTTGCATTCCTTCTTGCATTGTTCCTAGGGTTAGGGTTATGATGATAACCTCCATTGTTCATTCTACAAAATCTTGCTGATTGTCTAAACTTGTTTCATATCTGACAAATGATTCCATTATTTCCAAATCTCTGTCCTTGCTGGTTAATCTGTGACCTACAATTTCTAGCAATGTGTCCTACTTTGTTGCATCTAAAACATACTACCACTTTTCTTTGATTCATTTCTTCAATAGATTTCTTATCTGCATTGTTAGTATTTCCAATCATTCTATCATAATTATTCAAAATTACTTTAGGTCTTCTACATTCATTAGCTCTATGTCCAAAACCATGACAATTATAACAATGTCCATTAAAAGGTTTAAATTGCTTACCTGTGCAATCTCTCTTCATGTGCCCAATAGTATTACAAGCAAAACATCTACCTTTGAATTCTCTTTGCATACCTTTAGATGATTCTTCCTATTTTGATTCTTCTTTCTTTGATTCTTCTTTCTCTCTAGGTGGTTCTTCTTTAGGTGGATCTTCCAATGTGTTCTCATCTAGCTTTATTTCCTCCACACTTTCAAATGTCTTAAGATCTGGCTTCTTACTTTCATGGTTTGTTCTAAACATACTATATCCAAATCTAGTCCTATCAAAGAATGGTTCTTCAAAAGAAATTTGTTTTTCAGTCTTATCACTTTTTGAATATAGCCTTTCAAGTTGTTGTTTAGATTGAGTTAATTCACCTTTCACAATTTTATTATACTTCTCAAGTTCCACATACTACATTTTTACTTTTTCAGATTCGGATGTTTCCTTTTCAAGTCTTGACCTCAGATCTTCATTCTCAATTTTCAATTTTTCATTATCAGATCTCAAATTTCCATCTTTCATACTAAGCTTCAGATTTACTATCTTCAACTCATGCTTAAGGATCTCATTTTCTTTTTCTAATTCATCACAATCTTCAACAAGCATATCAGATTTCTTTTCAGATTTCAGATCTTCAATCTTACTTTTTAATTTGTCAATAGCATTGTTTGCATCTTCATATTTTCTTCTTAAGGAGTTTCTTTCATTAGTAAGCATATCAATCTGTTCAAGAGCTTCTTCAAGATTCTTCTGAAGTTGATCCATATCGATAGAGATCTTACTCAAGCTGCTAAGCTTTCCTTGAATGTTCCTTTTTTGAGTAACTATGCTCTGATACCAATTGTTAGAAATAGGAAATACTGAGAGGGGGGGGTGAATCAGTATTTCACAAAATTTTTCTTTTGCCCACTTATGGATATAATAGATTACTTTAGTGCATACAAAGATTATCAAGCTGATTAACAAACATAGCCGTAAATAGAAAGAACTCATAACACATCATATGTTCTCGAGGAAACCCTGGCCAAGGGAAAACCTCGGTGGGGATGGTACCCACAAAGATCACTAATCAAAAGTATCTTGTTAGGGATATTGGACCCTGTTAGGAGTCAATTTACAATATATAGTAGATCTATCCTGGTTAAAGGACTTTAGGCCTTGTTAGAAGCCTTAACCCTGTTAGGAGTTAGATTACAAAACTTGATCACTAGTTAAGCTCACTGCCCAAACAGGTAATACAAAAATATTTTTGACTGTAATATGCTACTACTTAGAACTTCACATCAATATCCTTTTCTGCTATCACAATATACAACTATCATAAGTTATCTTTTCTTTCTTTTTACATATCACACTTCTATTTCAAGGCATTTCAAGTATTCCTAATATATGAGTTATTAAGTCTAATAACTTTACATGGTCAAATTCCAAAATATTTATCCAAGAGTAAAAATCTAGGATGTCATCCCTTCATAATGTTAAGTCATTATTTTGACAAGCAAAAATAATCCCTTAACTCTTTTGCTAATACTGTCTCCAAAACTATTCTATCTGCAAAAACTATCTTCGGTAAAATTTGAATAACTTTGTCCGTACTACTCCAAACTTTATGCGCATTGAGAGGGGGTATCCTCATACTTTATAGAAGCTTTAGTTAACTACGCAAACAAAAATATTGCTCTAGTGGACATTGCCAACTAAATCTTCATTGGGTGCTCTGTCAGGATCACTATATCCAAACTTAGACAATTTCTTTCTTCAACTTGCCATACTTGCATTCTAGATTCTGCACTCTTAATAGAGATCATATGTTTCCATAATGACATCTATGCATCCACATTAGCCAAATTTCCAACAATTTGTTACATGAATAATAGTAACCATTAAAAGGTCTTACCTCAATGCAGTTCCTTGCTATATGTCCATGATTGTTACATGCATAACAAGTGTAGTTGTGTGTGTGTGATTTACACCTTCATGAAATAACAAGATTTAAAAGACAATTACACTATTCAAAGCAAACTAATCTAAATAATGCACAATTAATCTATCAACATCTCATGGATCTCTAAAATAAAGTGGTAAATGAGGCTCTCAACTATGATCCTCACTAGTGACACTCTAAAGATGAGAATTAAGCTATATGATATGCAAATTTAGATCTATTCTATCAAATTCTAGCTCTATTTGATGAACAATCTACTATGATTAATGAAATTTAAGCTAATTAGCAATGACAAATGATAAGTGAGTGATGTGGATGCAAATTGACAGAGCTTTGCTGCAATTCAAAGATATGGAGTGGATCCTTAATGCTTCTAAATGCCTTCAATATATAAGATTTTCCCAAGGGTAGGGGGTAGAGTGAGATAACCATGGTTATGCTTGGGTAAGGTCAATTGGCTTTGCTTTGTCCATAAATGGGGGACAAGGAGGGGACAATCATTTAAATGGTTTCAAAAGGCTGGACCATTTCAACAAAAGTGAGTGATTTGTGTCCATTTTGTCTCCTTTTTGCTTTGTTGAGAGAAATTATGATTTATTAATTAATTAAAGTTATTAAATTTAGCCATGAAGGGTAAGATGTTCATTTTGATTTTTTCTTTCAACAACTATGTCATTAATTGAATTTAATCAATTTCATAGTGTTTTTCCCCTTTTCAAGCTTTATTTAATCATTTAATCATTTAATTGAATTTTTCTTTGATTTGAATTGCCTTTGTTCCATTTATTGATTTTTCATATTATTTTGATGATTTGATGCCTTTGGCCAATTTTCCATGTCTACAGTAGTCTTCTTGCTTGCACTCATTCTTAGGTGGTTCACCAATATCTTTGGTTTAATCTACAGTCTTCTTAGTATCAGTAGAGTCTTTTTGTGTATTCATTCTTTCTCACATGTTGTCAATTTGATTTTGTGCTTCATTGAATCCAATGCAGCTCTTATCTCCCTTGAGTCTCCTTGCATATAGTGGAGATTCAATCATATCAGAACTAGTGTGCAATTTATCAATGTGATTCTTTGCCTCTCTCAATTTAGATTCCAAGCTCTCCTTGTTGTTTCTTAGCTCCAAAATTTCCATGTTTTCTTGCCTCAATTCTTCATTGAGCTGAAGGTTTTCTTTGACCTGTTCTTCATAGACATCCTTATTGTTAATCAACTTATCATCAAATTCTTCAAGCTTCTCTTTTAAGGATGCATTTTCTTCATTTAGCTTTTTGATCATTGTTCCTAGATCATTGGTAGAGCATTCTTTTAAATCCCTTCTTAGCCTTTTGATGACTAATTGAGCATCACTAATTTTTTCTTTTAGTTCAACTTCTCTTTCAGACTTGTCTAGGTCTTTAAGAGCTACTTCAAGATTTCTCTTCAAATGTTTCATTTATTCTTTGTCCATGATCTCCTCAAGTGGTTAAAATTCTTTGCTAAGGACCATAGCTCTGATACCAATTGTTAGAAATGGGAACACTGAGGGGGGGGGGTGAATCAATGTTCACTGTATTTTAACTTTTCACTTAATCTTTAAACTGAACTTATTTTTTGAAGTAATGAAATGAACATCCACATAAATATGAAACATAAAATCAATACATAACACTGCTATGGTTATGGGGAAACCCAAATAGGTAAAAACCCCAGTGGGAATTGACACCCACTAATATTTTGTACTAGTGTTTTATGATCCTTGTTAGAAGATCCTTAACCTTATTAGGAGTTGCTTTACAATGCATTAAGTATAGTAAACCTTGTTAAGGGTCAGACCTTGTTAGGAGTCTTTTACAATAGTCCCTGTTAGGGGAGTGGACGCACTATCCTAGAGCTCACTACTCAAGTGGTGAAGGCTACAACCTTTTGATCTCAGATACACACTATATCTGCTTGATGAACTATCACTATGACACTGCTTGTCAGATCAGTTCCTTTGATGCACTAATGCTTTGACCTCTTGCAATTCTCTAATACATCTTAATGTATTTTCACATACTTTTTCTCTACTTCTCACAACTCTCTTTCTACTTCCACACTTATTACAATGGGCGCATCTCATATTTATATGCACATACAAAATAAACAACTAGGTCGGCCCTTAAACCTATTACATACAATGCTTCCAATTGAATTGGCTTAAGCATGTTTAAAAAAAAAATTATTTACATGTTGAAAACCTAATTACAATAGGTGCATAGCTTTTACATCATTAGAATATAACCACAAATCAAAATGCTAACAGTCAGCTGCTTACTCTGTTCTTCTCTAGCACATACTGGCTGTGTAACTTCAACTGTTTGTATCTTTCTCATACTTGCATATCTGATCATGCACTCATAGAATAAGCATGAATATAGTATAACCAACTTATCTTCTAGGGTGCATACCATAATTCGATCTTATGCATGTGCACTGATGCTCTGAGCTTCAGGTACTCTATACACTATCCAGTCTTCAACACTTAATTGATTTCTGATCTTCCCATCAAGTGCGTTGACTCCAAACTACTATATGACTTTTTTTCCATTATGATAACACTATATTAAGTCATATACACCCTTATAGCCAACTTTCCAATAGAATGTTCTTAGGCCCTCTAACAAGGCCACTCTTAATAGGGTGATTAAATTCTTTAACCAGGTCACACCTAGTAATGTGTATTGAAAACCTTTAACCGGGTTGGATTCTCACAGAGGTCACTTCAGAAGAGTGAAAATTAGTAGCATGTTACAAGTGGTTTTTTCCAAATTGGCTTTCCACTATAAATCCTAATGTTATAATTGTGTGAATGTTATTTTGATGTGGATGATGTTGAAAGTTTTATATTCTGCAAGTTATTTACTTTAGGACAGTGGACTACAAGTTTTATGTTATTGGTATATGCTATAGAGACCAAGTTGAAAGCTGATTAGATCTAAGATTCTTGAAGAGCTAGAAAGTTGAATTGGTACATCTGGACCTGAGAATAACTGATTCATGCCCCCCTCTTAGTTATTCCAAAATCATTCTAACAATTGGTATTAGAGTTTTTGGTATTTGTAGAGAAAAATCTTGATGGTACTTGAAGCAAATGATCAATATGTACAAAAAGGAGGTACCGAAGTTGAACAAGGGGAACTTCCTTGCATGGTAGAGTTTGATGAAATTGCATCTTATTGGTATTGGTTATTCGGCGAAATACTATGTGGAAAATGAGTATGTAATACTTGTTACACCTTTGACTACCGAGGATATGAAAGAAAAATAAGAACACAATCAGGCAATGTTGGAGATATCATCTACCCTAAGCTATCCTAAATTTGAAGACATCAAGGACTCTACTAATGTAAATAAAATGTGAGACACTCTAGCAGCTATCTATGGTGGGGACACAAATGTGCTGAGATCCAAATCTGAAAGCCTGAGAGGTAAGTTTGATGAAATGAAAATGCAAGATGATGAAAATATTGGTCAGTATTGTGGTAGAATTAACACTACAACATTTGGGGTCAAATTTTGATGCCAATTTGTGATAGCACTACCATGTGTGTGTGTGTTTTTTTGTAGGTGCCCTCGATGGTGTTGTAATAGCGATGGTGATGTCATAATTTTGACACTCGCATGATTATAAACAAAAAAAAGAAAAAGAATAGCTCATTTGTAATTTTTGTGATCGAGTTGTGTGCACGAAGAGGACACTAGAATTTTGTGTGCATGAAGAGGGAACCGTGCACGAAGAGGGCACTGGACTTTTGCGTGCGTGAAGAGGGCACTAGAATTTTGCATGCACGAAGACGGCACCATGCACGACGATGGCACTGGACTTTTGCGTGGGTGAACTAGGCCCTAAATCTACATAGATTTGAGGTAGGCATTCAAGTTTTGCTCCTCATATTCTTTGCATTCTTTGATTTTTATGTGTATTTGTTGTAGATTCAAATGGCATTGTATTTCACTAGTTTTATGCCATGTATTTTTTGTGACACATGAGCTTTGAAGCTAGGGCATCCATTTATTACTTGTTTTCTCACTTCTTGGGGCCTATGAGTTTTTATATGGGCATACATGATGTAAATTTGGTCACCATTTTTCCTTCTCCATGTACAGCCCATGAGTTATAGAATAGGGCATCATGTTGGATGTGTTTACTCACATGTTGTCTTCACAGCTTCAGCACCATGCTATACTTATGTTCACTATTACACCCAACTTCTTGAATGATTAAAAATCTCGTGAATGAGCTAGGGCATCATTTGATGTGTGTTTAATTAGATTCTACACAAAACAATCCCATTTCAATCTTGCATACGTCCAAACAATTTTTGAAAAACTTATGGACAACAAACCCTCATTTTTACATGAATTTACAAGAAAGTAATGAAACCATCATCAATTTTTCTCAAACAAATTGCAAAAGGAAAAATCCAATCTATAATTGCTTTTTCAACCATTCTCAACACGCTAAATCAAATTCCATTCAAAATAAAGAATGAAATTATATTAATATAATGGAAGCTCCCTCAAATAGAATAGCTTGATCAACAAATATTGATGAGATTTCAGAGGAAGAGAACAAGCAACCTTAACTCCTTTTAGGATATTTTTGGTAGAACATATTTTAAAAATTTCTTCCCAAAACATCAACCCTCTCCCATGAGAGAAGGAACCTCTAAATATCACATTAACCAAAAGCAAGCAATTAGGAGTAGTAACACAAGTTGATATTAAATTTAAGGAATATTCCTTTGAATCTAAATTTTTGAAGGATTGCCATAAAAAATGCCACGAGACCCTATAATAATCTTTTGAAATATCCAATTTTAAGACCACTCATGATTCCTACTAAAATCCATGAAGTGAATTTTCATGAGTAGTTAAAGATGCATCCATGATATGTCTACCTTTCAAAAGGCCATTTTTATTACTACCTATCATATTACTAAGTGGAAACGATCTTATAGAATATGTTGCATAAATGTATATGCTTGTAATATTGTATAGTAGAATCATTTCCCTTTTTATGAGTTAAGGATATGAAGGTAGAGTTTATTTGACTAAAGATCCTCCCAACCTGGAAAAATATGTAGTAAAATATAATTTATCCATCGAGACTTATTCCCAAAAGTATTGAAAGAAGGCAGGGAGAAGCCATCAAGGCCACAAATTTTTTTATTTAATTAATAGAGAGTACCATTTAATAATTTCTTTAAGATCTTGATGAGTTACTACTTTAGGTATTATGTTTAGCAACTCCTCCATTTTTGTATTATCATGAGTATCATCTCCCTGAAAATTAGAAAAGAAGCAAATCAATTCCTTCGCTATTTACAAATCCACTTTTAAAATATTTTCATCTTCTTTTATAAGTTATCTTATTTTTTTTCTACTTATATGCTTCATAGTGAATTGATAGATTTTTAAAAAAAATTTATCACCCTCAACAAGCCATTGGATCTTAGTTTTCTATTTCCAAAAAGCTTCCTTCACTTTTGTTAACTATGACCAATAGGCTTGAAGCTTTCTTCCTTTATTTTAGATTTTAGTATCTTTCCCTCCACTTTCCATCTGATCTTGAATCTATTTTAATCCAAGTAATAGATCCTTTTTTTAATGAAAATAATTTCCAAAGGATTATTTTATTCCAACCTATGACCTTATATTTAACTCTTTTAAACTTCTGAGATAACAATACATGGGAGAGCCTTTGCAGGAGTTTTCCACCAATATCCAAAATGTTTTTTAAAGTCTACATGGGAGTTCCATATGATTTCATACCTAAAATGGAATAGGCCTTTATTAACATTATCTTCCCAATTGAGGATAAGGGCATTGTGATTAGAACTAGTTATAGGAAGAACATTCAAAGTAAGATTGACTAGGATATTCTAGTTATATGAAATGAAGAAATGATCTTGAGTTTAATTTGCATAAAATGAGCACCTTGTCTTCTATTGGACTAGGTAAAGAGAGATCCATGAAGTTAAATATCCACCAATCCATATATATATATATATATATGTATAGATATATATATATGTATAGATATATATATATCTATACATATATATATATCTATAGATATATATATATCTATATATATATCTATAGATATATATCTAGATATATATATATCTATATATATATATCTATAGATATATATATAGATATATATATATAGATATATATATATATATATCTATAGATATATATATATATCTATAGATATATATATATCTATACATATATATATATATATATATATATCTATATATCTATACATATATATATATATATATATACATATATATATATATATATATATATACATATATATATATATATATATATATATACATATATATATATATATATATATATATACATATATATATATATATATATATATATATATATATATATATATATATATCTATATATATATATATACATATGTATATATATATATCTATATATATATGTATATATATATATCTATATATATATGTATATATATATATCTATATATATATGTATAGATATATATATATATATATATGTATAGATATATATATATATATGTATAGATATATATATATATATATATATATATATATGTATATGTATATCTATAT
>BSBK01005403.1:0-319623 GCA_027943335.1 Chamaecyparis obtusa
GGAATTAGGAGGCAAGTGGGAGGTTTAGGAGGATGTGACGGGAGGAGAGAGAATGAGTGGAGGGTTTGGATTAGCTAATCATGGGGTCACTAGCTAATTAAGATTGATTAGCATGGGTGAATGGGTTGGGTTGAGTATGAAATACATGTTAGTAGTTTTGGGATGGGTTTAGTTGAAGGTTAAGGTTGGAATTAAATATTTTGTTTGATTCCAAGTGAGAGGAAAATAGGGTTTCATGAATTAATTTAAATAGATAAGTATATCCATTTAAATTAATAGAAGAATAGGGATTAATTAATTATCAAACTATAGGTTTTCCATTTAGATAATTAATTGGACTATAGTTAATTAACTAGGGGATGACATAAATTAACCAAATAATAATATTTAATTAATAGGATGTCTCACGAGGAAAACTAAATAAGATTACCAAATTGTGTAATCAAATTTAGGTGTCTAGTAATCTTATTTAGTTTTCTCCCGAGACATCCTATTAATTAAATATTATTATTTGGTTAATTTATGTCATCCCCTAGTTAATTAATTTAATTAATTAACTATAATCCAATTAATTATCTAAATGGAAAACCTATAGTCTGATAATTAATTAATCCCCTATTCATCTATTAATTTAAATGGATATACTTATCTATTTAAATTAATTCATGAAACCCCATTTTCCTGTCACTTGGAATCAAATAAAATATTTAATTCCAACCTTAATGCTCAACTTTTGGTTTGACCCAACGAGATTGGACAATTGACCTTGCAGGATCATGCAAGAACGGTTCCCTATTTATTTTCTATCAAATGTTGTTTTTTAGTACATTTTGTATTCTGATAGACCCACAGGATTACGTGTATGGGCCAGTGGGATTATAGTTCCATAGTATGTATTTTTGGTGTGTGTGCAAACCTGCAGGATTGAAGGCTCCGCCCACAGAATCGCAAATTAAATTTTTTTTAAAACAAAATTCACACAGCATCCTTTAGTGCGCTAAAAAAAAATAGTGAATGCATACACAACACCTCATTCTTTCAATTTGGGATTAAAAATGAACAACAGTTAAAATTAACAAATCAACTTCAAGTTTAGGTTTTAAAAAATGGACACAAACTCTTGAGTGCCTAAAGTTAATTTAAATTACAATGAAAACACTTCGATTTGGGCATAAAATAAAATCACACAAATCTTGAATGCTAAAGGAAAGTAACACTTTATTGTTTTCTTGCAAAAATCAAACTCTCCTTTGTGCTCAAAAAGAACCTTGCATGCTAAAAATAGTGTTTGATGTTCTAGGATATAAAATACTTAACCTAAATCTAGGTTCAATTTGGAAATGAACTCTTCTTGGTGTGATTGAAGGAGTGTTTTTCAATACTTCCTAGAGATTTTTCATTTATTAAAAATCCTTGTTAAAGTAAGTGAAATAGAAATAATTAGTTTGTATATGTATCCTCTCCCCTCGCCTTCACATAACTTGGGTGAAGAGAAAGATCAAACTTAATTGGTTTTGCTTCTAGCGAGGCCTGTCCTAGAGAGAAATTATTTCCTCTTTAGAGAACAACTTCAAACCAGTAAATCCTTGATCGATATATAAACAAAGTGTTGAGTAAACTCTTGCCTTATCCTCTCAAACTCAGGTGATGCATGTTGATGGTATTATGAGGTAGGTGAATATCCCTATGATTTTGATATGATCAACTAGGCTCTCAAGTGGGTCACACACATAGAAAACCGATTGGGAGGACACCACGGATCTTACTAGAGGTCATTAATTCAAAGGCCCACTAGATATACTCTCGAAGGCTTGATAATCTTTGTGCAAGGAGGATAGTAACCCCCCCCAAGATAATCACCATATTGTGTCATCCTTGAGAATTTAGAGTAGGCTAATGCAACATTTTTAATCCATTGCATGGTAATCAGTGGCCTATTTTTGATTAGCTCTTAGATGTGTTCCTAAGTATGTGAGCAAAGGTTTTCAATTCAAGCCATATCCTTAGGGTAGAAAGTGTGTGTGCATATCTTTTGATGTTGCAGACCCCATAAAAACATTTTGTTCAAACATACACATTTGAAGTCTCAAGTCCTTTTTCCAAAGAGATCAAACCATAACATGTTGTTCCCACAAGATTGTTGTCTTCTTGTGGTATTGTTAGCTCAAAATTTTATAAAAGCTCTAGAGATTTTTCAGTTACCGAGTCAAGGTACACTTAGCATATTCACTACCTATCTTGAAAACATTGTGCTCGTTATCACCTTCTGAGATTGGAAAAATTTGGACACGTGATTGATTTCGGCAAAGCACAAAAAAGAGAAATTACCGATAGCCTATGTATATCGGGAGAAGAAAGTTACAGAAAGAAAACTCAAAGATCATCAACCTACCTTAGCTACAATCAAGGAAGAGACTAAGTATCAAGAGAAAGTTGATAGAGTAACCTACAACACAAAAATCATGCCTTTTTGGAGCACGCTTTCAGATTTGTCCCTTTGTTAGCCTTGAAAGAGAAGACTAGTTCATTGCACAACATATCCCTTTAATTCTCATGAAATTGTCTCAGCATCCCGATATCTTAGATCATCCCTTAGGTACATTTACATCATCCCTTTTTGGTAACCTCACTTAGATCAAACCAAACCCTCCTTTTTCTAAATCCAAAATCCAAAAATCAATTAGACCATCCAAACATCCATTTAGTGTCACATCCTTTTGACTTTCTTAAATCCTTATCCTAAAATCAAAACCATCTTATAGGCCCCACCCTCTCAAATAAGAATTTTCTAGGGTAGCTAGTACTTGTCCTTGTAGGTCTCATCATCTTGATCCAAAGATTGGTCTGCATTGACAAGGATCCTATCTTCCAAAGATCACAAGTCTACCTAAGGTTGACAATCCCATCTATTTGATCCTATACTAGGAAAAGAAACTCATTCCCATTTTGACACTTAGTAATCCTTAGGTCTTTAGGAAATCCCCATCATCCCAATCAATCACCATCCAACATCCTTTAGGTTCATCCTAAGTCTTGCATTTACCCTTAGGTTTTTCTTAGGTCTATCCTATCCCCACCTTTTAGTGTCCCCCCTAGCTTCATGTTGCATTCATCCATCATTGCATCTTCATTTCTCCCCATCTTAGGATTTTTTATTTCATGCCTGCCAAGACATGATCAAAGAAGAGAAAGGGTATGGATCTTAATCTTGCCACTAGTTCATCCGACCCCAATGATCCTAACAATGCCATGGTAACATATGATCCACAACCACCACAATCGAGAATGTATAGGTAGACCCAGATGAAACACCCACCAAGGGTTCTATGGAAGAATTCATGAGTCATCCTATCCATGCAAAAATGGTTAGTGCAATTATATCCCAAAATTTTCTAACCATCTTGGCTAAGAAGAGGGTACTCCCATTCGGTCAGAACTTCAAACTGTAATACCCCAAAAATGGGCTATAGGTTCATTAACCTCCTACATCTTCAATTCGAATGAAATCAACATCAAAGTCCTAACCTAAGGCACATCTGCACATTATCAAATTCTAATTGATTATCCTAAATTCTGCATTGGGGAATATTCCTAGCAATATTCCTAATTATCTTTAATTTCATGATTATTTGGTGATAAATCTCATTTATCCTTAAGGTCAATTAATTGAATATTTCCTGAATATTTAATACTGCCACTTAATTGTTTAATTATATTTAATTATATTTATTCCTAAATTGTATTATTTAATTTTGACAATAAATCGAAATATCCTATGATTAATTGATTAAATTCTTATTTAATTAATTAATGTCAGTTGTCAATTTTTTAATAATATAGTTTTTGAATAAAGTTTGATTTAATAATTGATTAACCCATAAATTAATTGTTTTAACTCAAAAATCAATTAAGTTGAAGATAAATCACTTATTTTATTTTATTAATCCATAATTATCTATGCACATTTGAAAGAGCAGTTTAAACTTTAATTCAGAAAATCAATTCAAGTTGTTATCTTTTGGAAACTCAAACATCTATTTTGAGTTGAAAGCTTATCTAAACTTCTGATTTGAGTTAAAAAGATATTTTTTGCATGATTTGCATGATTTTGTGAGTTAATTATCTTGATTTCTTGTTGACTCAAAAATCAACCTGAGTTCATCAAGAGTGATTTATGGCTTTTCTCATGTACCCTCAAAGCCCTAGATTTCTATAAAATCAAGGCTCGGCTCTTCACAATAAAACACCTTGAATTTGCACAACTACTCTAGCGAATTTGCGATCGAAGGATTAAGCACTTGCGACAAGTGATTTGTGAGATCTTTCATTGTTGGTCATAGCTTTTTCATAGCTTTGCCTTCATAGTTTCATATCATTCTTAGATTAATCTGCATCTTCATATCATTTATTTCTAGATTAGATACATATCAAGTTTTTTCATCCAATTGCATATAAAAATCCAAAAAAATATATTAAATCTGCATTCATTTCATAGCCATCTTCTGCATTCAAATCCTTCATTTAGGTGTTGCTTTGTCACTGATCTCAGTCTGATCTAAGAATACATACTCACATCTACTAGAATGCATTAAATCGCCTAGTTAGCTTAGTTTCAATTACTTGCAAGAATTTCAATTTTTGCTAACCTCTAATGTTTTACTAAAGTGTTGTGTCTACAGCTAGGTACAATTTTCACAAACACATTTTTGGCACCCACCATGGGGCCTTGAAATAGGTTTCCATTTCATTTCTATCAATTTCTATAAATTTCTTGTCCTTTTTTTATCAAAACTATGATCTTTTATTTTCTGTCCGTACATTTTTTGTATGACTTTCTGACAAAAGTCATACCAAGAATACCCTACTATCATACAATAGTTGATGCTATCGAGGTTCATATCAAAAGCTATACATTATCATTTGGGAGCTTGATTTTCATATGAGAAGACACCCACTATTGTACAAGTTTCTTGATTGTTGTGCAGGAGGTAACTCACTGTCGTACAAGTTTTGACACTAGAATTCAATTATCGTTTCAAATTTCCAGGTAGTTTTTCAGATTTGGACTAACAACTAACCCTAACAATTGAGATCTTCTATTTCTAACTGATATTTGCTAAGCTTGATTGGAAAAAGCACAAGAAAAATTTCTAAAACAGGTAAAAAAATCTACTTAGTGCATTGCGAGGAATTTAGGTATTTTGTTCAATCTGATAACACTTCAATTTTGGATATAAAATGAACTCTCATGTGTCAAGCTTGTGTGAATTTTACTGCTTTCATATCATAGACTTCATTTTGGGCTATAAAATGAACATAGATTTTCTTTCTTCATATCTGTTAAACATAGTAAATAGGCCCTATGAACACTATCTGTGGATGATCTTGAGAGAGTGGGCTTCTTTCACTTTTTTACTGATGTGAAGCTCTTCTTGATGAAGGATCCCCTTTTAGGTAGGGAGGATACTGAGATTTTCTTGCGTTCTACTAGATTTGTAGTCCTCAGCTTTTGATCGATACATTCTCTCTCCAGAGAGGTTGATAGACCATGAGTTGTTGACATCATAGATCTTAGCGAGATATTTTTAGTCTTAGCGTGTTGGATTATCTGTCTACTTTATTTTGGAGAAGTGAAGAGGCTAGGCGATTATGCTCTACTTCCTTTTTTCATAGTACCAAAAACCTAGATCCTTGAATCTGATCTAGTCCCCCTGTGGTATCTTTTGTGAGTCACCTTTAGAGAGGATTAACCATAGTGGACATTCCCTTAATTGGGTCAACCACATAGACAAAACCTCAAGCGGTAATAGCCATTTTCACCATGGTAGCAACAACTGCTATATAATGTCCTTGTGGAGGAAATCTTCATAGGTGTGGTCTCTTGTTGGGCTGTCAGATCTCCCTAGCATCTCCTGATTGATTAAATTCTTAGACTGTGTCAAAACCCTGGTGCACCTAGATTGGAGTTCACCCTCTTGAGATCACAAAAGTTGCAGAGTCAGACCATTACTAAAAACCCTAGTGAGGCCAAATTTTTCATTTTCTAGGAATATGTGCATTATTGAAAAACTTTTTGGAACATACACAATTAGCACTCCTAGGGATTAGCACATTCAATCACTTGATTGTTCATGCGCAAGGTTGCTTTTTCCCCTGTTCATTGTTTTTAGATGTGCTTGCAATCACTTGCCTGATGTTCTGCATGCTTGTTTATCTATTTGGTTATTGGAAATGAGCAATCCCAGAATAATCTTCAAACCTTGACAGAAAAATTTGCAAACAATCTGAAACTGAAAATCTAAAATTTGCAAAATCTAAAGTAAAATCCCTTTTTGGAGTCAAAATTCATCCCATAGGGGCAGAAAGTCGTATGATTTTTGGCCATTGTTGTTTAAGAACCCCTATATTGTCATATGCAACCTGGTATACTGTCGTATGAGCTTTGTTAGAAATCAGCCAAAATCTGATATCAACTATCGTACGAGTCTTGCAATTTTCGTATGAGTTTTATCAACTATCATTTCAGAGCATACCCATATGAGCCTGCAAAAATTCATTTGAGAATATTTGAAAAATTGCCAGAAAGTTGTCAAAATTGTCAGAGACCTAGCTTTTATAGCCTATTTCTAGAATCTGTCAAACAAATCACTGTGTCAGGAATAGAGTAGCAACTAGAAAGAATCTAATCATTTTCCTAAAGTGGCCTTTTGAGTCTAATCTAGCCTTTTTTTTTATCGATTTGAGTCTTTTTCATCTTGTGTCAAAACCTTGTCATAATCATCAATCTTCAATCAATCTTCAAAATGGCTAAGTGTTGCGAACTCATGTTCTCTATCTTTTGGGCATCTACCCATACTACTAGGGCACATTATCCTTCATTTACATCCAATCTAATCTTCAATCAATCCAATCTTCACAAAGTTGCACCATTTGATCTTCTTGAATCAAGTCATTCTTCAGTTGTCTTCATCTTGCTCTCTTTCTTCACCCAAGGTTAATGGTGGAAACTAGAGCTTCATCATGAAAACATAGAGAACAACCCACAATCTCATCAAAGACATCTTCTGTACTTGCTCAAACAATTCATCAACCTTACGACACAACCAAATTTGGAGAAGACACTCTTGGCAATATTTTCTTGAAAGGTGGTTACGTTACTCCTCCTACATTAATCCATGCAAGTAATCAACCAACACCTCCTTTTTCAATTCACGGAAGCTATCAGACAACCCCGCATCAATCTATCCCTGGTAGCTCTCATAACAACATGTCTCAAGGAGGGACAAACCATGGGTCTCAAGGAGCTCACTCTCAACATGGTGTAGATCAAGAACCCACACCTTCTGAAATTGCTTGATATCAAAATGATGATGAATTCAAGAAAATGATGAGGCATTTCTTGAAGGAAGATAGAGAAACATACTTTATAGAGTTAGCTCATCAAGGAGCTAAACTTCTTCCAAACTTTAATGTTGAAGATATCATTACGCATGAGGAAGAAACTCCTATCATGGATATCATGAAACAAATGCATGCCATGCAAGTCAAACTTAACAAACTTGAGAAATAAAAGGGAACTAAGGAGTTCTCCATGGAGGCCCTATGCCCTTTTCCATTTGATAAAGACTTGTACATGCCACCATTCCCTAAGATAGTGGAAATGCCTAAATATGATAAATATGATGGAAAATCTGATCCTCAAGATCATGTCAGAGAATTATGTACTCAATCTATGGAGTCCATGCACAAATAAACCTACTTAATGTGTCTCTTCCCTCAATCTCTGGGAGGAGCAGCCATTCATTGGTTCTCTATGATGCCTCCAACTATCAAAACTTTTAAGGAGTTAATCAAACTATTCTATTAGCAATACTCCTACAATATCCAGCATTTGGTCACCATGATCAACATCTGCAG
Organism: Chamaecyparis obtusa; assembly: GCA_027943335.1. Classification (NCBI taxonomy): domain Eukaryota; kingdom Viridiplantae; phylum Streptophyta; class Pinopsida; order Cupressales; family Cupressaceae; genus Chamaecyparis; species Chamaecyparis obtusa. The sequence goes on from BSBK01005403.1 coordinate 7,918, forward strand.
TTTGAAACAATATCCAGGAGAACCATTCCTAACATTTCTCAAAAGATGGAGGAAGAAATTCGCTCTATATGCTAGACCTATTCCAGAAACTGAGAAACTAAAAATCTTCATCAATAATCTTGTTCCAGAAATCAACTACCCTTTACAAATGCAAAATCATACATCTTTTGATAAGATGGTAGATAATGCGATCAAAATTGAGAAAGTACTTGTGAAAAAAGGAGACATCACACTTCAAAAGGACAAGTATGAATATGGATCTAGTTCTAAAGACAAGAACAAAAGGTGGAATAAGAATAAAGGCATTGTCACTGACAATGTTGTTGATACTCTTAGTGCCCCATCCAAGGCACCTGCTTTCAATCTTACTATTGGCACCCAAGCCATAAAAACTTCCGAATCAAAAACAATAGAGTCCAACAAAAATTCATCTAAATATAAACCTTGGGCTTCAGATCCTAAATGCAAGTTTACTCCTCTTGGAGAGTCCTTGGAATCTCCTATGAAAACTCTATTGGCTAACAACATCATCTCTTTTCCAGAGATCTGATAATTTGATCCCGAACCTAAACCAAAATGGTGGAAAGAGAATGACTTATGTGACTTCCATCACAGTAAGGGTTATAAAACCAATAACTGCTTACACTTGAAACATACCATACAAGAAAAAATTGATAATGGAGAAATCATGAATGATAATCATAAAAGCAATGTTGTTAGTAAATGAAATCATTTCAGTATACACCAACAAAGTGTAGTGTATACCGAGCATAGTATCAACCGAGAAAGTGTTCACCGACACATTTCTTTGTTAACTGACGAAGACAGAAAGGAATTAAATGATCAGTTTAGCTGATAAGAGTGATGAGCTGTAGAGTACCTCGTAATCAGTGATAATAGATAAAGTTTGTTATGAAGATCAACAGCTAACATAAATCAAAAGGATCTAATGGAGCAGATTGAAACATGTTATTAACACATCAGCCAAGGAAGCCTAAAGTGGCAAAACCTATGAATATGATTAAGTGGAAAAATCCAATGGAGGAAAAGAAAATGTTTTACATGTCTATATAAGAGACTGGAGATTTCATAATGAAGATGTCGGAAGAAGAAGTTACTGCAGGATTATCGCATGAAGAAATTTTCATGCATTTCTGATCATACTAGTTAATGAGAACCGCGCTGCAAAATAGTTACCGAGCTACATAGAGCAATTACCGTTGGACAATAAGTTAATACAGTATTGAATCTAAAGTGATATATTGGTCAGAAGGATTTGTATGAGCAAAATATTGATCTGTAATCTGCAATAGCAGTTGTAATAAGGAAGATCATTTACTGTTACATATTTAACCATTGTACATAGTCAAATCTCTTAACCGAGTGGACTTAGAAAGTCTTATGATGTATCATCCATTAGAGTGAACATTTTTATCCTGTCAACCCTAGAGTGACTACTGGTTGGATGATAACTTATAGTCTAAAATCCTCTAACAAGGTCACACCTGACAATGTGTTTGTAACCTACAAGGTTGGGTCTTCACCGACCTCAATTCAAAAGAGTGAACATTTTTGGGTTGTCGGTCCCAGGTGGTTTTTCCCTTCACAGGGTTTCCACATTAAATCTCTTGTGTCATGTGTTGATTGTGATAGTTGTTTGTGAATAGAGCTAATTTGGAATCACCTCTATTTGTGTGTGTGTGGGGAAAATGTGAGATTCACTCCTAAATCCAAATTCCCAAATGAGAGATCCAATTTGATCAACCAAAAGGTTCATACATAATCGAATCAATCTATAAAGAATATGAAAGAGAGAGAGAAACCCTATATTTCCCTATAGTTGGATTAAGCTTGAAATCTGAAATAATTGAAGTGCAAATACTAACCTTGAATTAGGGCAGATTTGGAAAATGCTGAATTCTGGCTTCTGTATGAACTTTATGAAAATTTTGTCACTTGTTCTGGACTGGAAATGTCAAAGTGAACAAAACCCAGAAATCTTTTCTCCAAATTCACACAGGTCAACTTTGACCTTTTAAAAGGTCAAAGACCACATTATTTATTTGAAGTCTGATTCTAATTTTGTTCACAGATCCTTAAAGATTGCCAAAAAGGGTATCCAAATTCACTCTTAGATCTGAGATTCCACACTTTTACCTATAAGAAAACTAGTTTTTTTGTTTGTTTGGGAGGTTTGCCTTGGTCAAACCCCGGTTTGGAATCAACCTTAATACTAAAATTAAAATAGGAGAATGCTAGCAAGTAGTAGAAATGAATCTAACAATGAAGCTATGAAATTCAATAGATATGCTAATGTATTTGGAATGTAATCAAATATATTGATATGAAAGCTTGAACATAACATTATCAAACCTCCATGATTGTATGCTTGAAATCCACCTTGAGGAAACAATGATATGGATCTTGAAGATGAACAAAGGATCTTGAAGGAAGATCACACCACCATGGTGGCTAGATCTAGGGCTTGAATGATGAATCTTGAATGCTTCAACCAAATCCGTTCAATAGCTTGAATTCTTGAATCCTTGATCTTCAATGGAGAACTTGGATGGAGAAGAAGACTTGAATACTTGAATGGAATGCTTGCTTGATCACCTTGAGAACTTGAGAGCTTGATTGCCAAAACCTGACGTTGGAGTGATGTGAAAATGAGAGAGGAAGGCCTCCTTTTATAGTGATCTATGGAACACTCCTCTAGATGGGCCACCTTGGAGAATTAAATCCCAATTAGGTCCTCACCTTTAGAAAATATACCTAGATTAAATACAATTAAAGGATTTACCATTTCGGAGCCTGAAATAGCTGACTTGGACGTAGGAAATTAATAATCCCGAAAGATAAATTATCAAAAAATGAGAATTTGAAATCCTGGTGGGAAGAGGTCAAGGTTGAGGTCAACCCTGACCTAGTCAAGGTTGAGGTCAACTTTGACCTCAGACCCTAACTTTGTTAGGTTCTGCAATAGAGATCCGAGAGATGCTACAAACTTAGAAATTATTGTCTGAACAGGACCCAGTGTCAGGAATAGACAAAAAATCCTTAGAATAATGTGATAAAGGACTAGGAGGTCTCATTTCTAAACCCTACCTAAAAAATAGAGCCATGGAAAAGAGAAAATTAGGAAAGTCCTTAAGACCTTAACCCTAATTTCACCTAGAATGAAGAAATCAAGTGTGGAGAAGAAGTGGAAGACAAGGGAGAATGCAAAGATGTCAATCATGACCCTAAACCACTTACTCAGAGGGCTAAATGCTCTTAAAATGGAAGTGCTTCCATTTTAAGATGATACATTAAGCTCCCACTTTAGCAAGAGTATGGACTCAATGCAAACTCTTGGTAAAGGAGAAGAGAGAAGAGATCCCAATGGATTCAAAATGAGATAAAATAACACTTAGCTAAAGACACAAGCCCCTAGACCAAGGATTCTAACTCAACATACATACATGAGAGTATACAAAAGAACAAGGGTTAGTACTAATCAACCCAAATCAATTAGCATAAGAAACCTTGCTAAGAAATATTTCTCATACCAATATCATATTTGGAAAGCTATCATAATAGCATAAATGATTACATAAGAAAGACAAGAGCAACACTATAGACAACATAGCTTCATGGTCCAGTCCTACTAGCATGAAAGTGAAAAGAAAGAAAAGAGAAAGTGATTACCTTGCCCAGTAAGATGCCTACCTTATCGTGAATCACCCTGGAGGGAGAGCCCAACAGGTTCACCCATAAACTATGCTTTCAATTGTAATGCGTCTTCTTACGGCTTTTGGAATATCCATAGATCCACCTTCTTGTATCACTATGAATATGAAATGCATGTCTCCTCAGGATTTAGCAACTTATGTGTGTTACCATTGGAAGATTTAGCATATAGGTGTGTGTCTTTTTAGGATTTAGCAACTTATGTGCATTACCTTCCAAGATTTAGCATATTTGAAATTGGAAATGCGTGTCCCTTCAAGATTTAGCAACTTATGTGTGTTACCTTCAGAGGATTTAGCATATTGAAAATTTTAAAAAATGTGTGTCTCCTCAAGATTTAGCAACTTATGTGCGTTACCTTCAGAAGATTTAGCATATGAATGCATGTCTTTTCAAGATTTAGCAACTTATGTGTGTTACCTTCCAATATTTAGCATGTAAAAATAAAAAACTATAGTACAAGGGAGGCCCTATATATGCCCCCCTCCTTAATATGGAAAAAAACATACTATTTTGTCATGTTAAGGAAAGAAATAACAAGGATAAAGCCTTCTTCAGCATCAAGACAATATCCACAAACAACACCCATTCCAAGCCAAGAAGGTCATAGCTCCTATGAGGCCATGGAAGGGATGAATGTAAAAAGATATCAGGGAAGAAGTGAAAAGAAAGTAACCCTTAATGAGGGATAGCACACTATTCAGTTTCCAAGGTGAGAGATGTATCAACCATGGAAACCAAATATCAAACAACAAATAAGGTTTGTATAAAGGACATAGGTCCTCAAATGCAAACCATAATTTTCATGTATGATTGGATATCACATAATAGATAAATATTGCTTAACCAAGGAAAGAGGTGAATCCATAGAAAAGAAGAGAATACCATATGAAATAACAATGCATAGATTTGAATAAGACAGAAAATCATACCAAGCTTCCAAGGCTAAAGTACTTCTACCAAGCTCACAATCCATATTTGTGACTCCATTTGTGAATTTTTTAAGATATAAAAGAAGGGGAAGGCATCATTGCCCCCCAAGTGTAGGAACAAAGATGGAAGAGGATACCTACTTCACAAAGCAAGGAGATATCCTATTTACAACAATGTATAGTATATCCTTAGTGAGAGATATTGACCCCTACATCCAAGAGTATAAATAATCATGAAAAGGATATGACACTTATGGAAAAGGATCCTCAATGAAAGAGATCTTATCACCAAGACCTCCACCAAAGAAGAGTGCATGTAGATAAGATATCTTCGTTCAAAAGGTGAGAACAAAGATTCAATCATCAAGCCCCCTATAAATAAGAACAAGAGGAATCTTAGGAATGAAGGAAAAAAATTTTAACACCAAGCTAGAATAAAAGTTTATATGAAACATAATTTGCAACATAGAGAAGAAGTGACGACCTTAGGACAACAACTTCTCATATAAGAAGATTATCCATAATCAATACCTCTGTCACTATGATGAAATAATATTGTAATATAAGCAAATACTACTAAGCTAAGGAAAGAAGTTCCCCTAGACAAAGAGAAAGAAGGAAGAACCTTGCCCCCCGAGGGATAAAAGACAAGGGATATTTTTACAAAACACATGTCCTAGAAAAAATTTCCTAAGAAGAAAATATAATTCCTAGGAATGGATAAAAACATCATGGAATAAGGAAGCATAAAGAATACCAATTAAATCTTAAGAAAAAGACCTAATGGATCCTAAAAGACTAGATAAAATTATGCCTCTTGCCTCCCAGTCATGAGACAAGAGGATAAGAACATTTACTCCAGCTCTAATGGAGGGGAATCCCCTATATCAAAGTTATGAAGAAGTTGTAAGACTGCATGAGAAAAAGGTATAATACCACGCGCAGCCCTATCCCTAACATATAATTTGAAGTTGTTACAATCAGAAAGAAAGTGAGTATTACGATAGTGGAAAGGACATTTAAAGTTATACAAAGCATCAATAGGCATAGGTCTAAATCTTTCCTTCTTAGAATTCATTAGCTCCACATATACCATTTTAGCAATTTCTTGACGAGTGTTAGGATTATCTATTAGAGGTGTAGAGAGATGAGCATTAAGGGGAGGACAAAGATCCACACCACTTAACTTGACTTGAGATTTAGAAGTTCTGACACCACTCATATCCGATTTAGGAGGTATATTAATCAGAAATTTAATACCATGTTCATTAACTCCTAACCCTAAACCGTTATAGCCTTGTTTAGTCACCATATTATATCCTGTAGTGTACATATCATGCAAAGCTACTACAGGAGGTGATTGTTTATCATGTTCATGAGTAAAGGTCGTATAAGGTGGGATAATACATTTGGAAGAAGTTTCTTTACCCTTTCCTTGAAGATCATCATTATTTGGAGGAGAAGGTAAATCAAAGAAATCTTGCACATCCGCATCCTGAACTATAGCTTGAATCCCATCATAAGTACAGGAAGAACGAGGATTAATAGATGGAGAATTAGGTATCAGAATAGGAAGATTAGGATGAAGAGTAGGATGAAGATTAGGAAGATTAGGATATGGTGCATCATCTACCAAATTCTTCACACAATCCAAAAGATGAATAAGGCTACCACATAAATCCCTAAGAAAAGTTTTAGATGTAGGTAGACTAGTATCAGTCAACTTCACAAAAGCATAAGCAAGAGCAAAGTGAAGGGTCATCAATGTTATGAAATGAATAATACCCTCATAAACATCATATGCATTATAAATAGATGCTAAAAGAAGAGTAATAACAAAAATGATTATGCACCAAAACATCTTAACAATCTTCATGATAAATAAATAAAAATGCAAGAAATATGTTTTTGTATTTTATCAAATATATGTGTGTGTGTGTGTGTGTGTGTGTGTGTGTGTGCATGTGCACGTGCGCATGTGCGTGTGTGTGTGTATTTTTGAAATATTGAAATGCAAGAGCAAAAATGTAAATCTAACACCAAAAAGAAAGAGAGTAAGCTAGTCGGGTTCACCAAAATGAATAGAGGTAATTTGGAATCACCTCTATTTGTGTATGTGTGTGGGGAAAATGTGAGATTCACTCCTAAATCCAAATTCTCAAAGGAGAGATCCAATTTGATCAACCAAATGGTTAATACACAATCGAATCAATCTATTAAGAATATGAAAGAGAGAGAGAAACCCTATACTTCCCTATAGTTGGATTAAGCTTGAAATCTGAAATAATTGAAGTGCAAATACTAACCCTGAATTAGGGAAGATTTGGAAAATGATAAAGTATGGCTTTTGTATGAACTTTTTGAAGATTCCATCACATGCTCTAGACTAGAAATGTCAAAGCGGACAAAACCCAGAAATCTTTTCTCCAAATTCACATAGGTCGACTTTGACCTTTTAAAAGGTCAAAGACCACATTATTTATTTGAAGTCTGATTCCGATTCTATTCATAGATCCTGAAAGATTGCCAAAAAGGGCATCCAAATTCACTCTCAGATCTGAGATTCCACACCTATACCTACAAGAAAAATGGTTTTGTTGTTTGTTTGGGAGGTTTGCCTTGGTCAAATCCTAGTTTGGAATCAACCTTAATATTGAAATTGAAATAGGAGAATGCTAGCAAGTAGTAGAAATGAATCTAACAATGAAGCTATGCACTTCAATAGATATGCTAATGTATTTGGAATGTAATCAAATATATTGATATGAAAGCTTGAACATAACATTATCAAACCTCCATGATTGTATGCTTGAAATCCACCTTGAGGAAACAATGATATGGATCTTGAAGATGAACAAAGGATCTTGAAGGAAGATCACACCACCATGGTGGCTAGATTTAGGGTTTGAAAGATGAATCTGGAATGCTTCAACCAAATCCCTTCAATAGCTTGAATTCTTAAATCCTTGATCTTCAATGGAGAACTTGGATGGAGAAGAAGACTTGAATACTTGAATAGAATGCTTGCTTGATCACATTGAGAACTTGAGAGCTTGATTGCCAAAACCTGATGTTGGAGTGATGTGAAAATGAGAGAGGAAGGCCTCCTTTTATAGTGATCTAGGGCACACTCCTCTAGATGGGCCACCTTGGAGAATTAAATCCCAATTAGGTCCTCACCTTTAGAAAATATACCTAGATTAAATACAATTAAAAGATTTACCATTTCAGAGCCCAAAACAGCCGACCCGAAGGTGAGAAATTAATAATCCTGAAAGCTAAATTACTAGCAAATGAGAATTTGAAATCTTGGTGGGAAGAGGTCAAGGTCAAGGTTGACCCTAACCTAGTTAGGGTCAAGGTCAACCCTAACCTAGTTAGGGTCGAGGTCGACTTTGACCTCAGACCCTAACTTTGTCAAGTTCTGCAACAGAGATCCCAGCAATGCTAGAAACTTAGAAATTGATGTCTGAACAGGACCCAGTGTCAGGAATAGATAGAAAATCCTCAGAATAATGTGATGAAGGACTAGGAGGTCTCATTTCTGAACCCTACCTAGAAAATAGATCCATGTAATAGAGAAATCAGGAAAGTCCTTAAGACCTTAACCCTAATTTCACCTAGAATGAAGAAATCAAGTGCTGAGAAGAAGTGGAAGACAAGGGAGAATGCAAAGATGCCAATCATGACCCTAAACCACTTACTCGAAGGGGTAAATGCTCTTAACATGGAATTGCTTCCATTTTAAGATGATACAGTTTGTTATCATACTTTGCATATTACATGTTAGATTTGATCGGTAACTACTATAAGTTTAGAATTGACAATCGGTAAAAGCATAGATAGTGAAAGTATTTTGTTTACCAAGAAGTAGGAATTGAAGTATTTTTTTTGAATTGTGCATTTTGATTTGGGACAGTATTTAACTGATTCACCCCCCCTCTCAATTATTCCAACAATTGGTATCAGAGCTTTGGTTTCTTAGAACAGAGTTTTAAGGACTTCAGCAGAAAGGTCTCAAGATGTATAAGAGGGAAGTGCCAAGACTAAGCAAAGAGAACTTCATAGTATGGAAAAGCTGAATGTTGTTGCACGTATCTAGAATTGGGAACTCAGTTGTAGATCTGATAAAGAATGGCTACATAGAACCGATACTAGGTCCCTTAACCTTTGATCAACTGAGAGATAAGCATGAACACAATGTCACTATGATGGAACTTGTTGCTGCCTGTATCAATGCTGAATTTGAAGACATTAAGGGATGCACTATTGCCAAAGCCATGTGGGATAAGTTAAATTTGATATATAGTGGAGACTTGAATGTTAAGAGAGCCAGAGCAGAAAGTCTAAGAGGTTGTTTTGATGATATGAGAATGAAGGAAGGTGAGAATATAGTACATTATTCAAATAGATTGAAAGAAGTAGTACATGCTATTAGAGCATCTGATGTAGTCATTGATGATGAAACAATTATAAGTAAGATTCTCATAACTTTGTTTCCAGTTTATGCGATCAGGATCTATGTAATTCATGAAACAAGGGTCGTTTCAAATCTTACCCTTGACACACTGATCAGTAAGCTTAAAACATTTGAATTAAACAACTTTGACAATAGTTGTGTTCCTTCTATTGAATCAGCTTTCATGTCTTCTTTGAAGATTAGTAAGTCTAGCAAGAAAAATAATAATGATGATAGTGATAGAAATACTAATGATGAACTTGATGAGCTTGAAGCTCTTATGGCCAGAAGATTACCCAAAGGAAAAGGAAGATATAGAGGTAAGTTACCTTTGGCATGATTTAATTGTAAAGAGGTTGGCCACATTGCTACTAGATGTCCACAAAAGAAAGATGATGATAGATCCAAAGACCGATCAAAAGGAAGCTATGGGAGAAGAGTCAACAGAGGCTACTGATACAACAAAAGAGATACCCGAGATAGTTATGACAAAGGAAAGAAGGTATGTTACATTGCTGAAGATATTGAATCTGAATCTAACACTGATGATGATATAGAAGTAGTATTTGTTGCTATGAAAGATGATTCAGAGGAAGAAGAAAAACATGAAGAGACAGCACTAATCTCTACAGTAGATACAAATGATACATGGATCATAGATAGTGGCTGCACACATCATATGACCGGTGATGTAGAGAAATTTGATCATCTTGTTTAATACAATGGAGGATCTATGAGAATGGGAAATGATGCACCTTGTGTGGTAAGAGGTAAAGGTTCACTAATCATTAAAGATAGAATTAAATGTGAAAATGCATACTAGGTAGATGGACTGAACTATAACTTGTTAAGTGTGGCACAGTTGAACAATTCAGGCCACTGACTTGCTTTTGAGAGAAAAAAGGTGAAAATCTATGATGATGGAGGAAGACTTGTTAGAACTGGTACACAATCCAGAGGTAACCTATTTTATCTTGATATTGATCAGTCTTCTTGTTTGTTAATGAAGGATGAAGATGCATGGTTGTGGCACAAAAGGTTATGTCATGTGAATTTTGATAACATGATCAAGATTAGTAAAAGGAGAAGAGTTAGAGGATTGCCTAACTTGTCAAAACCAGATCATGCTATGTGCCATGAATGTTAGAAAGGTAAGATGACTAAGTCTAGCTTTAAGAGAAAAGATTACTCAACAAAGAAGATACTTGAGTTGGTTCATACCGACCTATGTGGTCCTATGAGAACTCAGAGTTGTTCTTGGTGCAGGAACACCTCTATGAGGGCCCTCACCTTTTCATTTTTGTGTTTCTAATGCATTTAAATAGCAATAAGAGTCATTATGATGCTTGACTCCATTTTGGTTGTGTCTAGGCTAAGAGTTAGTCCTAGAGGTCTGCTTGTTTCCTTAAGTTTGTTTTGTCCTTTTACTTTAGCAAAGTGTTTAGTTGGGGTCTATGGTTTTAGAAGTTATTGAGTGGTGGCTAGGTGAAGAAAATGAGTGCTTGATAAGCCTCAAAATAGACTATTTTTCTTAAAGAACAAAATTGTGCAAGAAACTACAAGTTGCTAAAAAGTAGCAAGCAACTTTAGAAATATTTTGTTTTTGTAATTGTCTACTCAACCAATAGACACAAGAGACTAAAAATACCTAACATACACAAAAGGACAAATATATTAATGCCTAAAAACCCTAATGTATAGGTTGGAGAGGAAAACTTTGTGAAGTTGTGAAGTTTTGTACGGTACAGGCAGACTGGTTTTGTTTTTTCTGGGTGTAACAGTCAATGTATGACTGATTTTATGTGACTACAGTGGAGTTTGATTAAGTTTGTGAAGGTTTTCATTTTATATTTGTGTTTAGACTCTTTTATGTGTGCATTAGTTTAGATTCTTGTACGTTTTGTTAGCTTATTTTATATATATCTCTGTGTGTTTAAATTCTGCCCGGTTGGAGGGCTTTGTGTTAATGGGCCTGTAACTTTCTTATCCACAGTGGGATTACCATGGAAATGTTGATTTTGGAAGTACAAACCCTATTTTACATTGTCTCAAATGCAGGGCCCTTGAGGAGAAAGAAAAACAATTGTTTGTGGATGCCCTAGGCGAGTTCAGCCTGAATCTGGCTAGCTTCAAGCAGCGTTCCAAAAGCTACAGCAGGAGTTTGAAAAATAATCAAGGCTTTCCATGTAGAGGGAGTCTAAAGGGATGTTATAAGGACCTAAATCCAAAAGGAGGAGGTTTGGTAAGGTGCAGAAGGCTCTGATTTTTGCTAGAATCTTGTACAGCCCACAAAACCCTTGAAATCCTCATATTTGGCCAAGTATGTTGTACGGCTTTTTGGGTAGCTGAGACCCCAAAAATCCTTTAGAGGGGATCATTATAAGAATTTTTTATTCTCACTAGGTTTGGTGAATCTCTAAGGGTTTTGCACAAGATCTCCTACAAATCCGGGTGTAGGGCTAATTGGGCTAGTATATTAGCCCTATTTTCCAAAGGAACCCCTAGATTGGGTGCTTCCAAAACCTCAAGAATGCATGGAGAAAGTGTAATTGGACCTAAAAAGACATATGAAGCCTTGATTTCCTTTGTAGAAGTTTAGTAAGAAGCCAGGAGTCAAAAAGACCCTTTTTAGCGTATGTGAGAGGCTAGTTGTGAGAATGAAAAGCAAGGTGTAAGAATGGAAGTGTGAAACTTGGTGGGAAGGTTAGGTAGGTCAAGGGAAGTCCTTAGAAGGATAAGGAACCTAGAGACCTAATTTTAGTGTGAAAAAACACCGAGATCCTAGTGGAGGGTCAGGAGCATAGACAAGCTTGTCTATCCTAGCTTATCCCATCAGATTGGTATCAGAGCCTCTTAAGGCTTGGGAGGTGATTTTTTGATGTTTCAACCATCAAAAGAATCAGTGGGGTCATCACATAAAAAGAAAATGGTAACTAATGTAGATCTTGCCAAAAAGGTAGAAGAACAAGAGGACGCCAACAGGCTCCTACAGGAAAGATTGATGCAAATGGAGATGCTTTTGGATAATGTCCAACAAAAAGAAGATAGGGTTACTAATAGGATTGAGTAGCAAGATGCTAAAGAGAAGGAGAGAACCATAGATGATGAGGTTCCTCTTCCAAATCCTCCTACACCTGATGAATAGTTCTTGAAGGCCATCAAGGCCATGAGTGGTAAGGCACTTGAAGGAGTTCCCCTTTTGACTAGTAAAATGGATACAGAATTGGTTTTGCAGTGGATTGAAGGAATGGAAAACCATTTTGAATGTGAGGAGATTTTAGATGCATAGAACGTTAAAGTGGCCAAGTCTAGAATGAGAGGACAAGCTCTCACCTGGTGGAACTACCTGCAAGAAGAATGGGAAAAAGAGGTTAAGAATCCAATTGCAAATTGGATAGCCATGGTGAACAAAGTGAGGGAAACATATCTTCCAATAGATTATGAGGTTCAACTACATATAAAAAGATTGAATCTCAAGCAAAAGGACATGGATGTAGCCACCTATATAGAAGAATTCCATAAATTGTGTCTAAGATCCAAGATCAAGGAGGAAGAAAGTGTCAAAGTGGCAAGGTACTTGAGTGGTCTGAAATGGAGCATAGCAGAAGAGATGAGTTTTTTCACTCCTACCACAGTACTTGGTTGTCAGCAAATGGCACAAAAACTTGAAGAAAAACAAAAGAGGAAGCAAGAACCTAACTCCAAGAACTAGGGTAGAGGTAGAGACTCTAGAGGGGGTCAAAGAGGTGGATCCAGTAGAGGTGGTGAATCAAGAAACCAAGGAGAAAGCAGGCTGTTAGAACAAAGTTTAGAAATCAGTCCAAGAGGATCTTATAGTAGAGGCAGAAGTTCACAAGGTAATAGGGGAAGAGGAGTAGGAAGAAGCAGCTCTTATTTTTCCATTATGAAGTGTTATCAGTGTGGACAACTTGGACACCCTGCCTATAGGTGCCCTGATAAACCATCTTCTTCTCAAGGTGAAAGAAAGGTTGTTTATGCACAAGAGGACAGTAGCAGCTCATGCACTAATGAAGTCAGAAAATTAGAATCTGAAATGGGAGAGAATCTCATGTTTAGGAGGGTGCTTATAAGGTAGCCTAATCAAGGTGAACCAAAGCAAAGGAGGGCTCTTTTTAGAGTCAGGTGCAAGATACAAGGAAAAGTATGCAAGGTTATAGAAGATTCAGGGTCTACTAATAACATTATATCAGAGGAAGCAGCAAAGAAGTTGAAGCTAACCAAGCTCCCACATGCAAATCCCTATAAGGTGACTTGGTTGAACCAGGAGTAGAGTGTGCTAGTGAATGAGCAAACATGGGTTGAATTTTCCATTAGAGGTTATAAAGACAGAATTTTTTGTGATGTCTTACCCATGGATGCATGCCATCTTCTATTGGGAAGACCCTGGCAATTTGATAGAAACATGATTTATGATGGAGAAGATAACTCCATTTCTTTCAAGAAGGATGGGAGAACTTTTAAAATTCAGTCATTGGTAGAGAATGAAGAAGGAGTTCCCAAGACACCTAGTGTGTTACTTAGCAATGGAAAAGAGTTTTTACATGCTTTACAAGATGAGGAGACCATAGGGTGTGCTATTATGGTGAAGCCAAAAGAAGAAGAAAAAGAGGTAAAGGAAGATTTACCATTGGAAGTGCAGCAACTGTTAGAGGAATCCAGAGACATTGTGAGTGATGGAACCCCTGCCACTTTACCTCCAAAAAGAGAAATAAGTCATCAAATTGACTTTGTTCCTGGTGCTTCTCTACCTAACAAGGCAGCCTACAAGCTAACCTCAGATCAGAACAAAGAAGTAGCAAGGCAAGTGCAAGAGTTGTTGGATCAAGGGCTGATTAGGAAGAGCATAAGTCCATGTGCAGTCCTAGTAGTTTTAGTAGCCAAGAAAGGTGGAACATGGAGGCTTTGCATAGATTCAAGGTCTATCAACAAGATTACCATCCGGTATAGGTTTCCCATTCCAAGAATTGAAGACCTAATGGATTTCTTAGGAGGTGCTATGCATTTTACAAAGCTAGATTTGAAGAGTGGTTATCACCAAATCAGAATTAAGGAGGGTGATGAGTGGAAGACCGCTTTTAAAACCACTGATGGATTGTATGAATGGCTTGTCATGCCATTTGGGCTTACTAATGCCCTTAGCACCTTCATGAGGTTGATGAATGAGGTCTTGAAGGACTTCACAAGTAGATTTGTGGTGGTATATCTAGATGATATACTCATCTATAGCAAGACAAAATCAGAACACCTTAAGCATTTAAGGTTGGTAATGAAGAAGCTACATGAAGAGTAGTTAGCCAGCAACCTAGAGAAATGTGTGTTCATGCAACAAGAGCTGGTATATTTGGGCTTTGTGGTATCTAAAGGTACCTTAAAAATGGACCCAAGCAAGGTGGATGCAATCTTGAATTGGTCTACTCCAAAAATAGGGACAAAAGTTAGAAGTTTTCATGGTTTGGCCCAATTTTATAGAAAGTTCATCAGGAACTTTAGTGGGATTTGTGCCCCAATCTTGGATACTATCAAAGGAGGTCTGAAAACTAAGTTTAGGTGGACTGATGTAGTAGAGGAAGCATTCCAAATATTGAAGCAAGAGGTAGCCACTAAACCTATCCTACTCTTACCTACTTTTGATAAATTGTTTACTATTGAATGTGATGCAAGGGGTACAGTAGTAGGGGGTGTTTTAAGCCAAGAAGGAAGGCCTGTAGAATTCTTTAGTGAGAAGCTCAATGAGGAAAAGAAAAATTATTCAGCTTATGATTTAGAGTTGTATGCATTGGTACAATCTCTCAAGAAGTGGAGGCATTATCTCTTGCCCAAAGAATTTATGGTTTATACTGATAATCAAGCTTTAAGCTATATAAATACACAGGAAAAGCTTAGTAATAGGCACATGAAATGGATGGAGTATCTCCAATCCTTCACCTTTACAATCAAGCATAAGAAAGGGCAGCTCAACAAGGTAGCAGATGCCTTGAGTAGAAAATTATTGACTGTCCAAGAGATATAGTTACAAAGCATTGGAATAATAGGTTTCAAGCACTTATATGAGGAGGATGAAGACTTCTCACAAGCCTACAAGGTGTGCCAAGAGTTTGAGAACAACTTTCATGGTGAGTTTGCAGACTACACCCTTCAAAATGGGTTGTTGTTTAAAGGTAATCAGCTTTGTGTACCTAGAGGATCCATGAGGGAAAATCTGATCCAAGAGAAGCATAATGGTAGTCTAAGTGGTCATTTTGGCATAAACAAGACTTTGGAGTTAGTACAGATATTCTATTTTTGGCCTAAACTAGCAAGGGATGTTAAGAGGTATGTTGAGCAATGTGGGATATGTCAAAGACCAAAAGGAGGTTCAAGCAATGCTGGACTTTATCAACCTCTACCAATTCCTAATAGGCCATGGGACAGCAAGTTCATGGGTCATTTTTGGAAAACTTTATGGAAAAGGCTGGGAACTAATCTCTCTTTCAGTTTAGCATACCATCCTCAAACTGATGGCCAAACTAAGGTCATCAATAGGGTGCTTGGCAACTTGTTAAGGTGTCTAACAAAGGAGTATGGGTAGACTTGGGATCTTGTTATATCTCAGGCTGAATATGCATATAATGATAGTGTGAATAGGACCATAGGAAGAAGTCCTTTTGAGATTGTTTATGGGAGGCATCCTAGAGGAGTTTGTGAGTTGAGGGATTTAGGTTCCATGAAGTTGAAGAGTGGACAAGCTGAAGATTTCACTCAAACTATCAAAGAGGTTCAAGAGCAAGTGAAAAAAACCATGATGGAGTCTACTCAAAGACTCAAAGCTAAAATGGATGAAAAGAGAAAAGAGGTACAATTTCAGATTGGGGACTATGTTATGGTCCATCTTAACAAGGAAAGAATGCAAAAAGGCATGCCTACTAAGCTGCAAATGAGAAGAGCAGGTCCATGCAAGGTGTTAGAAAAATATGGAGACAATGCTTACAAGGTGGATTTACCTTCAGATTTGGCCATCTCATCGATATTTAATGTTGTAGACCTGGTCAAGTTCAAGGGTGATATTAATCAGCAAGAAACAAGTACACCTAAGGTACTCCAAGACATTGATCCAAATACCATGCCCAAGAAAGAACCAGCTAAAGCAGAGAGTATCCTTGAATCCAGAGTGAAGAAGGAAACTAGACATCACATCTACATGGAACATCTAATTAAATGGAAGGATCAACCTGAATCTGAAGCCACATGGGTTGAAGAAGGACAGTTCAAGAAGTTTGGGATTGATCTAGCACTCCTAGATCCCAAGGTGCCTTAGCTTGTGCTGAGGGGGAGTATGGTGCAGGAGAACCTCTATGAGGGCCCTCACCTTTTCATTTTGGTGTGTCTAATGCATGTAAATAGCAATAAGAGTTATTATGATGCTTGACTCCATTTTGGTTGTGTCTAGGCTAAGAGTTAGTCCTAGAGGTCCGCTTGTTTCCTTATGTTTGTTTTGTCCTTTTACTTTAGAAAAGTGTTTAGTTGGGGTCTATGGTTTTAGAAGTTATTGAGCAGTGGCTAGGTGAAGAAAATGAGTGCTTGATAAGCCTCAAAATAGACTATTTGTCTTAAAGAACAAAATTGTGCAAGAAACTACAAGTTGCTAAAAAGTAGCAAGCAACTTTAGCAATATTTTGTTTTTGTAATTGTCTACTCAACCAATAGACACAAGAGACTAAAAATACCTAACATACACAAAAGGAAAAATATATTAATTCCTAAAAACCCTAATGTACAGGTTGGAGAGGAAAAATTTGTGAAGTTGTGAAGTTTTGTACGGTACAGGCAGACTGGTTTTGTCTTTTCTGGGTGTAACAGTCAATGTATGACTGATTTTATGTGAATATAGTGGAGTTTGATTGATTTTGTGAAGGTTTTCATTGTATATTGGTGTTTAGACTCTTTTATGTGTGCATTAGTTTAGATTCTTGTACGTTTTGTTAGCTTATTTTATATATATCTCTGTGTGTTTAAATTCTGCCCGATTGGAGGGCTTTGTGTTAATGGGCCTGTAACTTTCTTATCCACAGTGGGATTACCATAGAAATGTGTATTTTGGAAGTAGAAACCCTATTTTACATTTTCTCAAATGCAGGGCCCTTGAGGAGAAAGAAAAACAATTTTTTGTGGATGCCCTAGGCGAGCCCAGCCTGAATATGGCTAGGTTCAAGCAGCGTTCCAGAAGCTACAGCAGGAGTTTGAAAAAGAATCAAGGCTTTCCATGCAGAGGGAGTCTAAAGGGATGTTAGAAGGACCTCAATCCAAAAGGAGGAGGTTTGGTAAGGTGCAGAAGGCTCTGATTTTTGCTAGAAGCTTGTACAGCCCACAAAACCCTTGAAATCCTCATATTTGGCCAAGTATGTTGTACAACTTTTTGGGTAGCTGAGACTCCAAAAATCCTTTAGAGGGGATCATTATAAGCATTTTTTATTCTCACCAGGTTTGGTGAATCTCTAAGGGTTTTGCACAAGAGCTCCTACAAATCCGGGTGTAGGGCTAATTGGGCTAGTCTAGTAGCCCTATTTTCCAAAGGAACCCCTAGATTGGGTGCTTCCAAAACCTCAAGAATGCATGGAGAAAGTGTAATTGGACCTAAAAAGACATATGAAGCCTTTATTTCCTTTTTAGAAGTTTAGTAAGAAGCCAAGAGTCAAAAAGACCCTTTTTAGCCTATGTGAGAGGCTAGTTGTGAGAATGAAAAGCAAGAAGGTGTAATAATGGAAGTGTAAAACTTGGTGGGAAGGTTAGGTAGGTCAGGGGAAGTCCTTAGAAGGATAAGGAATCCTAGAGACCTAATTGTAGTGTGAAGAAACACCAAGATCCTAGTGGAGGGTCAGGAGAATAGACAAGCTTGTCTATCCTAGCTTATCCCATCAGTTCTGGTGATAGATACTTTATTCTTTTTGTTGATGACTATACTAGACTAATGACTATTATGTTTTTGAAGGAGAAATCTAAAGCTTTTAAAATTTTTAAATGGTATAAAGCTAAGGTAGAGAAAGAGACTGGAAAAGAAATAAAATGCTTAAGATTTGATAGAGGAGGTGAATTTATCTCTGATGAATTTACTAATTTTTGTAATGAGCATGGAATTAAAAGATAGGTTTCTACACCGAGGACACCTCAGAAAAATGGCATTGCTGAAAGAAGAAATAGATCAATCGTTGATTGTGCTAGAACATTGATGATATAGAAGAACGTTGCTCAAACATATTGGAGAGAAGCTGTTAGTATAGTTGTATATGTTCTTAACTGAGTACAACTGAAAAAGGACATGAACCGAACACCTTATGAGCTATGGTTTGGACACAAACCTACTGTAAGTTATTTTAGAATTTTTGGAAGCAAATTCTTTATTTTGAAAGATGAAAGAAATGGTAAATTTGATTCAAAAGGAGATTTCTGGGATATTCCTCTACAAGTAAAGCATACAAATGTCTGAATAAGGTCATAAATAAGATGATTGAAAGTAATAATGTTCGTGTTGATGAGTTTGATGACAAGAACATAGAGGATAGTAGAAAGGAACTAGAAGACTATAGTCAATTCACTTACATTGAACTTCCTGATTATCAACTGAAACCACAACCTATCATAATCGGTCCGCAGGCAAACAATACTGAACAATAGGAAGAGGAAACCAACAAACAAAATGGAGCTGCCGAGCAAGCTGATGAACTTGAATAGGATGAACAAGAAAGAAGAGATAGAATACTAGCTAGATTTTTTAGGAGACACCATCCTAAGACATAGATTATTGGAGACAGACAAGCTGGAATACAAACTAGGAGCAAAACAAGACAAGGTACATGCTTAGTTTGTGAATTTGAACCAAAAAATGTGAAAGTTGCATTAGAGAATGAGGAATGGATTAATGCAATGACTAAGGAAATAGAGAAAATCAAAAAGAAGAAAACTTGGAGTTTAGTACCCTAACCAAAGGATAAAAATGTTATCGGTACTAAATGGATATTCAGAAATAAGCTAAATGAGAATGGAGAAGTTACAAGAAATAAAGCCAAATTGGTATGCAAGGGATATGCATAGGAAGAAGGTATTGACTATGGTGAAACATTTGCACCTATTGCTAGATTAGAAGGAGTCAGAATGCTACTTTCATATGCTACACACAAGAAATTCAAAGTCTATCAAATGGATGTGAAGTCAGCATTTTTGAATGGTATACTTGAAGAAGTCTACATAGAACAACCAGAAGGATTTGTTGATCCAGACAATAGAGACATGGTATGTAGATTACATAAAGCCTTGTATGGTTTGAAGCAAGCACCAAGAGCATGGTATGAAAGACTGCATACTTACTTGCTAAGTATTGGATTTGTTAGAACAAGTGAAAACAACAATTTGTACATGAAAGGTAATACTGATGACACTATTCTTATTGCTGAAATATTTGTGGATGATATTATTTTTGGAGGACAAGATCATATATGCAAAGCCTTTGCTAATGAAATGCAAAAAGAATTTGAAATGTCTATCTTCAAAGAGATTAAATACTTTCTAGGACTACAAGTGATTTAGTAGAGTGATGGGATATTTATCACACAATCTAAGTACATAAAGGAAGTATTGAAGACATTTGGCATGGAAGATGCTAAACCTGTCGGAACACTGATGGCTACTAGATGAAAACTAACAAAGGAGGATGAAACTACTGAGTTAAACCAGACACTACCAATCCATGATTGGTAAACTAATGTATGTAGTTCATAGTAGACCAGACATAGCACATGTTGTGGGGATTATTGCTAGGTTTTCTGCTAACCCTAGAGAATCACACATGATATCTACTAAAAGAATCTTAAGATACCTAAAAAAGATAGAAGACTATGGCATTTGGTATCCTAAGGAAGGAAATTTTGAACTAAAGGTATACACCAATGCTGATTGGGCTGGAAATGTGGATGATGTAAAAAGAACCACCAGAGGAGCATTTTTCTTTGGTGAAAGACTTGTAACCTAGACAAGTAAAAATCAAGCTTGTATTTCTCAGTCAACTGCTGAAGCAGAGTATGTTGCTACTGCTACAAATTGCTAAAACATTGCATACATCAAGCAAGTGTTGGAAGGAATGAATGAGGTAATCACTGACCCAGTGATTATATATTGTGACAATGCCAGTGCTATTAACATCTCAAAGAATCCTATGATGCACTCTAAAACAAAGCATATATCTATTAAGTATCACTACTTAAGAGAACAAGTGCAAGAGAAGCAAGTGAAGTTAGAATTTGTTACATCTAAGGAACAACTTGCAGATATCTTTACAAAGCCTCTACCGAAGGACACATTTGAATACTTGAGGACTAGACTTGGGGTCCGTCCCCTGTCTATCAATCACTAAGGTGATCTAGATGTTGCATCAACCTATTTTTTTCAGAAGATCATTCATGTTGATGCAACATAGTTCACACTTTGAATCATGTTCAAGGTTGTGATTAAGTTTGGAGAATGAGAACAGATTAAGATATCAATATTCAGAGATACAGAGAAGATGATGGACAATAGAGAGTTACTTGGCTACCAATAGAGCTACTTGTTTATTTTTTTCTTTGGCCTTGTTGTCAAAGGGAGAGATAAATAATATGAAAAGGAGAGATAAACAAAGCGAGAGAAATTGCACCGATGAGAACTATCTGAGGGAGAGACAATCTAAAAAAGAGCATTGAAGATCAGTTACTAAGAACAGAAGTAGAAATAGGAGAACTGAAAAGATCACATCTGATGACAAAGCATTACAACATTACAAATGTTGAGTAACGTAGTGATTAAACATATTAAGTCTATTCGACTTACAACATTTGTTTACAGAGTTGTAGAATACATGTTTGGTATGTGTATGGTACATTTCATATTACTTGAGTTGCCATCAATGCCAAAGGGAGAGATTGATGAACTACAACTGATTTGGAACCAGAATGGAGAAAATGTAATTCAAGATTGCTGAAGAGTTGATGATTAGATAATGCAAGATGATTAAATCAACTTTATGTTGTCATTAATGTCAACTAGTTTGACAGTACTTATCTTGTAAGTTACTATACCGACACATCTAAAGAAAGGTGGAAAAGATGAAGAACATAGAAATCTACATAAGGAAAATGTACATGTTAGATGAGGATAAAATAACACATTGAGTAACTTTTTGATGAGTCTATGACTTGATGGAATTGACTTCATTATGTTGCATTGATCTATAATGAAGAATAGAGCTGAAAGATACAAAGCAGTGTTGTCGGTAAATGAAAGCATTTCAGTATACACCGACAGAGTGTAGCATATACCGAGCATAGAATTAACCAAGTGACTGTTCACCGATGCATTTCTTTGTTAACCAACAAAGATAGAAAGGAATTAAATGATCATTTTAGCCGATAAGAGTGATGAGCTGTAAAGTACCTCATAATCAATGATAATAGATAAAGTTTGTTATGAAGATCAATGGCTAACATAAATCAAAAGGATCTAATGGAGTAGATTGAAACATGTTATTGACACATCAGCCAAGGAAGCCTAAAGTGGCAAAATCTATGAATATGATTAAGCGGAAAAATCCTATGGAGGAAAAGAAAACATTTTACATGTCTATATAAGAGACTAGAGATTTCATAATGAAGATGCTGGAAGAAGAAGTTACTACAAGATTATCACGTGAAGAATTTTTCATGCATTTCTGATCATACTAGTTAATGAGAACCGAGCTGCAAAATAGTTATTGACCTACAGAGAGAAATTACCAATGGATAGTAAGTTAATACAATATTGAATCTAAAGTGATATATCGGTCAAAAGGATTTGTATAAGCAAAATATTGATCTGTAATCTGCAATAGAAGTTTTAATAAGGCAGATCATTTACTGTTACATATTTAACCATTGTACACATTCAAATATCTTAACCGAGTGGACTTAGAAAGTCTTATGATGTATCATTCTTTAGAGTGAACATTGTTATCCTATCAACCCCAGAGTGACTGCTGGTTGGACAATAACTTCTAGTCTAAAATCCTCTAACAAGGTCACACCTGACAGTGTGTTTGTAACCTTTAATAGGGTTGGGTCTTCACTGACCTCACTTCAGAAGAGTGAAAATTTTTGGGTTGTCGGTCCCAGGTGGTTTTTCCCTTCACAGGGTTTCCACATTAAATCTCTTGTGTTATGTATTGATTGTGATAGTTGTTTGTTATCATACTTTGCATATTACATGTTAGATTTGATTGGTAACTACTATAAGTTTAGAATTGACAATCAGTAAAAGCATAGACAGTGAAAGTATTCTTTTTACCTAGCAGCAGGAATTGAAGTATTTGTTTTGAATTATACATTTTGATTTGGGATAGTGTTTAACTGATTCACCCCCCTCTCAGTATTCCAACAACAACTAGGATTTTTAGAAATTGCCATTGATCCTAGAAAGAAGATAAATATCAAAGCATATGATGAGCAAGAAAGATCTTCCAAAGGCAACATTGTCTTACCTATCAGAATAGGTCCAGTCATCAGAGATACTACATGTCAAGTTCTTGATCTACCTTTGGCTTACAGCATCCTTCTATGGAGACCCTAGATACATGAAATGAAATTTATTCCTTCTACATACCATTAGTGTTTGAAATTTCCTTATGAAGGAGTATAGGTAACCATTCTAGATGACATATCTACAACTTGCAATGCATTGAAAGAAAGTGTGGATAAACTTGTTCCTAATAATAAAGAATTTTCCACTAAGAAAATAGACAATGCTTCAACATCCAAGATGGAAGACATTGCGAAAGAGGTCACAATCAAAGAAAATGGTATGGGAGAATATACTATAGATCTAGTCTTATCTTTGACATCTCTCCCTATCTCGCCTAAGTCTTATGGGAAAACTCTAAAATAGTCCAAACCAGAATCTAAAGAACCTCTTGAGGCATATAAAGGAAATTTTGTTGTAGAACAAGTATCTAAACAAGAGTTTGAAGAGGATGAAGTTTTACTTTCATGGCTATACAAAGATGAACCTGAATCCGAAATTGTTCAAACATGTGGCTCTAAAACACTAGAGATCCCTTCTAAGTCATATGGTCCAGGGGAAAAATTGATCATGAAAATGGGATATATAGGAAAAGGAACTCTAGGACTACAAGGTAAAGATCTTCTATCACCTCTTGACCATCGTGGCTGAACAAACAAGAATACAATAGGTCTAGGATATAAGAATAAGCCTTTCTATCTTAGCAAGAACTCCCCACATGTCTTAGAACAGATTGAACCAAAGGAGGAAACAATACAACAATTTGATAGTGAGGATTTAGATACCATAGAAGAGCTCATTCCTTATGAGCATTTTCCTAAAGAAATAAAAGACCTCCTTGAAGCTGAAGATGATCTAGTAAAAAGAATCAACGTAGTAGAAACACAAGAGCCTACTATAGAACAAGAGATGGTTACACCACAAGAACCGGCTAATCTCAAAGACAATCAAATAGACAAAGAGGAAGGTGGTAGTTATTCTGAAATAGATTCTCATGAGTATGAATTCAAATAAGAATCTGAGGGTAATCCTTCTTGGGGTATTCACCCTGACTTTACTCATGTTCTTAATTTTCCTAGAGGTGAAGATGAGGATTCCAATGACTATGAATGGGGAGTCATTCTAGAGGAAGATGAACTTATCATAGAAAAACATATTGATTTTATTCACCAATATGCACCTAAATCCAATGTAAGTCTAGAGTGAAATAATGAACTTAACGAGTCTGGTCCACTGATGGCTGAAGTGGACTCCCACAATGACATTGAACCTATTCAAAAATTGAATGTCTTAAGTTGTAATATCACCTTCAAACTTGAGCATTGGGTTAGGACCAATGATGATAGATCCATATCCATAAACACTATCTCCCAATCTTTCCCCACTTTGACTATCCAACATCCCGAACTTCTTGACCAAACTTCCATGAATCCAAGCCAAGGTATCTATACTTTTCCAAATGACTATGCCCTTGCTTGCTACCTAAATGTAGTTGAGCCTATGAGGACTTCCATCAGTCAACCAAGTGTTAGCATGATGGAGTCGAACATCAATTATCTTAGTCAAAAGAATAAAAGTAAAAATAAAAAGAAAAGGAGTTCTGAGGGTGAAAGCCACTTTGTGGCAGTCTCAGAACCTACAAAAGTAAAAATAAAAGACATATCCAAAGGTGAAAAAATATTTGAGGCACCTAAGGATGAGATATTTGATGTCCTTCTAAGTCATTTATAGGACATATCTCTAGTTCTAATCGATCCCACCCAATCTATCAACTTGGGAATAGTAGAAGAACCATAATTGATCCATGTAGCACAATCCTTATCAGAAGAAGAAAAGAAAAACTTTACTACATTCCTAACAAAGAAAAAGATCAAATTTTCATGGAAATATTTAGACATGCTAGGGTTGGATCATGATCTTATAATGCACCATCTATCTATAGCTCCAAGGGTCAAACCTGTCAAGCAAAAATTGAGAAAGATGCATCCTCATGTTGCACTTTTGGTCAAAGCTGAATTAGAGAAACTACTAAAAGCTAGATTCACTCATGTTATTGACTATGCCAAATGGATCTCCAATATTGTACCTATTTCTAAACTAAATAAATCAATCAGAGTGTCAACAGACTTTAGAGATGTGAATAAAGCATGCCCAAAGGATGATTTTCCACTACCTAACATTGATATGATAGTGGACATGACTGCGGGTTTCGAGATGTATTCCTTAATGGATGGTTTCTTTGGATATAATCAAATCAAAATTGCTCTAGAGGATCAAGAGAAACCTACTTTCACATGTGCATGGGGTACCTTATGTTGGAATGTCATGCCATTTGGGCTTAAAAATGCTTGTGCTACATATCAGAGGGCTATGACATCTATTTTTCAAGACATGATGCATCAAACTATGGAGGTTTATGTTGATGATACCTTAGCAAAATCTATGATAAGAGCTAAACATCTGAATGATTTGAGAAAAATACTAAACAGAATGGAAAAATTTAGTCTCAGACTAAATCCTAAGAAGTGTTCTTTTGGCATCACTTTTGGAAAGCTCTTAGGATACATAGTTTCAAAGAAGGGCATTGAAGTCGATCTAGCTAAAGTCAAGGCTATAATGGAGATCCAACCTCCCAAGAATATCAGTCAAATCAGAACATTACAAGGGAGAGTACATTCTATCAGGCATTTCATATCACAACTAGCTGACATATCATAGCCTTTTACAAAAACATTACATAAAGGTGTGACTTTTGTATGGAATGAAGAATGTGAGAGGAACTTTAGCCATATCAAGAAATATCTAACAAATCCTCCTATTTTGATGACTCCTATTCAAGGGAAGCCATTGATCTTATATGTCTCTACAATAGATACATCACTAGGGGCATTGCTAGCACAGCATGATGAGAGTAAGAAGGAAAGAGCTATATACTATATCAATAGAACATGGTTGCATATGAGAAGAACTATTCAATGATTGTGAAAGCTTGTCTAGCTGTGATCTTTGCATCATAGAAACTAAGACATTATATGTTATCTCATACAACACATTTGGTAGCTAAAATTGATCCACTAAAGTACATACTAAGCAAAGCTACCCTCACGGGTAGATTAGCTAAATGGGTCATGCTCTTAAGTGAATCTAACATTGAATATGTTGAGCAAAAAGCTATTAAAGGCCAAGTTATTTTTGATCAATTGGCAGATGCACCTATGCTTGATGATACACCAATGCAAATGGAATTCCCAGATTCCTCTATCATGAATCTTTCTTCTAGAGAATGGCAATTGTTCTTTGATGGCTCCTATACACAGAATGGATTCGGAGTAGGCATATTATTTATCACTCCTCAAGGGTACTCCATACCAAAAGCATTTAGATTCAATTTCCCTTGTACAAATAATATTGCTAAATATGAAGCCCTTCTTAATGGTATGAAAATAGCAATTGAGTGGAGAGTGACAGAGTTACACATTCATGGGGACTCACAACTTGTCATCCATCAGGTCAATGATGTGTACCAAACAAATGATGAAAATATCATTCCATACAAGAGAATGGTAGATGATCTAAAGAATTATTTCATATCTATCACATTTGACAAAATTCCTAGAACAAAGAAAAAGGTTGCCAATGCAATGGAAATGCTATCTACTTTATTACAATGGCCTGAATACGAGCTATGCTATGAGTTCTTGGTGGAAGCACTATCTTATCCTGCATATAATTCCTCCAAAATCCACATGATCTACACTATTGTTGGTCATGATTCATCCCAATACAAGAACCTTTTCTCCTATCTCCAAGACCAAATCATTCTTGATACCTTCAACCACCATGAGAAACAATACCTTATCCACAATGCATCTCGATATGTCATCATTGGTAACGATCTATACAAATGAGGTCTAGATGCTACACTACTTAGATGTTTAGAATGGGAAGAGTCTCAACGTGCATTAGAGGAAGTCCACGAGGGTATATGTAGGTCACACTCGAATAGTTTAACACTAGCTTGAAAGCTTATTAGGGCTGGGTACTATTGGCCTAAAATGGAGAAAGATGCAATCAAGTTTGCTAAGAACTGTCAAAAGTGCCAAGTACATGGTAAATTAATTCATGCTCCAGGGAGAGATCTAATTCTCTTTACTGCATAATGGACTTTTCACCAATGGGCATTTGACCTTATAGGATCCATACATCCTCATTCTTCTAATGGACATACACATATTATTACAGCTATAGCCTACATTACAAAATTGGTAGAAGCAATCCCTCTGACTCAAGCAACTGGCAAGAAAATTTCTATATTCATTCTGAACTACATCATATGTTGATGCTCAGCCAAACAATAGTATCAGAAACCTAGAGCAATGGACTGCCTATTTTAGGATTGGACACCCCAAATGGTTCCTAAATGCATCATTTGGTCCCATTTAATTATCGACCAAGGACGTAAACTTGGAATGGTATCTACAAAGCATATACTTCAAACCTCCTCTTCTAAGCCTATCTAAGGAATTCAAATGCTTATGCTTTAGGAAAACTAACTAAAATTGGTAAGAAAATGTATTCTAATCAAAGCAGGAAATCATAGTTAGGAACTACTCCAACTGACTGTGCTGCAGGAACAGGCTACTGATTCTGGTATCAGTAGCTGCAGGAATAGCAGACTTCTAAAACATATAAATGAATAGGAAAATGAACTCTATACTAACAAAACAATTCACTCATCAAGTGGGCCCCGTTGAATAAGTGAATGAGAAGTACAATCAAGATGAAAGTTGCAAACTTGAATTGAACATTCTATTCATCCATAAAATGATTACACTTGATTGAAACAGTATGCAAAAGTTTTATATTAAAAACTAGTTTGTTCGACTAACTCCAAAAGAGTCACAACAATCGATTATTTAAAAGGAAACTACCACTAACTCCTAAATCTATGATCACTTCATAATGAGGATCAGTTACAACTCATAAATTTTCACAACAGAAACATTATTGACCATGAATAATCCCAAAATATAACGCACACTAAATCTGCGCGTTGCATGCAACAAAAAGTATTGATTTTCTTATGAAGATTCTGCAAACTACAGTTGGCTTTGATGACTCTCGTGCCAATATGCTGGTCCTTGAATATCCACGTTCAACTCCTGCAAAAAAATCAATGTGCACATATCCAACCATATACATATATATCCACATCATCAATATTAGGAAAAAGGTGTAAGTCTTAATTATCACTCTTGCAAATCCTATGGCTACAGGAGGTAACTACCCAAAACATAGCTTAGGAGAGAAAACATCCATTAACATGTATAACTATTATATTCACCATTCTTGTCCATGAAATTAAGCAGATATTATGTATTTAGAAGTATCCATATTTCCATCTTATGTTCACACACACATATATAACATATACATAGAAACCATAAGTTCATATGCTTAAAACTATAAATGCATGTCTATGTGTAATCAACTTGTCCTTAGAAAGAGGATAACAAGTAGTGAAAAAGATGGCTATTTAGGAGCCCATCATTTCCCCCCAACTGAACTATTAATGGTCCCTAGCAATCATAAAGTTTTGAATCCTGGCACGGACCCTCAAATCACTAGTTGTTCTCTGCCCAGACTCATCATGAACATAATCAAAGTATCCATGAGTCTCTTTGAGTCATTCCCAACACTAGACTTCAGAGGCCATCTCATAATCTATTGCACTATCATTCATTGCTAGCAATGGCTGAAGGAAGAGTGGAGGTTGAAACCTTAATGGAAACCAATGGTTAAGGAGTGTCCTTCCTAACATAATATACCATGGAACTCTTCTTGTGGCAAGGGTTAGATTCTGTGGTGAGTGAGGGTCCATTTTCTTTAGATCCTGTGACATCCTTATCCGCCTCTGCCTAGAGGCATTAATTATTGTAGCAACATCTTGTGAGGAATGTTGGTCCCAGTCTGCAAAGGCTTATTCTTGTACTAGATAGATCTTATTGGCTCCACTAGTGTTTGCTATGATAGAAAGCAAGTCAAAATATGTCCGCCTAGAGTGCTAAAATTCAAGCCTCATCATCAAAGGAACTAACATTTCTTTGTCTTTGTATGGTGCAGCTTGATGTTCTCTACTCATCTCATTTTGCATCCATGACATAACTGCTCTTAACTGTACATCCCCTACATAGAGGAGTGAATTCCACTCTGTATCATCAGGTACTACCAGGTTATGCAAGTATAATTCACACAATAGATTTTTTAGAGTCATTGGGGCAGACTGAAAGGCATAGTAAAATTCATGGGGAGTTGATATGGATGGATTGAGGCCTTCTACAATCCTTATTAATTTGAAATTAATAAGTTACTCTTGAAGGAATATTGCATACACCGGTGAGGGTGATCTGCATTCTATCAGTTGTGGAATTAACCTTGTAATCTGATCAATCCTTCATTTTAGTATCTCAATCTCATCTGATTTCTACTCCAATTGAGAATTCTGCTCACTAATGACTCATTTTAGTTTTGCCTTTTCTAAATTCCATTATCTTTTCCCATAACAACTGTTGGTATAAGCTTATCCCTATAGCAAGGGGTGTAGACAAATCTGGTGGGGGTAAAGGTTCTTGATTGAGTATGTCCACCCATCCAAATGAAAATTGAGGAGTTTTAATTGTTTTCTTTGGTGCAAAGGACTTCCTCTTCCATAAAACAATTGCCTTTATTGCATTGGTTTCCTCACTAACATTAGCTACCACTTTAGCCAGCGTTTCTAACTTATCCTGACTACTCTGTTGGGATACTTCTTCAATAATTTCAGTTCCAAAGTTAAGAATTTCTTCTGAATTCATAGTAGTGTCTTGTTCGGTAGTATTATCTACGATTTCCTCTATGTCCTTAGAGTCCCTGTCACTATCAATCAGTATGTATTTAACTCCAACTCTAGAATTAACCTCTATTTCTGGACTCTTCTCTCTTAATATTGTGTCACTGGGTGCAGGTTGATGATACAATTCCTCAGAAGAGGGATTGTCCAAAGGCTCATTTTCCATAGATTCAGAAGAATCAATGTAAATAATAGGGACAGAAGCTTCAACATCTTTCTCAGAAAGCCTTCTACTTCTCCTCATAGGGGGTGTGGATGAGCTCAGAGGACTCTTTCGTTTCTTTTTCTTAATGACTACCTCCTCTGCCACTGCTTCAGGAGGGTTCTCAAAATTCTCTTCCCTAGGGTGCACAGATTTCTCTTTGGGAGGGAGTTCAGGATTCTCTTCCCTAGGGGAATGTAGGGTTTCTTCTATATTATCAGTATTATCACCAAGCCGAGGTTCTAATATTTCCTCTCATGGTTTCATTATTTTACCCTTACCCTTCCTAGATGCAGACCTTGTCGTTATGGATGGTGAATATTTGGGAATGTTAGGAGCTTTTGCACTTTTATTTTTCTTCCTCTGAGAAGTAGAGGTTCCAGCATTGAAAATTCTTTTTCTAGGTGACCTAGAAATGAAAGGATAAGTTTCAGGATCATTCTCCATTCTTTGAACAATTTTACAAATCCCAGAAGATATTTTCTCTCTCCGACCAACACCATGACCTCTAGGGCTGACTATTCTAGGTTCAACCTCATTCATTTGCAAATATTCCTCCCATGTCCCAACCTTTTGTCTATTCAACTCCCTTTCTATAATTAATTTTATTAAGCAATGATGTGAAATAGACTGGTTGCTTCCTGACTGGACTAATAAAGCTTGTTTTTTCACAATGTTAAATAAGAAGCTAGGAAGATTTACTAGTCTATTATCATGTCGAAGATGACTGAGAATTTTGAAGTGCAAAGCATGTAGGTATTTGCAGCATCCCTCGTAGGTAAAGTACTGAATAACAAATGCGGCCGGTTGGATGAACTCCAAGGGAAAAGATAATCACCAAGTTCCTTGCTTCTTGTCAACATTTAATTGAGGATCACCATGCAAACTGAACTATGCTCTCACTGAACGTAGGTTGAAATATTTCACCCATTGTTCACCTTCCTGAGGTAAACTAGTCACTTCAGCTACTACATCTTCTGTGAACTCAATTTTCAAGCCCTTAACTTCTGCAAACCCATCCTTCAAGGTGGACATAAATTGCAGAGCAACTTCCTCATTAAACCCTTTAAGGCTTAAACAATAATCCAGCCATCCTCTCCTTCTAAACATTTCATAGGTGGGTGCATCATTTAACAAAACCATGTGGTCCACTAGTTCATGCCTTTAAAGGTCACCTCCCATTACTACTCTCAAACAATTTTTGAATAAGCAGAACTACAATTCTCATAGAGTTCAACAATGGCAAGTCACAGACCTCAATGCATTACAGAACAAAATGTTGCAGAAGAAAAGATGGTGTACAAACTGCAACTTGATTCATAAAATTAAATATTTGTTTGCACGAAATCTAATGATATGAGTTTTACATAACATCTCATAAAAGCTCATGCATTCCCAGGCTGCCACCCTAAACACGTCGCAGCATATCATTAGAAATCATGATCATATTTTAATATCTATAATTCACTTTAAATGTGATGATGCAATCAGAAAAGGATAGATCATCAAGTCATGTCGCAAACAAAATCCAAAGACACGATCTTTAATTTTACATGCTAATTTGAGATTTCAAAAATAGAATAATTCCCCCCCCTAACTAAGTAATGGCATTTCATCAGTCTTTGTGGGACATCCCATACGTTGGCATCTGTCACAGTGCCGAGTATGTTTTGATGCATCCTTATGCAATGTAGGCCAGTAATACCCAGTTGTCAAGGTTTTATAGGTTGTCCTCTTTGCGGAAAAATTTCCTCCACATTGCTCATCATGGCATGCCTGAAGGATGTCATAAGTTTCATCCTCTTGAATGCATCTCCTTGTGACTTGGTCTGGTCCTGTATAAAAAATGAAGTCTGAAATCAAAGAAAAGTTAAAGCTCTTTTCAACTAAAAGATGACATTGTTCAAGAGAAAAGTGAGGTGGCATTCTCCCTGTGGCAAGATAGTTGGCTAAGTCTGCATACCATGGATTAAAAGAATCAATAGAAAATAAGTGATCATTAGGGAAACTATCATCAATTGTTGCAGGATCATCTGGCACTTGTAGTCATGACAAGAAATTAGCCACTACATTAGCCTTGCCTAGTTTGTCTATGATCTTTACATCAAACTCCTACATGAGGAGTAACCAGTGTGCTAGTCTACCACTAATGGCAGGTTTATTCATTAAGTACTTGATAGCAGAATGATCAGTATAAAAAAATACTTCATAGCTTGTGATGTAGTGCCTAAATTTGTTTAGTGCATAAACAACTACTAACAACTCTTTTTTAGTAATAGTATAATTCAATTCTACTCCTTGCAAATTTTTACTAATGTAGTAAATTTCATGTTCAATAATACCTTCCTTTTGTCCTAGAACTGCTCCAATAGCATAGTTAGATGCATCTATGTGGATATGGAATGGAAGCTTCCAATCAGATCCTCTGAGAATAGGTGTTGTTGTTAGCACATCTTTCAACTTTTGGAATGATGCTTCACATTCCTCTGTCCATGCAAATTTAGCTTCTTTCTTCAAAAAATTATATAATGGTGTTGCAAGTTGGCTAAAGTCTTTTATGAATCTTCTATAGTAACCAACATGGCCAAGGAAACTTCTAACATCCTTCTACTTAAGTGGTGTGGGGAGTGTGTTGATAACTACAATTTTTGTAGGGTCAACTTGAATTCCAAAAGATGAAAGGTAGTGTCCTAGGACTACTCCTTCCTCCATCATCATGTAGCACTTCTCACTATTAAGAGAGAGATTGTAATCTTGACATCTCTTAAGAACCTTTTCCAATTTTTCTTGTGCTTCTTCAAATGTGGTGCCATGAGTTGTAAAGTAGTCCATATAGATTTCAACACAATCAGCAGCTATGTCAGAGAAAATACCTAGCACTGCTCTCTGGAAAGTAGTAGGAGCATTACATAATCCAAATGGCAAGACTGAATAAGCAAAGGTTCCCCAAGGATAGGTAAACATTGTTTTGTCCTAGTCTTCAAGTGATATTTGTATTTGATTATACCCACTAAATCCATCTAGAAATGAGAAGTACTTTTTACCCGCAAGATTATCAAGCACTTGGTCAATGAAAGGTAGTGGAAAGTGATCCTTCTTAGTGGCTTTGTTAAGTTCTTTGTAGTCAACACAAACTCTCCACTTTCCTCCTTTCTTTGGAACAATGACAAGAGGAGAAACCCACTGAATTTCAAAAATAGGATAAATGAAACCTGCACTAAGAAGCTTTTGCAACTCTATCTTAACTATATCTCTTAAAGCAGGGTTAATTCTTCTTTGAGCTTGTCTCAATGGCTTGTATTCTAGGCTTATATATATTCTATGAGTATAGAGTTTAGGATCTAAGCCTTTCATGTCAGTGTAATCCCATGCAAAGGCTTGCTGACTATCCTATAAAAGCTTGAGAAGACTAGATGTATGGGATTCAATGAGGTTTTTATTAACATTTAGCTCCTTTCCTAAAGCAATTTCAACTCTCTTAACTACTTCTAACATCTGAATTTCTTATATGGATGGAGACTTTATCTCATGGGGTAGCAAGGTGTGGAGATAATTAGTTGTTGCAAGAAGTTGAGATGTGGGTTGCTTGGGCAGTATTGTTTGAAGGGAATAGTTTAGATCATCACAAGATGATTCCTTAGAACCATATATATTGGTAAGGATTACTGTGAGTATATCATCTTCTTCTTGTGATACCATGAATGGATTTCTATTAATGACCATTAGTGTTTACACAGAACTTACTTCAAGGGCAGCATCTCCTAAGTCGGGTCAAACAATTTGATCAAGTTCACTTTGGGGTTTTACAAGAGAATATAGAGTTAACTTCTTGGTATTTATTCCATCTGATATGGTCATCTTCCCTGAATGGCATGCAATGCAAGCATCAGTCGTGGCTAACCAAGGCCTTCCTAGGATTAATGGATATCCCCTGAGGGTGGCTTTGGGTGACAAGACTATGAAATTAGAAGCATAATCTAAGGAATCCAAAGTAACAACAATATCCTCAACCATACCATCAGGCTTGAATGTGGAATTATCAGCTAACTGCAATATTGTTGGTGTGTCCTGCAAACCAATGATACTAAGTTTCAGTAGAACTTCCCTAGTCATAACGTTAATTGATGATCCCAAGTCAATGAGAACATTCTAAATTTGGGTACTATTAATGAAGATGGTTACCACTAGACTTCTTGGATCTGAATACTTGGGCATGACAACTTTTCTTAGCATGAGATCAAAGAGCTAGCCTAAAACATGGACAGTATCAGGGTCTTTCTTTTTCCTTCTAGGTTGTTTGATACAGGCTTCTTTAATTTCTTTAGTATAGACTGGAATTTCTTTAAGTGCATCCAACAAGGGAATCTGCACTATCATTTGCTTGAGTTGATCAATCAAATCAGTGGCTACAAGATTTTATTTTGGAGGAACAACCTGAGATAATCTTTGTGGATAAGGAGGATTCTTAGGCATTGGTGCAGTTTTAGGAACATGTGGAACATCAACAGACTGGTTCACGGGTATGTCCTTAGCATCAAAAACTTTAGTTATTATTGGCTCCTTGGATGCAGGTAGTGTAGTTCCTGATCTAAGATGGATATCATTTATGTGCAAGGAATAAGCTTGTTGCTTATTATTAGGATTTGGAGTGGGCTCAGCTAGAAGTTGAGTTGGCTTTTGAGGATTGTTGTTTGCTAAAGGAGGTAGTGGCATAATAGCTTGCTGCTGAGGTGGAGGCATTAGTGATTGTTGCTGATTAGGCTAATTGGGTCCCCACTGAGGTTGTGTTTGCCAGTCACCATGAGGTATCCATTGGCTATTCTATTGTTGTTGTTGATAAGAGTTATACTGTTGTTGGTATGGGTTAAATGGTGGTTGTTGTGGATAGGCTTGGTTATAGTATGGCTGTTGATTCCAATTTTGACCCTGAAGAGCATAATTTTGGGGGTTTTGGTTTGGCCAATAGTTATTAATTATAACCAAAATTATTCAGCGGGTTCGGAGGCATACCTTGTCTCTGAGCCCATGGATTCCTTTGAGCAATGTAGAAAACTTCTCCATTCTCCTCATCTATGGCTTTGAACTCAGTGGGCATTGGGTTAACATCCACAGATGCAAGCATCTTACATTTGTAGTTTCTCTTCTTCTCTCTGGAATGAGACCAAAACTCAGCAAGCATAGCATCTGCCTCTTCCTTCTTCCTCCTTGCTTGCATACTATCCAGCTGAGTGGCAGCATCATTAATGATGTCTTTCTTGAAGTTAGATAGAAAATTATACAACTCCATTTTGGATACTCCTAAACCACCATTGGACTTATATGGTAGGTCTGTACATCCCCTACCCTTCTTCAAAGTGGCCCTTGAATAATTTTGACATATATTCTTTATGTCAGCCCAAGCTTTTTGTGTGATATCTCCTCCTGCCATTAGGTCTAGAGCCTCAATACTTCCATCATTCACACCTTTTAGGAAGAGGTGTTTCTAAGATGCCTCATTTAGCTAGTGTTGTGTATTACACTATAGGTTGAACATAAATCTGGATACATAATCCTCTAGTGTTTCATCCTCCTTCTAAGACATTTTAAAAATGTCATCACCTTTCAAATCTTGACCTCTACAGTACTCTTTGTACTTCATAAGAAACATTGTGCACATGGCATCCCAATCTACTACAACATTGGCACCTAACCCCATAAACCATCTCAAAGCAACTTCTTTTAGAGTTGATGGGAACAACTTCAACTTGTGGGCATCACTGGTGTAGTCATAACTCTGGCAAAGAATATCAAATTCAAAGAGGAAGGTCTCAGGGTCCTCTATAAGGAGGCCATAAAATTTGGGAAGTGCAGCAGTAGGTATATTTTTCAAATTTTGGTTGCCTTGTTGTTGAGGTATAGGAAAAGGAAAGGGAACCTAAGAAGCTATTATGGGAGGAGGACCTTGTGGTGGTGGCTGATATACAACAAGAGCAAGAGGATTATCTTGATATTCAAGTTCAGCAAATAGGTCATTTAAATGCAGTGATGCTTCAGATGATGAAGAGGATATGTGTTCCTGAGTATCAACAAATAGATTTTCAAAGGGTTCTTCTTCTTCATTCTCACTTTGTGCTTCTTCAACTTGAGGTTTAAATAAATCAAATGGCTCTTCTTGGTAGTTACAGGGAAGAAATCTCCCAAGGTGATCTCTCCTTCTATGCATAAAAATGCTTACTTAAGTACTAGATTAAAACCAAGACTACAACTACAAGGATTAGTTTGAATTAACACCATCCCTAGCAGGGGTGCCAAAAATGCTCAGCCAAACAATAGTATCAAAAACCTAGAGCAATGGACTACCTATTTCAGGATTGGACACCCCAAATGGTTCCTAAATGCATCATTTGGTCTCATTTAATTATTGACCAGGGACGTAAACTTGGAATGGTATCTACAAAGTATATGCTTCAAACCTCCTCTTCTAAGCCTATCTAAGGAATTCAAATGTTTATGCTTTAGGAAAACTAACTAAAACTAGTAAGTAAATGTATTCTAATCAAAGCAGGAAATCACAGTTAGGAACTACTCCAACTGACTATGCTACAGGAACAAGCTACTAATTCTAGTATCAGTAGTTGTAGGAACAACAGAGTTTTAAAACATATAAATGAATAGGAAAATGAACTCTATACTAACAAAACAATTCACTCATCAAGTGGGCCCCCTTGAATGAGTGAATGAGAAGTACAATCAAGATGAAAGTTGCAAACTTGAACTAAACATTCTATTCATCCATAAAATGATTACACTTGATTGAAACAGTATGCAAAAGTTCTATATTAAAAACTAGTTTGTTCGACTAACTCCAAAAGAGTCACAACAGTCAATTATTTAAAAGGAAACTACCACTAACTCCTAAATCTATGATCACTTCATAATGAGGATCGGTTACAACTCATAAAGTTTCACAATAGAAACATTATTGACCATGAATAATCCTAGAATATAGCGCACACTAAATCTACGCACTGCGTGCAACAGAAAGTATTGATTTGCTTGCGAAGATTCTGCAAACTATGGTTGGCTTTGATGACTCCCACGCCAGTATGCTGGTCCTTGAATATCCATGTTCAACTCCTGCAAAATAATCAATGTGCACATATCCAACCATATACATATATATCCACATCATCAATATTCGGAAAAAGGTGTAAGTCTTAATTATCACTCTTGCAAATCCTATGGCTATAGGAGGTAACTACCCAAAACATAGCTTAGGAGAGAAAACATCCATTAACATGTATAACTATTATATTCACCATTTTTGTCCATGAAATTAAGTAGATATTATGTCTTTAGAAGTATCCATATTTCCATCTTATGTTCACACACACATATATAACATATACATAGAAACCATAAGTTCATATGCTTAAAACCATAAATTCATGTCTATGTGCAATCAACTTGTCCTTAGAAAGAGGATAAAAAGTAGTGAAAAAGATGGCTATTTAGGAGCCCATCAGGCGGTATGGTATTCCACACTCTATAGTCATAGATAATGGTGGACAATTCAAAAATAGAGACTTAGATTATCTATGTGCCAAATTCAATATTGCACAACATTGGTCATCTATCTATTATCCTCAAGGGAATGGACAAGTAGAGGCTTCAAATAAGAATCTATTGAAAATCTTGCATCGGGCAGTTAATAAAATAGGAAGAGACTAGCATCTCATGATCAATCTAGCTCTCTAGGCTTACAGAACAAGTATCAAAACACCCACTGGGGCTACACCATTTTCTTTAGTTTATGGGTCTGAAGTGGTACTACCTATTGAGGTTGAAATCCCATCACTAAGAATCAGAATGCATGGTCAAGTAACTGATGATGACTACAGAGTGTCTAGGTTGCAAGAACTTGAACTACTCAATGAGCGTAGACAAGCAGTGTATGATCATCTCAAAGTATATCATAAAA
The DNA here is from genome assembly GCA_027943335.1 of Chamaecyparis obtusa. Lineage (NCBI taxonomy): Eukaryota > Viridiplantae > Streptophyta > Pinopsida > Cupressales > Cupressaceae > Chamaecyparis > Chamaecyparis obtusa. Next base: position 45,664 of record BSBK01005403.1, read on the forward strand.
GAATGTCTAGAGGCTACAACAAGAAAGTTAGACACAGAGAGTTTCAGGTTGGTGATCTAGTCTTGAGAGAGAATCCCAAAAATCAATCACATAGAGAGCACAAGGGGAAGTTCAAACCCAATTGGCTAGGTCCCTTTGTTATCACTACTACTTTTGGCTCTGGAGCTTATCAACTCTCTATGACTGAAGGAGAATAGCTCTGAGAACCAATCAACATTCTCCATTTGAAGAAATTCTATGCCTGAGGCATTCAGTCTATGGTAAAATGTCCTGAAAAAAATCTTTAAAATTAGAAAAATTCCTGAAAAAATGAACATCTTGGTGAAAACCTAGCAATGGGCGCTTTGATGATTCACAAAAAAAAATCAAAGGATTCAAAAATACATAAAATATCAAAAGTACAAAAAAAATAAAAATGAAAATACAAAAAAATGAGAAAAAGAAAAAGTGCCTTGGTAAAAACCTGGAAATGGGCACCTTGGTAGAAAAAATAGAATCTATGCCAAGATGGTGAAAACCTGGCAAATGGGCACCACTTGTTTCAAAATGCTCCATCTATTAGCACAATCTTGGTCTTTACTAGCTTTCAGTCTTGCTTTAGTTTGTACATATTTCCCGGTTTGTTTCAGCATTCCTATTTTCAATAAGTCAGTCTGTACACCAATCAGCTCAAGCATTTGTATCCTATCAATGTTCAAACTTGAGGGAAATCAATGTCATATCCTATGGCCTCAAGTATACCTCAGATGAGTGATATCTAGTCAGAGTCCTTTGAAGCTTCATTCAAGTTAGTTTGTCTGTCTCCTTACCAGAAAGGATTTTGCAATCAAACGCAATCAAACATCAACAACAAAATGAAAACAATCTATGCTTCACATGCTTTTATCTCCTTGTATGCTTACTAAGTCGCATTGAGATTTTTGCATATTGTGTCCTTTTTGAGCTCTTCAATGATGTCCTTTAAAGGATTTAGAGAGTGATGACTAGGGGCATAATCTTTTCTTTGTCTTCTTCTTGTATGTGAAAATCTAACAACTTTGGAAATTCTGGATTGAAATGGTGTCCGTCTGTAAGAGCCTCCATCTCATATTGGATGGCCATGAGTACCTCGACCATTGATACCCAGAAAATTCAAGGAAGTTTGATCTTTTGCTATTGTCTTTTTGATTGATTTCTTTCTCCTACTATGAAACGTGATCTTACCTAACGATGTGAACAATAAAGGGTGACAACGGGTAATTCACATTGGATTTAGAATGATCTCTCAACTATTTGATGTGTTTGTACTGCAAGGCATATTCAGGACATCACAACATTTATGTTTTGATGCTTATACAAATTTCTATATCAAAATGGACATGATATTTAGGTCATCCTAGCATTTATGCCTTGGTGCTTATATCTAATCCGACATTCCAAAAAACAAAATCAATATTCATATGTCCATGGTTGTTTGACTAGTGGGTGTTGTATTGATTCTTGAGCATACAAATCGATATTCATATGTCTATGGTTTCCTAACTAGTGGGCATTGTGTTGATTTATCCGGTTACCTAAAAATTCAATGATGACAAATGACCGACACATTATCAATGACTAGGTCCTAGGTCTTAGGTTTGCATGTCATTTTTGCATTTTGCACTTTGAACAATCTCACAAATTGCTGAATGAACTTGAATGTTTAAAGGATCCTTCAAAACTGAACTTAAAAGTGGCATGAAGAGCTGAATCTTCCATGAAGGTTTTCTCACTAGAATCGCAAGCGGTCACCATCCTCTGTTAGACATCCTTTTTGGCATAAGACTGAATACTTGTCTTCATCAAAACCTTCAAAACATATCATGTGTATCATTGCATTACATATCACAATCATTCCATCTATTTCATTTACATTACATACATGTGCATAATCAAAATCATACATACATCTTTCCATAATCAATTGCATTTGCATAACATTGTGAAAGAAATCGTTGCATTGCATAAATCCATACATACATTCTACACTACTCATAGCATTTACATCACATGATATCATCATAAATAAAAACATGACAAGTACAAATGAAGTCATAACCAAAATCTCAATCTCATATATATTATATAACTTGAACTAGTCAAGGGTGCACTACTGGCACAGTGTACAAAAGAATGAGCTCATGTGAGCTATCAGAAGTTAGAAGAGTATCTATGAACAAAAAGAGAAAAAATATTAGAATATCTAGATAGATCAGTTGACTACCTGATCCTCTACATCTAGTGGAGGTGGTGGTGGTGCATCAGGCACTACCTTAGCTTTGGGTGGCCTGGATCCCTTTGACACTATCATATACTGAGAGTATGTGGGTACTCTCTGAGCAGCATGAATAATAGCATAGTAAGTAGAAATGTAATAGGTAGCTCTAGAGGTCTGATGTGTCACCTTTGTTTGTAATCTCCTATTCTCCTCTCGGAGCTCCAAATGATGTATGTCAGCCTCTAGAAATCGCTCCTCCTAGTGAGCACTCCGTACCTTCAGGTCCCTAACATGTAATTTGAACCATCTAATAATCTCCTACGGAGTCTATGGTACACTAGGATCTACATCTGCTTCAAGAATATCAGTATCTCCAGCTAGCTACTCAGTAGTCTCTGCTCTTTGTGCCTTACGGTGTCTAACCTCAACACCAAGATCAAAACTAGTATCACCCTATGTGGGATTTGAAGTGGCACCTATATCCTACTCTGCACTGAGTACCTCATATGCTATGCCCACACTACCTAAAGTGCCACTCTCTCCTCTATTTGATCTCCTTTGTAAAACTGCAGGTATGCCTACTGAAGAACTAGAGGGATGAGGTGGTCTCATCTATCCAGATGGTCTTTGTGGAGGTGTCAATACTGCTCTCAGCCTCGAAGGTGTAAGCTAGGGCATCTGTACCTATGTACATCTCTGTCCTCGACCCATCAAAGCACCTATAACATCCATGGCCTCCTCCATTGAAGGTATCAACTCCGTCGGATCTGAAAATCTATGTATAGGATGCTCTGCAAGCCAAGCTATAAAACCATCTGTCACACTAGCATCTGGAACATCTACCCAATAATCCTAGTCCCTACCAAAAATACCATTTTACTCATGCGTACAAAAAGCATATGCTAGTCAACGACCCCATCCTAATCTAAGCTCTCTCAATATACATGCATAAGAAGCATGCTCCTATGGTGCTTCTTGAATGATGTCATACTGCCTCCATACCCTAGTGATTAGGAAGCACTCAATAACTGAAGTAGACCACCCAATCAATACTTGACTCTGGCAGAAATAACTAAACTACTCCCTCACAGTACGCTAGGCCTTTATAAGCAAGTACGGTCTCCATACTACAAAATTCATATGATCAAGACACTACCTCTAGTACTCGATGTGGCCCATGCAAACCAATGTAACATACCCAGAGTAAACATATATCATAGGCTCTTGTGGCTGGTGCTGTGTCTGACAAACCGGTCTCAATACTGGGATATGCTCCCAGGCCCATATCTGTAAAACCAATGCACTGGAAGCAAATGACTTTCTCTCCTAATACATGATCTCATGCATCTCAGAGAACATGTGTGCTAGCATGCACTGACCCCAATCTAACTCAAAAGGAGTGGCCATCAATTGTGCAACCATCAAGGCCCAGCCCATCAAAAGACTATTCTACTGATGGTCAGACATGATGATACCTCCTATCATGCCTACTATAATACACTCTAGTATATGGGTCTGCCCATAGAATTGCACCAAAATCTCCCAAGATATAGATCTAGTAATTTGTGTGTCATCTCCAAACAATCTATGGAAAGAATGAAGACCAGAGTTCCCCAAACTCACATAATCAGGACGAGGACCATGGAATGATATACGCAATATCCTATATAAGTCCTCAGGTGTGATAGTAATCTCTCCAGTGGGTAGGTGAAACATCTGGGTCTCTGAATGAAACTGCTCTATCAATGCAGTCAACAATCCATGGTTAACCCTAATCTCATGCAATTGAATCAGATACTTGAACCCACAGGAAGCAAGATGTACCCTCATAGGGTCAGGCAGCAAAACACAGAGTCTCTGAGTCATAGGATGTGAGATGTGAACATGAACATCTAGATAAATAACCTACACAGCACAAAAATAGGGAACCCTATCAGTAATTTGGTTGGAAAATAGGCTACAAGTACAGAAATTGAAAATTTCACTATCTCAGAAGGTGCATTAAATGCTCAGCAATCAGTCTAAGAAATTAGAAAATAAAGAAATTTGACCTAAAAAGGTGTTTTTGGCTTTTTGCTTACCATATGACAATTCAGACTGGCACCAAAACTCATAGGAGTTTTGGTAAGGTATTATACGACAAACCATGGTTATACGAGTTTCTAAGTCTTCCCGTACGAGAGAGGAGGGACCCAACAAAATGTCATACGACTCTTGGGTCCCTCTCAAACGAGTTTCTAGGGGTTATGATATGACTATCTACAGGAAATTGAAAATTCATATGAGTCATGGAGGACAGTCGTACGAGTTTCCATGCATGTGAGAATTCAAAATTAAAAACGTACAAAAAACAACCTAAAAATGCTACAAACATGCAAAAATGGAATTTACAAAGAGGCATAGAAGTCCACTTACCGGATGTCCATACTGCGGAGGTTGCTGATGTCTCTAGCTACACTCAAATCGGTGGTAGGAGACAGGTACCTTCATCCTGGCCATTTTTCTCACTCAGAGGGCTCCACAAGGTTTCAAAAGTCAAAAGTGAATAATGAATTGAAAATGACCTTTTTGGCCCTTATATAGCTTTTGACCTAATTTTCAAAAGTGCTCCATTTTCTACAAAAATTGCACCCCTAGCTAATTTCAACGTTCTGAACCCATTTTTGGGATCAAATTCAAAATTTGAGATAATTTACTATGTCAAAATCATGATTAAATTTTTTTGGACTCAGGACGGTCAATTGCTTGCATAATCAACCTTCAATCTTCATAGAAATCTAGTATTCAACTTAACTGATTATCTTACATCAAACTATTCAAAATTTCAACTTGGTCAACCATGGTCAACTCATGGTCAAACCAAGTCAAACTTGGTTGCCAGGACCTCTAAACAATGCAAAACGCATTCTCAAACATGTATAACCTCTTTTCAAATCAATTAACATGCTTCTAAACTATAATGTTGACTTTTCTTGTCAAATTTCAATTTTAATCCCGAAGGGGGCATGGTATTGCACATCATTCAAGTCTATAAATCAAATCTTTCTTTTAGTGATCAAGATAACAACCACGTCTAGTTATTGATTCATTTAAAGAACTTGTCACTTAGGGAAAATCTATCATTGCTAGGGGCATATCAGATTTATCGAGATCCATATCAATCTGGTATTCTCTTAATCTTGTAAACTGTATCAACTTTTCCTAACCATCAGTTCATTAGTGTTATTTCCTTGGTTCTTCGTAACTGAAGGGTTCAGATGTGATACCAATATTGATTCCTTTGGACAATCAGGCCTGGAATTAGGTCACTCACTTCTTCATAATCATAAGGTTCAAAATCAAGTGTTTTGACACTTTTTCATAATCATCATTTCTATAGTAAACATTATCTTTGGTTAGTCAGGACCTAACATCCTCAAATCTTTCAATCAGTTTCTGTCTCAGAATCGGTTAATCTTTCAAATCAATCTCAAACATAAAAAATAGACTAATCTTTGAACCACCGTGCTTTTCACAGTAATTCAAAGAGGGGCAAAATGTAATACCCCAAAAATGGGCTATAGGTTCATTAACCTCCTACATCTTCAATTCAAATGAAATCGACATCAAAGTCCTAACCTAAGGCACATCTGCACATTATCGAATCCTAATTGATTATCTTAAATTTTGCATCGGGGAATATTCCTAGCAATATTCCTAATTATCTTTAATTTAATGATTATTTGGTGATAAATCTCATTTATCCTAAAGTCAATTAATTGAATATTTTGAATATTTAATTAATTAGATTTAATACTACCACTTAATTGTTTAATTATATTTATTCCTAAATTGTATTATTTAATTTTGGCAATAAATCAAAATATCCTATGATTAACTTATTAAATTCTTATTTAATTAATTAATGTCAGTTGTCAATTTTTAATAATATAGTTTTTGAATAAAGTTTGATTTAATAATTGATTAACCCATAAATCAATTGTTTTAATTCAAAATCAGTTAAGTTGAAGATAAATCACTTTATTTATTTTATTAATTCATAATTATCTATGCACATTTGAAAGAGCAGTTAAACTTTAAATCAGAAAATCAATTCAAGTTGTTATATTTTGGAAACTCAACATCTATTTTGAGTTGAAAGCTAATCTAAACTTCTGATTTGAGTTAAAAAGATATTTTTTCATGATTTGCATGATTTTGTGAGTTAATTATCTCTGATTTCTTGTTGACTCAAAAATCAACCTGAGTTCATCAAGAGTGATTTATGGCTTTTCTCATGCACCCTCAAAGCCCTAGATTTCTATAAAATCAAGGCTCGGCTCTTCACAATAAAACACCTCGAATTTGCACAACTACTCTCGCGAATTTGTGATCAAAGGATTAAGCACTTGCGACAGGCGATTTGTGAGATCTTTCATTGTTGGTCATAGCTTTTCATAGTTTTCATATCATAGCTTTGCATTCATAGTTTCATATCATTCCTATATTAATCTGCATCTTCATATCATTCATTTCTAGATTAGATACATATCAAGTTTTTCATCCAATTGCATATAAAATCCAAAAAAATAGATTAAATCTGCATTCATTTCATATCCATCTTTTTCATTCAAATCCTTTTTTTAGGTGTTGCATTGTCACTTATCTCGGTCTGATTTGAGAATACATACTCACATCTACTAGAAGGCAGGAAATCGCCTGGTTAGCTTAGTTTTAATTACTTGCAAGATTTCAATTTTTGCTAACCTCTAATGTTTTACTAAAGTGTTGTGTCCATAGCTAGGTACAATTTTCACACACACACAAACCTTCAATTCCATAAATCCTTCAATCCCACAAATCCCATACACATCCCCGCTAATGCCTTCCATGTCATTGTCCAATAAATTTTTGACCCCATCCTTCAAGTGACCCAAGTGGCCTCACCCATTCCTCATCTTTTTCAATCTAGTGCCATGTTTCCCATAGTGCAAATAATGTCTCAATCTACTCCTTTCTACATCATGAGACCACCACCGCCACATGTGACATCTCAAGCTTCCACTCAAGCATAGATCTCCACACCAGTACCACCTTCACGTCCCACATAGAGTTCCATGAAAATGATACCTCCACCTTTTTTAACCCACAACCCCACTTCAGTACCACCTTTTCAAGGAGTCACACAAACACCTATGTCTACCACCCAGCAAGCCTTCACTCAAGCACCCATTCCACTTATCACCCAAATTTCCTCCGCCAAAATATCTCTCCCACCTCTCATCACCAATATGCAAGCCCAACAACCACTCTACACCATATAGATTCCATCTACATGAATCCAAAACCAATCATTCACATCACAAATCCCTACCAACGCAACCACATTTCTAGCTATCTCCACATCCCAACCTACTACAAGGGTAGGTTCTTCTTGGGGCCTTACTCATGTGTAGATGAATACCTTAGGGATAAAAACAAAATCACACATCTTTAATCCCATCATCCCACAAACAAATATCCCATTTGTAGCATAACCACCACCACCTCCTCAAACCTCATCTATCCCCATGTTCACCAACTATCTAGCCATGCTATCTGTCATCCCTCCAACCATAATGCCACCGCAACAATAAAGCACTTTCCACTTTGCCAATTATCTCACAAAACCCCCTCCTATCACTAACATCCAAGGAACCATACCACCACTCAACAATGTAGGGATGCATCCCGCATACATCGGCCAAGCACAAATCCAAGAACATCAACAATCCACACCATTATACCAACCTCCTCCACAATAGTAGTACTTTCCTACACAACAAAAATATCCTTCCCTCCCCTAGCAACAAATAACATTGGCATATCTCATGTAGCGATATGCCTCCGTACTCCAGCAAAAATACCTTCCCCAACCACCATCGCAAAACTCACTCCAATCTACCTATATGGTAGAGAAATCCCCTTTCCAAATCCCCTAATATCCACCTCAAAATCATCCATACTCAATTTAACCATCCAACCCCTTTATAATGGGATTACCCACTCCAACACTTGCTAACTCAAAATGGGGAGAGATGAAGAACACTCTCAAAGAGTTCAAGGTCAAAACAGAAAGAAAGACCTTTAAGTTTGAAGAAATTTTCCCTTACCCCTTCCAAAGATCCATCACAATAGTCCCCTTCCCCAAGCATTTTGAGAGGCCCTAATTTGACAAGTATCGAGGGAAAGGAGATCCAGTCAGCCATGTCAAAGAATTCTACAAGGATTTCCAAGAGGTTTCTTACAGTGACAATTTCCTCATGAGCCTTTTTCCCAAAAGCCTAGGGGAACTTCTATTGAGTGGTTCTACAAGATACCCTATAGATCAGTATCAACCTTTGTAGAATTATCTAAAAATTTCTTAGCACAATATGCACATAACATTGAAAATGAGATATCTCTTTTAGACCTCTGCAACTCAAAACAAAAGAGAGGTGAGAGCCTGGCTGACTATTTGCAAAGATGGAAAAACCTCACTACTAGGCTATCATATCAACCACCAAAGAAATATCTCACAAAAATCTACATCGACAATCTACACTCGAAATTATTCCACTTCATGTGCATGAATTGCATACAAACCTATTAGGATATTAAATGGAAAGGAATAGATATTGAGAAATTCCTCTTGGATGAAGGTACCATTAGGCACTACAAGGAGAACCAACAAGATATACCCAACAATGACCGACCATGCTATTAGAATAAAAGAAAGAATGCGGTTATTGATGAGGCCATTGACACCAAGCATGTTCAAGTTGTTGTGGATGGTCCTTAACCATCTACACCTACATGTTAGAAATAAATGCCATTCTATCAAGAGCCCATGCAACCTTATCAAAACCAAGTGAATCAAACCAACGCTATATCAGTCACCCCATGAAAAAATAAGCCACACATCCAAAATAATCAAAAGTGCACATTCATCCCTTTTGGTGAACCTCTGGATGTGATCTTCCATTGAATGGCTAATGCCAACTTGATCATTTATCTTCAGACCCATCCATTCGATGAGTTGACCCCAAAGCTGACATGGTACAAGGATAATGAGTATTATGACTATCACCATATTAAGGGACATGCCACCATGAAGTACATGAAGCTCAAGCAGTATGTCCAAGATCTCATAGACAAAAAAATAGATCACGGTCGATACACCTGCCCAAACGTCACCCAATTCCAACATCCAAATCTACCAAAAATGTGTTTCCTTAACACAATTCTAGAAAGAATGCAACCAATGCTAACCAACCTACCCAAAACCAAGGAAAATAAAAGAAAGGTGACCATGATAATCATAAAGAATACATAAATGCTCATATCAATTATGATAAGTTTATTGGTTGTATTTCCCAGGTCGAACCCATTGTCAATGACATACATGTCAAAGGTACATAAAGTCAGTGTGTAGTAACCACCCATAGGGGTAGAATCTCTATTGCATGTGCCAACACAACTTCCACACCCAATGCATAATATAACCTTTTGGAATACCTTGGGAATACCCCTTCCCAAATCTCCATCCTCGACCTTCTCTGCACCTCGCCCATCCACCAGGGAATCCTCAAAAAATCCCTCTATGAAGTATGCATCCCCATGGACATTAACACCATCTAGTTTAATAACCTTGTGGGGCATCTATCTACATCTTTTTCTCTTTCCTTAAAACCCCCTAACATGACATCAGTTGAACCCGATCACAATCTCCCAACCTGCATCATCTTTATGGTAAATGACTTTGCAGTCAAGCAAGTCATGATAGATAATGGTTCAGCCCTCAACTTCTATACACCAAAATTCATCCAACAAGTAGGATACATAGAGGTTGACATATAACATAAGATCATCACCATCAAGGCCTATGACAATTTGGAGCATACCTCAGAAGGTACCAATTTTTTTCCCATCAAGCTAGGCCTTACAATTCAAGAAACCATTTTCCATGTTGTTGATCTTGATCTTCCCTACAATATCCTCCTCGGTTGACCCAAGATTAATTCCATTAAATTAGTTCCATCCACCTATCATCTGTGCATCAAATTTCCACATCAAGGCACTGAAATCACCATCCACATTGATCCCCAACCCTTTGCATACTATTTTGTGTTGGAATCATCATTGCCCCACTACACCCACTATCTTGGAATCAATATTGGCACTTCTATCACCAGTTCATCCTGATCCTATTGTGATCTAAAGACAATCGTCACCTCCACCCTTTCTATTGTAAAGATCAAAAATAGGGGTTGTGGTGAGTACAACTTAACCGATGATATTGTAGTAGGGGCCTTGCCACTCAATCCACATACTCAAGGGCACATGTGCCACCAAAGCACACTCCCTCAAGAAGAACTTGAAGTGAAGAAAATGGGCCCATCCACATTCCTATCACATGGTATTCTGAATTATCAAGAAATGGAACCTAATATCAATAGATGGTTGTACAAATATCCTCCACCTCTTGATATTAAACTCCTTGGGTACTTTAATGATAAATACCCCACATCCCAAAAGTGGGCTACAAAACAATGGAACTATCAAGGTGGAGGTCTAGGACCTGAAGAAGATGGCATGAAAGATCCATTGAAAGCCTCATAAAACCCAAGACATAGAGGCCTTGGATTTAACACCCCTCACCTACACATTAAAGGTCTCAATACCATGACTGGGGGTACCAATGTGCCCAACATTACCCTCTTGAATATCCAGGATGAAATTGTGGAAATCAAAGACATCTCTGAAGAGGAAGTGAAGAAATCCTACGACAATATATTTGATGATGAAATCTTCCAAGGAAATTTTCTCCTTTACCAACTAGCTATTAACCTCATCGACCTCCCCCCTCATCTACCTTGAATTCATAGATTAGGACCAACCAAGCATGACACATATCAATGAGTTCCGAAGTGAGGAAGTGCTCCTAAGATTCATGGGACCATTAGACCAAAATAAAGACTGGGGGCATGTGTAGGCACATGTCTACAAGATAGACCCAAAGGGATACTTTGGGGAGGAGGAAGTCTTTAGCCACAAAAATAAAAATGAAAAAGAAAATAATGAGTCTTTTTTTGAAAACCCCTCTAGGGAACTTTGTGACTCCAAAAAATTAAAAATAAAAACCTCTCTGAGGCACTAGAAGAGGAAGACTTTCCTATTCCTCCTATCCATGATTATAGACCAGAACTATCCTCTATAATCATCAAAGACACCAAGCCTGTCAACCTAGGAACTGATGAATGTCTGAGAATAAAATATATCATAACATACCTGACTGAGGGAGAGGAGACAACTTTCAATGCACTTCTCTAGAAGGCTATGATAAACTTTTCATGGTCATATGCTCACATGTTTAGATTGAATCCCAACCTGGTTGTCCATCATCTTGTAGTGGACCCAAGCTCCAAACCAGTCAAACAAAAGCTTCACAAAATATATCCCAAGATAGCCCTATTAGTTAAAGTAGAAATTGAAAAACTCTTGCAAGCAAATATCATTTGAGCCATTGATTATTCAGAATAGATCTCTAACCTGGTACTAGTTTCCAAACCATCAGGGGAAATAAGAATCTGCATAGATTTTAGAGACCTTAATAAAGCATAACCAAAAGATGACTTTCCTCTAATAAACATAGATATGATCATCGATCTCACATCCAGTCATGAGATGTTGTAACTCATGGATGACTTCTTAGGGTACAATCTCATCTTCATAACAGAAGAAAACCATCTCAAAACATCATTTATAACCTCATGGTGTACCTTTTGTTATAATATGATGTTGTTGGATAACTTAAAAGATAAATGATGAACATGTTCCTTGACAATACTCGAAGAATATGTGGATGACATTCTAGCAAATCTAGGACACGGTTGGAACACCTTGACATTCTTGAGTGTGTGTTCAATTGTCTGCACCATTGTGGGTTAAATCTCAATCCAAGAAATTCCTCTTTGGAGTAACATTAGGTAAGCTACTAGGGTTTATTGTATCATGGTAAGGCATCAAGATTGATCCTGAGAAAGTCAAGGCCATAATGGCCATGCATCCTCCCCAAACACTAAAGAGCTCAGGAGCCTACAAGGAAAACTGCAATCCATCTATAGATTCATATAACAACTTTCTGACAAATGTCAACCATTCACACATCTGGTTCACAAGGATACCAGCTTTAAGTAGGACCTAATCTATCAATAGAGTTTCGAGAAAATCAAGGAATACCTGACCAAATCCCCCATTGTTGTGTGACCAACACCAGGATGTCCTCTCATCTTGTACATTTTAGCAACCATTACAACACTGGGGGCATTGTTGGTGCAGCTCGATGATAATGGTAAAGAACAAGCCATCTAATACATCAGTCGCACACTTGTTGGTTATGAATTTAATTATTCACCTATAGAGAAGGCATGTCTTGCAGTGGTTTTTTCCACTGCATGAGTTGAATTAGTTTACTCCATACTTTATCTTTCCATGTAGCATAGTTATGTGAAGTTAACAATGGACATCTAGGTGAACCCATGATGCAAAAATGAAAGAGCACAAGAGAGAAAGTGACAAACGCACACAAGATACCCCCCCCAAAAAAATAAATAAATAAATACATGATGCTTTTGACACTTTATATATAGTGTGTGTACAATTGCTACTTGCCAAAATGGGCCAAAGTGGACTTCTGATTTGATGTTTACAACCACCTTAATGAGGCCAAATTAGACTCAAATTAATATTTCTCAGAAACAAATCAAGATCCAAAATGATCATACAAGGCCAAAAAAGGACCTAGATCTGAAAGTGATATTGTTTCCCAAATAAGGCTATAATCTGATAGAAAATCCAGAAAGTACTTGAAAATTTATATATTTTCAAATAAAAAACACCTTAAAATGTGTCTGTATGATCTTGAAAAAAGCCTCTAAAGTTGCAAAATTGAGGATCAAATAGGTACAATTACCAAAAACTACAATTTTTTGCAAAATGCATGAACCAAAACTAGAAGATAGCACCACCACTAAAAACTTTAGGAGATTCTAGCCAAAAAAAATTGCACTCAATTTGGAGCCCGGATGACCAAGTTATGGCCTCTTGAAGTTAGATTGCAAATTCAAAAATACAAATGGTGAGGGCTGCTAAATTTTAAAATGTGATGATGTCAACAAGTCTGTTGATTAAATTTGATGTCCAAATGACCATTGCAACAAACAAAAAAAGCACAAGTTTGATGGTCAAACAATTGTCAAATTTTGAAAGGAAGACTAATGATGCAAGCACTAGGTTAAATTTTATGATTAGGAGGCTATCAATAGAAAATAAAAAGTTCCTCCAATAATAGTTTAATGCACTTCAAATTTAAGATCATCAAACCACTGCAAAAATAAAAAAAATACTAGGCTTCTCGAGTGGATGCCTCCAGCCAATAGATAGATGCCACATTTCAGAGATGTTGACTGTGTCTCTGTGTGGGTTGACGTGACACTATTTGATGTGGTGTGTGCTTCTGTGTTTGACCTAGCTCATTGCAATTTGATCAAGCTCATTGATTTGAGTTTTCATTGGATGTGTGTCGACCTAGCTAGGCTCATCTCGCTGAGGCTATTGGAGATTTGCCAGCAGGCTAGTACTGACTGTATGTTTGTCATTGGTGACAACATATGGCAAGTAGCATGCATGGAAGACTTATGAAATAAGCCTTGAGTATAAGTAGCATGGACATGTTATCAACATGATATCATGGATGCAGAGGCTAACTATTAGTAAAGACAGTTATTTAGCAGCTTGTGTCAGCAGTGTTCCTGATAGAGTTACAGGTAGTGTTCTGTGAGTGATTGTCTGTATAGTTATCATGGAGCCTTGAGAACTTGGATATGTGATGGAGACATGCTAGAGATGATAATTTCATGGATGTAGAGTCTGATGATCAATAGAAGTAAAGTTATGTAGTCTCTATTCACCAGTTGCAGTATTCTGTGTTTATTCAGAAGAGCCGACAAAGATTTTATTGGTTTAGGAGTTGTGCCTATCATTTTGGTATGCGCCCTTAGATTAGTGATTAGAGAAGAGTTAACAATGTTTGGTTTAGAGCACATGATGTAATTCATCTTAAGGAGAAAGTTACAATTAATTTGGTAGAGCCAATAGTGTGTAGCATGCGTCTACAATTATTGATTTAGACAGGTCCTAGTTTGTGATGCGTACTTAGTAGAGCCGACAGAATTATTATTGGATGATGTTATGGTTTCTCTAATATGATTTCAAGGGGGTTCTAATAGGCTGAATTGATTACATAATTTGGAGGAAAGATATTTATAGACAGTCAATTGTGATTTCTAAAGTGTGGTTCATGGTTGATTGTGAAGAGCAGAGTAGAGTGTGTGAAGTGTTGAGCCATCAGTAGAAGGTCTATGTGACCAAGTAAAGAGTTTTTGTTATACATTGGAACTAATCCAGATAGTAGATCAAAGCACAATTCACCAAGATCTAGATATAGTGTGTATCTTTTATTTAGAAGGTTATAGCCTTCACCCCTTCGAGCAATGTGCTCTCAGACAGTGTGTCCTCACCCCTAACAGGGTTAATTGTAAAAGACTCCTAACAAGGTCCGACCCTTGACTAGGTCACTATACCAAATGTATTGTAAAGACAACTCCTAACAAGGTTAAGGATCTTCTAACAAAGATCATAATACACTAGTGCAGATTATTAGTGGGTGTCAATTCCCACTAGGGTTTTTACCTATTTGGGTTTCCCCGTAACCAAAATATTGGTGTTGTGTTCAAGTGCTCTTTCATTGTGTTTATGCTTTATGTTTAAGTATACTTAATTGGATAAAGAATTGAAACTTGTAGATAACTGATTCAACCCCCCCCACCCCCTCTCATTTATCTCTTGGGACTATTCCTAACAATTGGTATTAGAGCCAAGTACCTCAGAGAGAAAGTTTAATAGCTTGAGGTTGATCAGATGGCATTCTTCAGAAAAGAAATTCCTAAGTTTGATGGAGAGAATTATCTTGACTGGAAGAAAAAAATGGTAACACATTTGCAATGCATTGCCTTTGAAGTTTTTCATGTAACTATCAAAGAAGTCAAGGTCCCTACTTTACCAAACCTTGCAAAGGATGATGCTACTGAAAACAAAAAGGAATTGTTTCATCATAATGTAATATCTGAAGAAGCCCTTATCAACGCCCTATTTGGTAGTGATTTTTCAAAAATAAAGAAAGTAGATACAACCCACAAGATATGAAAGTACCTAGAAGATGCATTTGAAGGAGACAAACAAGAAAAGGATGCGCGCAGAAAGAATTGGAAGAAAAGATACAATGTATTAGAGATGCTACCTAAAGAAAACATTAGAGCTTACAACCAAAGGATTAATGAACTGGTTTCTAGAATCAGGAACAATGGTGGAGAGATCTCGTAAGAAGACATTATGGATAAATTGATGACCACTCTCACAACAGAGTATGAAAACAAGATCAAAATCCTTGATGAGACCATGCAACTTACATCAAATTTCAAAAGAGAGACCTTGATCAGAAAAATTTCAGCTTTTGAGATTTCAAGATTGAAGACAGAACCTAAAAGTGAGACAGTCTTCAAAGCATCAGTCCATGGTAAGAAATATATAAGTACTTCTAGTAATTTTAATGATGATGATGAAGAGAAAGCTCTAGATGATTTCATTGCTATGATTTCTAAAAGAGAAAAGAAAGGAAAAGGAAAATACGAAGGTCAATTGCCATTTAAATTCTTTTCATGTAATAAGATTGGTCACTTTGCATCTAAGTGTCCTACAAGGGTAAAAAAGTTCAAAAATGACTACAAGCCCAAGTATTCAAAGGAATGTTACTATGCTAGAGATGGAGTATTAGATGATGATTCAGCTGAAGATGAAATTGGATTCATTGGTATTATAGAGAAAATGAACAATGGAGATGAGAAAGAGGAAGAAAAGTTAGCATTGATCTCACAAGCAGACATAAGGACAAATTGGACCATAGATAGTGGATGTTCACATCACATTATAGGTGATAAAGAAAGGTTTGTTCATTTAGACAAGTACAATGGGGGCATGGTTAGATTCAGAGATAACACTCCTAAACCTATCATTGGTAGAGGAGCCACCACATTGGATGGAAAGAACAACACTGACAATGTTCTCTATGTAGATGGTTTGAAGCATAACCTTCTTAGTATTGGATAGTTACTTGAAAAAGGTTATCAGTTGGAGTTCAAAGACAAAAAGTGCATCACTAACAACAAGGATGGTGTTATGATTTCATCGGGCTCAAAGACTAAAGGTAATGTTTTTCAACTTAATTCTGAAGCAAGTTGCTTTGTTGCTAAAGTTAATGACAGTTGGCTGTGGCATAAAAGACTATGTCATATCAATTTTGATAACATAGTAAAGATAAGCAATGTTAAGGATGTAAGAGATCTACCTAGCATAGAAAAGCCAGTTGATACTATATGCAGGGAATGTGTTATGGGAAAGCATGTGAGAAACTCATTCAGAAGAAAGCATAATTCAAAAGAGAACAAGTTGGATCTGAGTCACACAGACCTTTGTGGACCAACTCAAACAAGATCATACTATGGTGAAAGGTATTTCATTCTATTTGTAGATGATTATTCTAAAATGATGTGGGTTATGTTCTTGAAAGATAAGTCAGAAGCATTTGAGAATTTCAAAATATTAAAAGCTAAGGTTGAGAATGAATTTGGACTAAAGATAAAGTGTGTAAGATCGGATAGAGGAGGAGAATTCACCTATGATAGATTATATGAGTACTACAAAGAACATGGCATAAAAAGATAGTTAAGTGCACCTAGAATCCATTAGTAGAATGGGATTGTAGAGAGAAGGAATAGGATCATCCTTGACACAGTGCACACCATCATGATTGACGGGAAAGTTACACACACCTATTGGAGAGATGTGGTCAACATTGCAGTCTACACCATCAATAGAATACAATTGAGACTAGATGCTGACAAGACACCTTATGAGCTATGGTTTGGTAATGTTCCCATAGTAAAATACTTTAGAATCTTTGGAAGCAAGTGCTACATCAAGAGGGATGAAGCAGTAGGCAATTTTGATGCAAGAAGCGATGAAGGTATTTTCCTTGGTTACTCTACTAAAAGCAAAGCTTATAGATGTTTCAATTTAAGACTGAAGATCATTGAAAGCACTCATGTTAAGATTGATGAAAAGTTTATGGTTCAAGAAAGATATCATGATTACTCACCTATAATTGAAGAAGAACCCAGACCCTCCACAAGTGAGACAGTTGTTGAAGAAATGTTTGAAACTATGTATTGTTCAATGACCCTGAAACAAGTGAAGAAGAAACTCAAAAGGTAGATGAGACAATATCACCTAAAGCTCCAAAGTTTACATCTAGATATCATTCTAAGGATGACATCATTGGAGATCAAAGTGGTAAAGTCGCAACAAGATCAAAGGCAAAAAGTTTAGCAAGCAATGAAGCGGTATGTTTACTATCTCATATTGAACCTCTAAGTGTTGAAGATGCATGTAATGATTTAGATTGACATGATGCTATGAAAGAAGAACTAGATCAAATTATCAAGAATGATACTTGGGAGCTGGTCCCAAGACCAGTGATAAGAATGTGATTGGAACAAAATGTATATTCAGAAACAAGATGAATGAAGATGGTACAGTAGTAAGAAACAAGGCAAGGTTAGTATATAACGGATATGTGCAGAGAGAAGGTATTGATTACTCAGACATATTTTCACCTATGAGAAGATTAGAAGTTATTAAGTTGTTTCTAGCTTATGCAACAATCAAAAACTTCAAAGTCTATCAGATGGATGTCAAGTCAGCATTCTTGAATGGAGAGTTAAAAGAAGAAGTATATATTGAGCAGCCAGAAGGATTCACCTTATCAGACAGACCTAATATGGTATACAGATTGAAAAAGGCCCTCTATGGACTTAAGAAAGCCTCTAGAGCTTGGTATGAGAGACTTGATGGTAACAAAAATTGGATTCAAGAAAGGAGCAGAAGATTATAATCTATTCATAAGAGAGACATATGAAGGACTACTACTTGTATCTATATTTTTTTATGACATTATCTCTGGAGGTAATGACAAACTCAGTGTTGAATTTGCTAAGGAGATGAAGAGTGAATTTGAGATGAGCATGATTGGACCTATCAAATACTTCTTAGGATTAAATGTGCAGCAGACAGAGAAAGGTATTTTCATTCATTAGTCCAAATATGTGAAAGAAATATTAAAGAAATTCAGGATGGATGATTGCAAGCGAGTAGGGAAACCTATGATAACTAGATGCAAGCTTACAAAAGAAGATGACTCACCAGTAGTAGATATAACATTTATAAGTCTATGATTGGAAAACTCATTTATCTTACTCAAACTAGACCTGATATTTCCAATGCAGTTGGCATAGTTGGAAGATTTACAGCAGAGCCTAAATAAAGTCACCTGATGGCAGTCAAGATAATATTCAAATACTTGCAAGGCACTATAGACTATGGTCTATGGGATCCTAATTCAGAAAATGTTGAGCTTCATGTGTATACTGATGTAGATTGGGTAGGATGCGTTGATGATAGAAAGAGTATATCAGGAGGAGCAATGTTTCTTGGTGATAGACTTGTCACTTGGACAAGAAAGAAGAAAATGTGTATCTCTCAATCAACAACAGAAGTGGAGTATGTTGCAGTAGCCCTTAATTGTTCTACAATTGTTTGGATCAAGCAAATGATAAAAGATTTTGGAATTCAGATCGATTATCATATTTTTATTTATTGTGATAACACTAGAACTATCAATATGTCAAAGAACCACGTGATGCATGCAAAGACAAAACACATTGAGATCAAGTATCACTTCCTAAGAGAAAAAGTAGCTGAGAAAGAAGTTAAGTTGGATTATGTGAGTACTAAAGATCAGTTAGCAGATATATTTACAAAGACCTTGCCAAAAGATACTTTTGAGTATCTCAAGGAGAAGTTGGGAGTAATTCCCTTTCCTGATTCTACTTAGAAGAAAGAAGAAAGAGCATCAGTCCTCAGGGACTGATGGAAGGTTGACTACTCTACCTCAGGAGTAGTACTAGTGCTTAAAATGAGTGGCACCCTTTTCCATTGATGTCAAAGGGGGAGTAATATATAGAGTCATGAAAAATAGAAGCAAAGAAGGAGTAATATACTAAGGGGAAGTAGAATTTGTTACAAGTAGTGGTTTCCATTGCACCAAAAGATCGACTTGTTAATGCTCGATACAACCACTGGACTTCTAGAAGACACAAGAGGTGGTTAAGCCATGTCACAAATCCCAAGGGGAGCATTGACCATTTTGCCAACAATCTCCCCCTCGGCGTTACCCGAGGGGATTTGAGCTTGTGACCAAGCTTTGATACCACTTGTTACAAGTAGTGGTTTCCCTTGCACCAAAAGATCAACTTGTTAATGCTTGATACAACCACTAGACTTATAGAAGACACAGGAGGAAGTTAAGCCATGTCAAAAATCTTGAGGGGAGAGCTGACCATTTTTCCAACAAAATTCAGTCATGGAAGCAGTTCAGTTGAGGAAATGGAGAATATTGAAGAATATTACAGTACATGGAGGATTCATCCTTGGGGGAGTTTTGATGAGGAAATGGAGAATGTTATAAAATAATTTCTCATTTGGATTGGTGGTGATTTTTCATTCCATATGTTTCCATCAATGTCAAAGGGGGAGATTGTTGGAGATTTGCCAGCAGGCCAGTACTGACTGTATGTTTGTCATTGGTGACAACATATGGTAAGTAGCATGCATGGAAGACTTATGAAATAAGCCTTGAGTATAAGTAGAATGGACATGTTATTAGCATGATATCATGGATGCAGAGGCTAACTATTAGTACAGATAGTTATCCAGCAGCTTGTGTCAGCAGTGTTCCTGACAGAGTTACAGGAAGTGTTTTGTGAGTGATTGTTCATACAATTATCATGGAGCCTTGCGCACTTGGATATGTGATGGAGACATGCTAGAGATGATAAGTTCATGGATGTAGAGTTTGATGATTAGTAGAAGTAAAGTTATGCAGTCACTATTCACTAGTTGCAGTATTCTGTATTTATTCAGAAGATCCGATAAAGATTTAATTGGTTCAGGATTTGCGCCTATCATTTTGGTATGCACCCTTGGATTAGTGAATAGAGAAGAGTTAAAAATGTTTGGTTAAGATTGCATGATGTAATTCATCTTAAGGAGAAAGTTACAGTTAATTTGGTAGAACCAACAGTGTGTAGCGTGCGTCTACAATTATTGATTTAGACAGGTCCCAGTTTGTGATGCGTACTTAGTAGAGCTAATAGAATTATTATTGGATGATGTTATGGTTTCTCTAATATGATTTCAAGGTGGTTCTAATAGGCTGCCTTGATTACATCATTTGGAGGAAAGATATTTACAGGAAGTCAATTGTGATTGCTAAAGTGTCGTTCATGGTTGATTGTGGAGAGAAAAGCAGAGTGTGCGAAGTCTTGAGCCATCAGTAGAAGGTCTATGTGACCAAGTAAAGATTTTGTGCTATACATTGGAACTGATCTAGACAACAGGTCAAAGTGTAGTTCAACAAGATCCAGATATAGTGTGTATCTATTATTCAGAAGGTTGTAGCCTTCACCCCTTTGAGCAGTGTGCTCTCGGACAATGTGTCCTCACCCCTAACAGGGTTAATTGTAAAAGACTCCTAATAGGGTCTGACTCTTGACGAGGTCACTGTACTAAATGCATTGTAAAGACAACTCCTAACAAGGTTAAGGATCTTCTAACAAGGATCATAATACACTAGTGCAAATTATTAGTGGGTGTCAATTCCCACCAAGGTTTTTACCTATTTGGGTTTCCCCATAACCAAAATATTGGTCTTGTGTTCAAGTGTTCTTTCATTGTGTTTATGCTTTATGTTTATGTATACTTAATTGGATAAAGAATTGAAACTTGTAGAAAACTGATTCACCCTCCCTCTTAGTTATCTCTTGGGACTATTCCTAATAGAGGTGATCTTAGAGCTGGCCAAGGAGAGCTCAGCAAGTTGGGAGAGGCTCGCCAAGGCGAGCTTAGGGCTCATCGAGGTGAGTCTTCAGCATGAAATCTTGGGTATAATAGTCCCACATGAAACTAAAAATGTGTTTCGCTGTTGTTAAAATAAACTAGCTCGCAAGTTGTGAGTTGGCTTGAAATTTGTTGTGAATTGGGTCACTCAATTATCCTTGTGTGATTTGGCCAGTTTCTAGGTGTGTAAAATATGTGGTTGGCGATTGGGGTCTGACTACCCAACTTGTACCACTATGTCACAAACTATTTAGCTCAAATATCATCTTCTGCAAACTGGTATAACTAGATCTAAAAAAATCTATCCTTGATGCCTGCTAGTGACACTAAGAAAGGCCGATTTGGCCCAAATTTTATACAAAATATTCCAAAAAAAAGAAAAAATAAATCATATCCAAAAATTAATTCAAAAATTCCAAAAATATTACCAAATTTATAGATCAAGTTTTCATTGTTCGATTTGCAAAAAAATAAATTAGGTGTTCGATTTACAAAAAAAAAATTTGCCTCAAATTTAACTTTTGCCCAAGGTAGGCAAATTTATAGTCAAAATTCACTAGATCAACCACCCAAACACAATGGCGAGGTCAGATCTTGCTCTAGACACTCCCACAAGCTATTGCACCACTAGATCTGAATCGTGGCCCTCCAAAAGTTGAAGCAAAGAGCTCTCGAATGGATATGAAATGAAATCTTTTATGGCTCTGATACCATGTAAGAATTTTCCTTAGACAAAGAATGAAAAACCAAGATCTAGAAGCTCAATAGATAGCACAACAAGATAGACAAAATGATATGATCCTTAAATAACTGGATTAAATAATGATCAATAATCAAATGATAATGGATGCAATCAATCAAGTACAATGTAGACATGCTTGAATATATAGGAAATGCAATAAGACTACATGATAAGGAGATGATAAGCTATCAACCACAGTAGGTGGAATCATGTGTCCACCAAAGGTGGATCATCCTCCATTGTACAACAAAGTATGTGTAACATGTGCGACAATGAGAGGATGATAATGTGATAAGAGCACTAAAGGTGGATCTCACACCTAAAGTGGAAATTCTCCTACACCATGTGCTAAAATGAAATGCAAACTCCTAGGTGTCTCAATGACAACTACTAATATGCAAATCCATTATCCTAAGCAAACTTAAGTAAATTGTAATTAGTGAATAATTAATTACACCAACACAAATCATAACTAATGGTAGACCATATGATTATTGTGTGTTTGTTGTAGATGTGATCCATGATTCCTTAGTGAGAATCCAATAAGATTATTCCATAGTAAATTTCAAACAGTATTATTTGCTGATGCATATGCTATTATCTCAAGGAAAAGAACACGGGGCTTGGGGACCTAAGCTTCATGTAAGGGTGTTTGATTGTAGGGGTAATAGGAAGCCATTCCAATTGTAGACTTTAATTTGGCACTGTGGATATAAAAACACCCAATCCCTACATTTTAAGTAGGCTTTTGTTCAAAAAATATATGATGCTTGTGGTATTTAGTTTCCAAGATTGGCCAAATACGTGATGAATTTATTGGGACCAAAGGGTAAAGAGGAAGAGCTCAAGTTTAGTATTGACCTCAAATAGGTAGATTGGTATATGGAAAAGGAGTATACCTACATTAGGGTGCATATTTTCAGTGGTCAACAACGTGCCCTACCCTTTATTGTGCCTAATAGACTAGCTATCTTGGAGATTATTTGGCAATTCTATGGAGCCCATGAAGAGTTCTCTTTCAAAAAATAGAGGGTAGATTCAATTAGCCAAGATGATTAGTTCATAGTCTATATACAAATTTGAAGTTCTCTTTAATAAATATTTATGGTCTGTGTCATACCCTGCAAGGGAACCGAGAAAGAGAACGAAGATTCTCTTTAGAAAAGAAAACCTAAGTAACGAATTTATGAAAAATTTTGAACTTTAAAAGATTAACATGAACAATACATAATTTAACTTAGAATCCTTCAAAGATTTCGTATGAGTAAAATGAACAATCCATTTAAGTTCATTAAGTGTACTAAAAATATGATTAACTCTTAAAACATAACATTTAAAAATTCTTTAGAGAGAAATATAAATGTTTTCATTTGATTTCTAACCAATTGATTTCATCTATATTCCCTAAGCATTCTTTCATGATCAATATAAAATTTAAAGCATAATCATAATAAAATGATTTATCTAGGAGTTTGAACCATTACATTAACACATTTGATCACTAACTTTTCTTGAACAACCATAATGAGAAACATGCCACTTTGCTTGAAACACTTATGAAATTCCTTTTTCTTTTCAACAAAATGATTTACATAAAGTTCACCATTCCCTTTTCTTTTCCCTAAATCTACCCATTCTAGGTCACATCAAATTTAAATACATTAAATGTCACATTACATTCATCTCCCTTTTAGGAGGTAATAATAACTTTACATTTGATAATAATGAAAGATAATTACAAGTCTTCTTTCTTCAAAACTGGAACATGTGCAAGCAAGAATCCATAAGCTTTGCAACTATGAAAGGTACCTCAATAAAAGATTTACCACCCAACCATGTGGGTACCATAAGGCCCACTCCCTAGTGCTGGAGATAAACACCAAGGTCCACAAGGAAGTGATATCTAGGCCATACCTAGGGTTCGAGTAACCTTTCCCAAATTACAACTGAGAAGAAGACCAAAGTATAAACCCTTTCCCAAAAGGTTCTAAGGCTAGGTAGAAACTCTAAGTAACAAGCTAGGTGAGTGTCATCGCATAGCGCCATTTGATTGTGCCTATGCATAGGTAACTTCTCCCACTCCCATCCATAGCCTTTACTAGCAATAATGGCATGGGTGACTCATACATTAATCTTTTTAGTGTTTGAACCTATTACCATAAGTTTTAATTAAGTAATCACTTGTTAAAACAACTCTTCAGTCGGTTATCCTGGTACTAGCCACTAAGGACCTCGGCCCCACATTGAGAGCCACTCACCTAGTGTTCTTAGGTTTCCTACCCTTACCCAAACATCATAAAAACATAACACTAAGATTTGGAGAGAGTTTTTAGAGGTTTTGGTGTATGGAAGAGAGGAGAATAATGTTTTCTTTGAATACAAATGAAAAGCTCTGCAACTTTCTTGTTCTCTACTGTGAGGGTATAGCCAGCCCTTTTGTATTTGAAAAATCTCCATTCCAATGTAAATGTGATTGGAAATGGATTGATATAGTATCGATTTATTTTGTTAACCATTTCCATACAAGTTTTATTTGTTTTTATGAGGCAAACTGAGGAAGTCATCATTTACATTGACTGTCCCTATTATTGATTTGCTGCAATCAGTCAATTGTTTTGAAGTTTAAATGAGCACATAGGCTCTCCCACTTTCTTTGGTTATTTTGGATTGTGGGAGAAGCCTTTTCCTATATAAGTATGTGCCATTAAGTGTTTGATTGTAGGGATATACAAGAGGTTGAAGATAGAGATCTCTGATTGACAAATAATACTATATCAGAAAAAATGACCCTCGGTGCGGGGGCCATAACTTTCCAACAAATAGTTTGATTTTGATAATCTTGGAATATGTTTTGATAGACCTAATTTCTCCCATCCTCACTAGACCGATTGAGGATTTTTGGTTGGAATCAAAAGCTATACACATCTGAGTGCGGGTCTTTCTAGAGGGCAAAAATCTATCGTGTTAGGACAGTCATAGGTAAGATGATTGTTTAAATAAATTTGATCTTGTGTTGATGAATTTTATGAAGAGTTTTGAGTATGGACAAGGAATAGGAGTGCCAAGTATGTGGAATAAGGTATCCTAAGTCAAGGGACATAGGGTTTTTGTACATTCAATTCATGATACTATCTCTTTCCCAGAGAGTAGACAAAGAGTAGTGACATAGTTCACAATCTAAATCACAGTCCTATATTATCCAGCAAGTAAACAAACAATATGGCATCACAGGAATCATAGAAACACACAGAGAAAAGAATAATTATTTTTACAATAATAGATTTCACATACTATCCTTTCTCCTACACAAGATTGCAAACATGATCTAGTAAAATGATCCTCATATTCAATTTCAACTTACATAAAACAATCACAAATGCAGACCAAAGCAATCAAACATTCAAACAAGAAGGAGTATCTTTTAGGATAGCTCCTACCTGGCTTCCGGTAGAGAAAACCATTGATGAAGGGTGATTCAACTCTCTCAATCTCCTTCCAACACTTCTCCAAATTCCTTTTGGATGAAGGCACCAACCTTCTACTGTAAGCTCCCAATTTAAACTATCCTATAAAGAATAATATAGCTCCTCTCCAAAATGCTATGATTCTCCTAAATGCTATATCCTATCAACAAGACAACAAAGAAGCCTCTTCCCAGATCAATTTTAAGCCAACTCCCTCATCCTACAGGGATCTCCCTTGTAAATAGATTGAAGGATTGGTTGCACGGGAAAATCAACCGATGCAACCATCCCAACCAAAAATTAGTTTATAGTTAGGCTTTAATTAAATTCATTAAAGCCATTCTCAGGAAGGGAATAACTAATCCTATTATTTAATATTATTAATAATAAAATCTAATATGAGAGCCTCATAAATATTAATAAACTAATGTGATTTTTCTTTATTTAAGGAAAAGAAATAATTACTATGTGTTCCAGGTATGTACTATTGTTTTTTATGATTTTTGTCATTAAAAACTACACTTTCAAGTTATTTTTAATTTAAAAACATAGTTTAATTTGTTGTTTTCAAAATTATTGTATAAATTTAATTATATTTTATTTTTCAAGCAGTTCTTTTAAATTTTAATTTACTTTGTAAATTAGCGTACCAAAGTAGAAAACTGTTATTTAATTTTTAATTTAACCCTAGATACAAAATTAAATTACGAAACTCTACGTAGAAACCAAAACCCTAGGTAGTAAAACAAAAACATAAACCTATACAAAATTAAATTAGGAAACCCTAATCTTAGAAAACAAAAACATAAACCTATAGAAAATTAAATTAGGAAACCCTAAACTTAGAAAACTGGAAAACATAAATCTAGAAACCTTCTCTCTCTCTCTCTCTCTCTCTCTT
Organism: Chamaecyparis obtusa; assembly: GCA_027943335.1. Taxonomy (NCBI): domain Eukaryota; kingdom Viridiplantae; phylum Streptophyta; class Pinopsida; order Cupressales; family Cupressaceae; genus Chamaecyparis; species Chamaecyparis obtusa. Next base: position 72,135 of record BSBK01005403.1, read on the forward strand.
CTCTCTCCTCTTTCTCTCTTTTCTCTCTCCTCTTTCTCTCTTCTCTCTCTCCTCTCTCTCTCCTCTTTCTCTCTCCTCTCTCTCATCTCTCTCTCCTCTTTGTCTCTCCTCTCTCTCCTCTCTCCTCTTTCTCTCTTTTCTCTCTCCTCTTTCTCTCTCTCTCCCCCTCTCTCCTATTTCTCTCTTCTCTCTCTCTCTCCTCTTTTTTCTCTCTCCCCTCTCTCTCTCTCCTCTCTCTCCCTCTCCCCTCTCTCTCTATTTTCTCTCTCTCCTCTCTCTCTCTCCCTCCTCTTTCTCTCTCCTCTTTCTCTCTCTCTTCTTTCTCTCTTCTCTCTTCTTTCTCTCTTCTCTCTCCCTCTCTCCTCTTTCTCTCTCCTCTTTCTCTCTCTCTCTCCTCTTTCTCTCTTCCTCTTTCTCTTTCCTCTCTCTCTCTCTCTCTCTCTCTCTCTCTCTCTCTCTCTCTCTCTCTCTCTCTCTCTCTCAAGTTTTAATTATTTAAGTCATTCTTTGTAAGGTAAAATATAATTTACAATATGTTAATTGTAAACTATCATGTTTTTATGTGTACGTAGATTGGCAATATGGATGATTTTCATATTGATGAGCTTATAGGTCAACATGAATCACCACCACCACATCCACCTCCACCTCCACCTAGAGAGTTAAGGGATAATATTAGGAGAAATGTAGAGGCGATAATGAGAGACATAAATATTATTAGAAATGATCCCTATCCATCGGCCCAACTACTACGCCTTGCAGATAGCATGCAAGGCATATTAGATTTTGTACACACATTAGACTCTAAGATTGATAGTTTCGAGTCATGGAGGGAGAGTATGCGTGTATATTATGCTACCGGCCTCACTTATAAAGAGGTTAATGATTTAAAAACTACAAAATCTGATTTGGCACGCCTTTTTTATAACCCTACAACGGGTGAGCAGATACTTAGCAAGAAGCCACATATTTCCATTAGATGGTGTAGACACCCCGGTATAGCAGAGCATTTTTTGGAGCAGTGGTGGATGGTATTTGACAATCCACCACACGCTAATCATGAGGTCCCACTTTATTTTTTGAAAAAATTATGGGCTGAATTTGTATTGGGTAGGAAACCCAATTATTTTGACATGAAATCATTCTAGGGGTTGGTTGGGGGATGCCACAGGATAGGCCAGGGGCCAAATTGAGTGACAGAACTAGAAATTGTGTGCACAATGAGCCTCTTGTTCCTCTTCCTTCTCTTGTAGTTCCTACATCTGTCCATCATCGAGCAGTACAATCATCTCTTGGTTCTTTGAGTACCCTTACGGGAAATTTGTTACAACACTTGACCGAGGTGAGGGCTGCCCCTAGCATAGCACATGTTTGCATGAGTTGTGGGGGTATATGTACAGGTCCCCAGCCTGATCCAAATGCTGCCCATGCTACCCATGGTGGATATGGTGATGATGATGGTGGCCCACATGGTGGATATGCTAATGATGATGGTGGCACACATGGTGATGCTAGAGATGATATCTCATCATTTGTTGATTTACTCAATGTAGACAATGATCATCCCACACAGGTAAATTTAATCATAATTTATACAGTGCAATATTAAATTTCTTATTTATACAATTATGAGCCATAACATGTGGGTTTTTTGGTGAACAGAAGAGGGTTGATCCTCCATCATTCATTAGCCATCATCATATGACATTGACACCTCGACATCTCAGTGCTCCATTCACGGTATGCACTTTGATCTTGATACATTTAAACTTTAAACAAAATAAACTTTAATTGATAATGTCTTTGACATATTTTTGTGATTTTGTAGGGTCTCTCATGTACCACTGAGATTGGCAGTCCTTCATTCTCTGCCCCACCAGTCACAAGAGTCAGTTGCATATACCTATAGTATATTTTTAATTTATTAATTTTAAGTGTTTGTATCTTACTAATTTATGTACAACTTTGATTCACACTTATTTTTTTGCAATTGTAGGCTTCTAGATTGTCTCATGTTGCACAATCACATTTACGTCCTGAGTCATCAGTGACATTAGCTACGTGTCACACACAGGTAATGTACACATGTTTTTATTCCATAAATATATAATCAAGTTATATATACTTTATAATTTATGTATATATGTACTATAAGTTTGATTCATGCTTTATATATGTTGTTCAGATTGACACCACCATGAGTCTTGGCATGGCTACAGGATTAAGCCAAATGCAGCCATCAACACTATTCTTTGAGGTGATGATTAATTTAAGTAGTTTTTCAATGTCCATTGTGTATCTAGATCTTTTACACCTAATTATTAAAAATTTGTACTTTAAAAGTTTTTACAGGACTTGGCTGCATCCACTTTTCATGTAGTTGAGGATGAGGGAACTCAAGACCAGACAGAGCAAGATGAGGGTACTCAGGACTAGACAAAGCATGTTGATGCATCACAGTCTTTTTTACGTGGAGTAAAGAGGACTGTAGATCAGCTAGATGAGTAGAGTTAGATTATGATGATTATTTGGACTTGTTCATATTATTTTTTATGACTATTTGGACTTGTTTTATGATGACTATTTGGGCTTGTTTGGACTTGTTCATATTATTTTTACTTGTTAGAGTAGGACTTGGATTACATACTAGTCCACTTGTTATCATATATTGTACTTGAACTTGTTTTTAGAGTAGGACTTTGTTTTGTGATTGTATGTATATATCATGAGTTGATATGATGGACATTATGATACATGTAAATTATTTCAATTATTTCAGGACTTGTTATGTTATTTATCTTAATCATGAGTTGTTATTTATATATATGAGCTTATGGAAATAAATCATTTTTAATTTATTAATTGTAATTAAATTTATCAATTTATCCTAAAAAAATCATCTATCTAACAATGAGATATATTGATTCATGTGTAATTGATAGATAAGTACAATATCTAGATACATGTTACAAGTAATATGAACACTTTGATTAACTATAAAAAAAATATCTAGAACTAACAATGACATCTATTAATACATGTAATTGACAAGAACATTATGGATGTTACAAACTTAATAACTATTAAACAATGACATCTATTAAGTGAACATAATCTTACCAATGTGCATAGTTTAATATTTACAACAAAATTAGGTGAATACAAAGTTATGAATTTAACTTAAATATTTAAAACAAAATTCGATGTATAAAAGTGAGTTCATGTGAACTTAAATTACAAAGCCAAAATTGTACGAATACAAGAGTGCATTGTACTACATAAATAGTTCATGTCTATGTTCTTCTAGACATCCTGCATCATAAAAATAAACATGTTGAAATGTTAGAATTTATACAAGTTCATTTAAAGTTAATTTTAATTTTAAAGTTAATATGACAATTGAACAAAAACTTACATGTATAAATTTGATTCAACCTAATGTACCATCAGCATCCTCTCTTTTCTGCAATGCGTCTATGTTCTTCCAGACATCCTGCATCATAAAAATAAACATGTTGAAATGTTAGAATTTATACAAGTTCATTTAAAGTTAATTTTAATTTTAAAGTTAATATGACAATTGAACAAAAACTTACATGTATAAATTTGATTCAACCTAATGTACCATCAGCATCCTCTCTTTTCTGCAATGCGTCTATGTTCTTCCAGACATCCTGCATCATAAAAATAAACATGTTGAAATGTTAGAATTTATACAAGTTCATTTAAAGTTAATTTTAATTTTAAAGTTAATATGACAATTGAACAAAAACTTACATGTATAAATTTGATTCAACCTAATGTACCATCAGCATCCTCTCTTATCTACAATGCATCTATGTTCTTCCAGACAGCCTGCATCATAAAAATAAACATGTTGAAATGTTAGAATTTATACAAGTTCATTTAAAGTTAATTTTAATTTTAAAGTTAATATGAAAATTGAACAAAAACTTACATGTATAATTTTTATTCAACCTAATGTACCATCAACATCCTCTCTTTTCTGTAATGTGTCTATGAGTGCCTCATGCTCTTCCATTGAAAGTGTCCATAATATTTTATTAGCAGGTCTCCCTTTGTATCTTTCCAATTTGATATTTTTTGCCACTACCAAATGGGAATAGTGCATAATCTTCTTTTTGGATTGGTAGTCTTCAAAAGCTAGTAAACCATTCCTTCTTGTTAGGTATTTGCGTAGCCATGTACCAACTACCACAATAGACCCAATTAGATACTGAAAATTATCATCATCTACTTGATGACATATCAACTTTTTCTTAGGTTCTACACATCGAGCTAACCAATACTCTGTCTTCTCTTCATTATCCTCGGGTGCAACAACAACATACACATGTCCTGCAAAATAAAATTAAGTACATGCACTGTAAATAAAACTTGTTTAAAGGTTTATAATTCAAATATATATAATCATAAATTATATGACATACACATGTAACTAATATATATAATTTGAAGTTTTACAATAAATTGCATTAAATTACCAAGTTGTATGAGGTCTGAAACACGATCATAATCTTCTGATGCAAAGGCATGATCTAGGTCTTAATTTATTATATCATCTTCATCTTGTCTCTCACTAGGTGTTAAGGATTTTTGTTGCCATTCTTCAACCCATTTTGTATTCTTGCATTCTTCCCACTCACCTACAACACAAAATTGAGAAAAACATGCAAGCTCCCTAGTCCATATAGTCCAAGTGTTAGAATTAGAACTCCTAAATGAATGCCATTTAGCCGATCCACTGATTGTATTACAATCATATCTTGAAAGGATATTCTTCTCTTCAACTAGCCAGAAAACATGTCTGATTGTAGAGTTCTGACTTGATCCTATAGACAAACTTATTTTACACCATTCAACAATTGCACGTGCATCTTTAAATTTTGATTTTTCCTCAAATTTGAGTTGCTCTCTACAAAGGGCTCTCTTAACACATGCACCGGCACCATCATGTTCTCCCTTCCTGTGTCCAACCTCAAAAAAACTCTAGATATGTTGGATATTTATTTTTTTGTGCATCCTACTCAACCAATAAAACATTCTAGCATTCTTGAATTGCCTTGTGCAATTATCTGACCATATTAGATGTTGTGTTATATGAATTTATCTCTCCCTTAAATTTTCATAAAAGGTATTAAAGCAATATTGGACAAACTCCGGTGAGTGTAACTTATTATCACTCATATAGAAATGGTACTCTCTCAATATTTTCTGATCCTCTTCTGTACTATCAGGTACATGTCTATAGACAATATGAACAAAAATTGTTTCTTGCACTAAATTATAATATTGTGGTTGGATCTCATCTTGTGGTGCAAGCATGTAGTTCTCTGCAAAGTCAACAACTGACAGTATACTACCAATTGGAAATGTATTCTTCCATATGTGAAATTGTCCATCAAGCCATCTAGAATTGTGAGAGTGTTTCACATATTTAGGTACGACCTTACTCTTTAATTCATTCATAAAAGTATTAACACTAAATTTTTCAGTTATTAGGTCGCGTCGTTTTCCAACTTTTCCATCCTTCAATGGATACAACAGTTTTAAATCTTTGTACATCAACTAATTGTTGTCCAAAATCAAATAAAATATTTTCATGCAAACATTCATCTAATAATGTAAGATTGCCACATACATCACATACACTAGAAACACGTGCATTCAAAAGATAAAATTGCTCATTAGGTGGGTTACAAAATAAATTTGATATAAACTCCTTTACAGTTTGAGGTGGTATATTTATACCACATTCCTGCAACATTTCATTAGTGTGCATAGTATAACGTATAGATCAAAAAATATCATAATGATAATGAAATTGAACATGAGTTTTGCAACAATAGGTGATTCTTTCTTTGTTAATCCTTACATACCATGGATTACATTTTTAAAAGATCTTTGACTAATACTAATAGTTCACACCTTGTCATCTGTTAGAGTAAAGTATTAATTATATTAATTAACTTTACTCCCTTATTAAGATGTCAACTCTTTTGCTTTAGTTGTTTATATTTAAACACACATGCATGAGTTGTTTTAAACTCATGCACTAGTTATTTTAAATATAAACTTGCATGCATTAGTTATGTAATAGTTAAACTAATTATTACATGCACTAGGGTTTGCCTTTTCAAGGCTTTCAATCTCCTTTATAAGGATGATCTATTGTACATTTAATTTATTCATTATATTGAGCATATTTTCTTCTTCATATTCTAAGTCAAACCCTTGCCCTCTTCTTGTCTCTACTTCCTTGTAACAGGTTTTTGTATATAGGTGATCTTCGGGTTTTGTGGATTTGTATTGCTCAAATCCTATATGGTATCAGAGCCTAATCTGCTATAGCTTGTTTGTGTTTGAAGGATTCAGAGATTAGAAATTCATTTGTTTCAGATTAGGATTTTTTTTGTTTTTTATTGAAATTAGGGGGTCCCTAAATTTTGGTGCACTTTGAGCTCAAATGGACCTCATTGTTGAGCTCAAAACACCAAAAAAACCCTATTTCGATATAAAACACATCAAATTTTGAGAACTTTGCATTTTGGGCCATTTTTTGGTACCAGACAGCTTGGCATGCTTCTCGAGGTAGAATTTGTACAGAATTGCACGCTTCCCGAGGAAAAATTTTCTAGTTTTGGCACATAAATCAAGGTTTAAAAAATTGTTTTTTAGCACGCAAATTAAGATCAAAAAAAATGGCACGCAAATTGAGGCAAAATTTTGAAAAGGTCTGACACAGATCTCAAGGTGCGCATGCAATTTTGCAAAATAAAAATCCATTTTGGGTGGTGACGGCCATTTGGCCGTCAAATTTAAGCCCCTCATTTGATGATGTCAGCATGCATCATCATCATTTGCACCATTTTTGGGCCCTCTTGCGCACCAGTTGGTATTTTGCTCATATCTTGAGCATACGGTGTCCAAATCAGGCAAACAAGATATCGTTGGAAAGTTAATTCCAAGATCTATCCAGATCTGGAGGTTTGAATTTATGATTTTTCTTTTTTGATGATGTTTTTTTACTGTCAAAGCCAGATGTTCAGTTTTGCACTCCAAAAGCTCTATCTTGCACATCCGGACTTCGTTTTGGGAAAGCGAGATATTGTTGGAAAGCTTGTTCTAAGAGCTTTCTAGTTCTATGAGTCATTTTTCCAGATTCTACTGTAGGTATATTTTATTTTTATTTTTTCACTTCTGCACTCTGGTGGATGTCTTGGATGTTACAGTTCCTAGGATCTCTTCCTTTTAAGGGACGACTCTTCTTAGGCTGTTCTTTTGTTTCAGCAGTCTTCTCTCTTATTTGAGCAGTGTATACTTAACTTTTGTAGCATTTTTTTATGCACACGCACTGAGATAAATTGTCATTCTATTGCATGTATGGGATCTTGCACATGTTCGTGCTTTATGTACTCGCACTCCATTATAAAGTGCCAAGGGGGTTTTGATGTTTGCCATCTTCTTTTGTCATGTGAGCATTCCTCCAACGACATTAGCCTCAGGTATCTCTATATGTGTTTGTACTCTCTCTACACATTCGATGTTCTAGATTCTTCTTCATCATGCAGTTCATATTGGATGATCTTTTCAGTGTACCTGTCATTACTCCCTTGTCAGTAGTATGGGGGGGTTTCTACTATTGGTTCTACTACTTCCTTGGTTCGATAGTGTGAGCTATGTATTCAATATTTGATCCTATGTACTAGGTGGTTGCAGTGGCTGGGTACCTATGCATTCCGGTGAGATGGATCATTTACCATATAGACACTCTTTTCTTTCCTATTTTTTAATGCACTCTTCCAGCTTTGATTGATCAACTCTTCAGGCTTTTGGTGTTTATGTCATCTGTATCTTCGAGTTTAGGTGTTTGCCTTTGTTTGCCTCCTAACTCGAGTAGTGTTATTTGAGGGCACTCATACATATTACAGTCTTCTCTACCTAGTCATATTTCTATGGAGGATCTTCAAATCATCAATTTCTTCTTGACAGAGTTTGCATTTTCATGCTTCGGTGATGTTCTACATGTTCATTTTTGTTCCTATTTTTTGGAACATCTCTAGTTTTGGAGGATTCTTTAGTCCTTCAGACTAGTCTTTGTCTCGTTTTGGAGTAGAATTTTTCCCATGTGGTTTTCTCTATTTCTCCACTTTATAGAGACTCTCTTTTGTACATAGGTACCTCATCAGGCCATGTAGTTGGGACCCATTTTTATGCTTTTAGCACTGTAGTTTCCTTTTCTTTCTTCTTGCATTATTTGTAGCTGCATTGTTGCTCATCTTAAGGGGGGGTGTTAGAGTAAAGTATTAATTATATTAATTAACTTTACTCCCTTCTTAAGATGTCAACTCTTTTGCTTTAGTTGTTTATATTTAAACACAAATGGACAAGTTTTTTTAAACTCGTGCACTAGTTGTTTTAAATATAAACTTGCATGCATTAGTCATGTAATAGTTAAACTAATTATTACATGCACTAGGGTTTGCCTTTTCAAGGCTTTCGATCTCCTTTATAAGGATGATCCATTGTATATTTAATTTATTCATTATATTGAGGATATTTTTTTCTTCATATTCTGAGTCAAACCCTTGCCCTCTTCTTGTCTCTACTTCCTTGTAACAGGTTTTTGTATATAGGTGATCTTCGGATTTTGTGGATTTGTATTGCTCAAAACCTACATCATCCACTAATTTTTTATACAATTCTGTTTGAGTCATATCTAAAAGGTGTTTTGGATGTGGATCACAAACTTTTGAACCGACTCTTAATTTAAGAACATCTTTGGCATTAGGGGATACTCTTGTATTATTGTGCCAAAAATTTTCAATTAAAGTTTTGACTTCACCAGTAAGTTTCATGTCAGACCTCGGGAGTCTGCCACTGAAGTTCCATAAATGGTTTGCCGAATCACTTTCAAAGTTAACTCTTCTCTTTACAACTCTCGTTAAAGTTTTACGATTAATATAAATATATCCACTTATGTTTGAAATCATTCTTTTATCAATAGTAGTTTTGATTACTAAAGTTGTTATTGCTCGTCATGTCGCATTACTATCTTTAGAACGACTTTTCTTTCCAATTGTTTCAAAGACACTAGCAACAGTTGATACAACTTGTTTTAGAGACTCATCCTTCTTCTTAGTTTTCACATAAATGCCTAACCTCTTCATCACTTTTCGCATTTTAGACATTTTAATTAATTGTAACATTAATTGACATTGAAACCCAAATATCTTATTATAAAAAAATTGTCTAAACAATTTTCTCGCGTGTGTCCTAATCTGTCTCGATGAAACCAAACCACACAGATTGTCTAGCACATCAATTTTTATTTGAAATTGTTCATTTATTTCATTATCATTCAAATAAGTTTATTTTTCAATCGATGTTTCTATGTCTACATTTACATTGTTGATTTCAATCTGAATTGGTGTTTGATTTTCAGTTTCAATTGGGGTTTGACTTTCAGTTCCTTTATCATTATGATTAATATTACTAATTTCTGAAATTTCACGTGCAATTAAATTTGTTAATCTATTTCCAGGAATAAAATTTAAATCATTTTTATTGTAACCTACTTCTAGCAAGTCATGAACATCTTTATCATAATAAGTTGTAACATTTGGATGTGAAGACATACCTATATCCCATACTGGATTAGAAGATGCACCTGATTTTTCTTTTTCAAACTCTGCATCCATTATGGTGTCTTCATCGTCCTCCTCTTCTGAAACAATTGTTGAACTTGATGCTCCAATAGTATTCAAATTTTGAAGTCTTTCTCTTCTTTCTCATTGTCATTTTGCCTCCTCTCTATTTTCTGCAATCTCCTCAGATGTCAGAACCTTTGTTGACCTCTTTCTACGTCGATTTGATCCCATTTTTGCACCAAAATTTGAGTTCAAACAATCTTTTTTGAATGTTAGATCTAAAATAAGACAAAAATATAGAATGTTGGCAGAAATATTCTCTTTCTGCAATCTCCTCAGATGTCAGAACCTTCGTTGACCTCTTTCTACGTTGGTTTGATCCCATTTTTGCACCAAAATTCTAGTTCAAACAATCTTTTTTGAATGTCAGATCTAAAATAAGACAAAAATATAGAATGTTGGCAGAAATATTCTCTTTCTACAATCTCCTCAGATGTCAGAACCTTCATTGACCTCTTTCTACATCGGTTTGATCCCATTTTTGCACCAAAATTTGAGTTCAAACAATCTTTTTTGAATGTCAGATCTAAAATAAGACAAAAATATAGAATGTTGGCAGAAATATTCTCTTTATCTGTTGCAGATCGATACAAAACAGATTGAAAAGTCGTTAATCATTAGATCAGGCCCATAGTCTGGTTTTTTTATTGCAACGACTCTTTAAGAAACGAGCGCTCATTTTGTAGATTCACAAAATGGGTGCCCGTTTTGTAGTTTCACAAAATGGGCGCCCGTTTTGTGAATTTACAAAAATAAGTGCATGTTTTGTAAATCTATGAGTGGGAACCTTACTTGCTGGCTTGGGTTCTGGTTCGGGACAGGCTTGGTGGGACCAAGCCTATGCTTGACCCTGTAAAAAATGGCTAAGGCATTACATAATAAAATTTCTACCTTGCCATAATTATTAGGACACCTTCCCGAATGAATTTTTTGATAAAACGAAAACCCATTTTAGCTCTTATTGTGCAGATTATAAAAATATAAATTTTATAGTGATATCATAAATTTTAATATTTATACAATATTTATTAAGCCAACGTGGTACCTAAACTTGAAATACCAAGGTTAACTAAAACTTTAATAACTTTTTTAGTTTTACATTTTTTGAAAAATGAGTTATATGAAACCAATCTACATAGAATTAATTTCCTTCAAAATTTAAAAAAAAGTGAAGTTATCATCAAATTATGGTGTCCGTACACTAGAGGTTTCAAAAATGTATTTTATAGTTGATTAAAAATTAATTAAAAAAAATATTCAATAAAAAAATAAGATAAAATATTCTGACCAATCTTCAGTGTTTTAGGTACCTTTTCCCAAAAGAATTCCCAAAAATACATTCATTTACTTCAAAAAAGGGTGTTCGTACACATGTGAGGTGTGGTCTTGAAACAGAGATTTTGAAAAAGTGGTTTTTAGACATGCATACTAAAATTCAATTTATACCATGTGGGTATTGAAATAAATTACAAATCTGAAAACTAGACTCCGAGCTCTAAATTTTATATTGCTGAAGTTTTTCAAGATTCAATCTTTAAGTGCCTCAAATTTGGACATCAATTGACAGAAATTTTGAAAAAAACATAGAAAACACTTCCACTTTTTGGCCAAAAGTGGGACTCAACTTCTTGCAGCTACCCATATATATATATATATATATATATATATATATATATATATATATATATATATATATATATATATATATATAGGGTAACTACTAACATAAGATAGAAGATACCACAAAATATAATTTAACGTTACTAATCACAACATCGTACTCTCATCAATGCAAGAAACAAGCAACAAGAACCACATAATCCAACAACTGCAATACACAACAATAATGCATCATCAACACAAGGGACTGACTCAGGAACTCCCCACCTAAGGGTAAAAGGGTCAGAGATAGAGTTCCTTCCTGTGGGACCTTGTTGATATCTTCATAAAAAAAACAATGATTGAGGATTTTGAGGGATTGCTCAAACCTGTGAGACCAGGTGGAGACGATGTTCAGTACCTGCAATCTTGCATCACCGAGAAGAAATACATGTGCAAATATATATACAGACATATGAAAATAGATGACCAAGATCAATATATTGTGTGGACCTCAACTAAGTGAGTAACTACGACTTCATCCTAAGTCATGAAAATACATCAAACATATATACATGAAAACATAAGATATCATAGATAATAATGGTTGTAAAGATAGATGATTTCAAACTTCATAAACATATACATGATAATCATAAATGAGTGTATCTAAGCATCTGATAAGTGTATTATCATCTAAATAAGCATAACTGTGAACATATCGTTCTAACCATCATAATGAAAATGTCCAAATAAAAGTCCAAGTATAATCATCTGAGAGGGTATTACAATCTGATAATGAAAAAGAAAAAAGTGGAAGTATGGGTAGAGATAAGTAGCCTTTTTAGATCCTGGACATAAAATAATGTCATCATTGGTGGAGACTTTAATGTCATCCTTCTTTTATTAGAAAAAAGAGGGGGTATACAACAATAATTTCAGTTATATATTGACTTTATAAACTAGGCGAAAAAGGAAAATCTCATAGAGGTTGAGATGGAGAATGAAACCTTTACATGGAACATCAAAAGATGTGGTTTTAGTGACATAGCTAAAAAATTGGATAGATTATTACACAAAGGTGACTTAACTTCTTTTCACTTTGATTTCAAGGAATCTATTTCTCCCATATCAAGATCAAACCATTTTCCCATACAACTGGACATATTAGGAGAAGATAAACCAATATTATGTCCCTTTAAATTTGAAAACATGTAGATGAAAGATAAAAAAAAATCTTGGTGTTGATAGATAAATGGTGGCATGAGTTTCAAATCAAAGGATCCAAATTATTATTATTTTTATATCCAAATTGAAGAAAACTACTTGATTGGGACAAGGACCATTTTAAGAATATTTTTGAATCAAAGAGATCAATTGAACAAAGCATTAAGGAACTAATTGAGAAAAACATTCTTCAAGGAATGGACAGGGAAAAGTTCTACAAGGAAAAGGAGTTATTAAAGGAATATGAGGACATTTTGGCTAAAGAAGAAATCTTTTAGTGACAAAAATCTACAGAGATTTGGCTTGAAGAAGATGATAAGAATACAAACTTTTTCCATAATAGTACAAAAAAAGGAGAAGTGTAATATAATTCACAAGATCAATGATGGAGATGGTGGCATTATAGAAGATCAAATCGAAATTCAAAAAATATAGTGAGTTTCTATTCAATTTTACTAAACAATTTTGAGGGTTCAGATTTGATAGCTCAAAAAGAGATGTTAAGTGACATTCCTCAAATTGTGTCAGTAGAGGATAAAAAAATATTGATGGAAAAATTATCAAAGGAGGAAATACATATAGCCTTATTTAAGCTTCATCTAGAGACAAAGCACCAGGTCTTGATGGATTTTTAGCTGGCATTTTCTAGGAATGCTAGCCAATATTAGGTTCAAAGATGAGTGAAGCATTAGAGACAAAAGGAATCTCTAGAATATTTATGAGAGAAATCAATAACACATTTTTAGTTCTCATCCCAAAGAAATAAAAATCAACATTCTTAGATGAATTTAGGCCAATTTCTTTCTATAACACCATTTACAAGGTTTTGACAAAAGCTTTAGCCAAAAAATTGAAAAATTTACTCCCAAAATTAATTGGAGAGGATCAAAAAAGTTTTGTTCTAGACATATCTCTTTTTGATGGGGTAATTATTGCCCAAGAAGCTATTCATTCTATTTAAAAAACTAAGACCCCAAGTATGATCATTAAATAAGACATTAAGAAAGCACATGACAAAGTAGACTAGAGGTTCTTGGCTAAGTGCTTGGAAAAGGTTTGGGTTCTACAAAGAATGGATAGATTTGATATTCTATTGCACGTCTGCTCCATGATTTTCCATTCTTATTAACAGGAATCCTCAAGGTTTTTTGATAGTTCAAGAGACATTCGACAAGGAGACTCGTTGCTGCCTTTCCTATTTATCATCATGGTTGAAGCTCTTAAAAGGAAGCTATCCAACCATCAAACAAATGGAATTTTGAAAAGGGTGGAATTGACATCTTTAGTTCAACTAGTGATGCATTAAAAATTTGGAGATGACACAATGTTGTTTGGAAAAGGGAATAGGGGAGAAGTGCTACAATTGAAAAGAATTCTTAAAACATACTAAATCTTTAGGACAAGTAGTAAATCAGGAGAAAACCAGAATATTTTTCTTTTTTGTTAAAGTAAAAGTTCAAAATCAGGTGTTAAGCTTGTTGGGATTTAAGGAAGGTAAACTCCCTTGCTCATATCTAGAAATACCATTGGATAAATCTTTAAAGATCAACTACAGTTTGAAAATCAGTAGGAGAGGAGCTAGATAGGAAAATGGAATTGTGGAAATCCAAATGGATAACATGGGTTGGTAGAATTGTAATGATAAAGGAAATATTATTTGCAATCCCTATATACTTAATGTATTGCATTTCCTTGTCCATTGGATCTTATATGGATTTGGTAAAGAAGTTAAGGAAATTCTTCTAGTAAGGTATAGATATGAAGAAAAAGTATGCTCTAACTTCAAGAGAAATGATATGCAATCCCATCAAGCATGGAGGTACAAGAATTAAGAACCAAATATGGTAGAATAAAGCACTAGGGGAAAATTTGTTTTGGAAAATTCACAAGGAGACACATCTTAAATGGATAAGAATCATTAAAGGTAAACATGTGACAAATTCAAGAAATGAAGAGATTTTAAGGTTATCAAACTACCCAAGAGGTTCGAGCGTATTTGGAACATCATATCCAAATGTAGTGATCATACTCAATCACATATCATGGAGCATAAAGGATGGAAAGAAAGCTCTTTTTGGCAGCATTCTTTTTTTTGCAGGGGTATGTAATCATTGACAATCTAATAAAAGTAAATAGAATCAGGCACATTTTCAAACTCAACTAGGGAATATATGTAAGATATTCCATGGTGTTCATAGATCTAAATATTGGTCACAGATGGGAATAGAGAAACTTTGAAGACCTTAACTTTCCACCTACATACATTGATATACTTAGAGAAACTGTCAAAAATAGATCTATTTCTTTAAAACAACATAATGATGAAATAATATGGAGTGGATCTAAGTAAGGATTATACAATGCCAAGGATAGATATAAGGTATTATCACATATGCAAGAAAGAGTCAAAACACAATTACGAGTCCATCTATTCTGGGATAAATTATGTCTGCCAAAGGAAGTCATCTTTACATGGACTGCTCTTCAAGGCAATATTCTAATAGAAAATTGGTTAAGGATTGGCTTTCAGGGTTCGTCAATTTGTTTGTGTGCAATAGCAGTGAAGAGGATATTAATCATATGTTGTTAATATGCTCTTTCTCCAAAAAAGTGTCGGCAATGGCTATGCGCCAATCTAGGTTGGATATCAACACTTCCAAATGATATTTTGACTTTATTCCAATCTTGGTCGAGAATATGCAACAATAGTCTATTTGGAAACATGTGGATAATTTCACCCTCAATTGTAACTTGGGAGATTTGGAAGGAAAGGAATTGTATAATATTCGAAGGGAAGTCTATGGAATAGGAGTTTCTTACAAATAAGATGGAAGCAATGATAGTAGAAACAATGACTTCGATGATACATGCTCAAAGGCAAAAAAATAAGTTATTTCATACGATGGGATGACAAAATGCATAAAAGTTGGTTTGGGCTGAGACTTCTCAAAGTCATTGGTAAAGGGCACCAATCAAAATAATTGAATTCCAATAGGGCTTCTAATAGGCAACACAAGACCTTAGGGGTTGGGTTTGTAATTCACTTGAATGCCAATGCAAGATTGTAGCAAGATTATCCAAATCGCTGGAAGATGATACAAACAACATAATATAATTCAAAGCTTTAGTATTGAAGGATTATCACTATGCTTGGAATTGGACTTGAGAAGGGTTTAAATTGAAGGGGATTTAGCAATTACTACAAATGACATAAGGACAAGGAAGACTCCTAATTGGAGATTGAAGTCATTCCTAGACATTATGTTGGAATTAATGGAAAAATTGTAGAGTGTTACAATGAATCTGTTGGCAAAATGGTCAGCGCTCCCCTCGGGATTCGTGACATGGCTTAACCGCCTCTTGTGTCTTCTATAAGTCTAGTGGTTGTATCAGGCATTAACAAGTCGATCTTTTGGTGCAACGGCAACTACTACTTGTAACAAGTGGTATCAGAGCTTGGTCACAGGTTCGAATCCCCTCGAGTAACGCTGAGGGGGAGATTGTTGGCAAAATGGTCAGTGCTCCCCTCGGGATTCGTGACATGGCTTAACCGCCTCCTATGTCTTCTATAAGTCCAGTGGTTGTATCAAGCATTAACAAGTCAATCTTTTGGTGCAACGGCAACTACTACTTGTAACAAAATCATATATATAAAGAAGAGAATAAATTGGTAGATGAATTAGCAAATTTAGGCGCAGAAGGAATCAACATTAGACAAGTCCTCATTTAACCACTAAGGATAGTGTTGGTAAATCAATTTACAAACCTAGTTCATCTTGGGTTGTTGTTGATATAATATCAATCTCAAATAGAGAGTAGGAACTCAGTTTTATTGCAATGGTCAAATATCAGTTCAAGACTAGCTTGATGTTATAACCATTTCAAATGGAGAGTAGAAACTCAATTTTAGGCAATAGTTAGATATTAGTTTATGACAGTGGCTAGATTGGTTATGGAAGTTGATACAATTATAAGGATATCCAATTAAGAATTTTCAAATTTAATATAGCATACACTCATTAAATCGAATATGTGTTTAAACTACCTCTCATAGAAATTGAAAATATTATAAAGATTTCAAAATTTAAAAAATGGGAAGTGACAAGATGGAATAAAATGACAAGTTAGAGATAGAGACTAACGTGGAAACAAGGATTCAAAATTTGGATGGATCAAAATGGAAGATCATTATAAAATACAATTGGGGAAAAATATGACTAAATAAGGAATTAGGAAGTCGTAAAGAGATTTAGTGGAGTCGCCAAATCAGAGGTCATACCAAAATATCAAAACATGCTACATAGTGGTTGATTGTCAAATAAAGCATTTATGAGATATGATTGTAGTAGGTTGAATCAGCCAAACTTTAGATGGATAAAGATGCAAGTATTGCATGCAATGGCTAGCTTTCAGTCCTTAGTCCTAAAACTCTACAATCCAACTATTTTTTTGGAAATGATGAAGGCATATGGAAGAAGACTCATTGAATTTAAGGAAATTTAATCTTGAGAAGGTATTTTCAAAAAACATTACTTCTTGCAAGTGATGTTTGGATTAGCAGGGTTGATAGACCCTCATTTATAGAGAATTATTGCCTAGAAAAAGTTTATAATGGACACCCCAATCAAGTTAAGCTCCCCAAACCAAAAAATGACATTTGATACTTCCTTTTTGAATCAAAGAATCAAAAAAGTTTTCCAATACAAATACTGATTAGTCATCCATGCTATTCGAAGAGTGCTAGGCTTCAACTACATCAACACAAATCAAAGGTTAAGATTTGATTCTGATATACGATCGGGTTTACTAGCTTTTATCTTAGTTGCGGAGGAATTCAAAGTGGTGGCTAAGAAATTTTGCAAGAGACTTTTCAAAGAGAAATTCCTTCTGGGTCTTCATGAAAGGATTGTTAACATTGACGAGGACCTCACCATTCCTTTTCCCTTTGATTATGTAGTCATTATGTAGGCAAGAGGAAGGTTTCGAGGATTAGGAAGTAGACCACATAGAAACTCCTATGGAGGGCCACCCAAAAGGTTCTTCACTCTCACTAGCTGGGAATGGGAGTTTAAGGAGTTGAGGTTGAATGTAATGAAAAGAAGCATCAAGTTTCTAAAAAGATTAGGCATCAATGAATTCTTGGAAAATCCAATTGGAAGAATATCAATGAAGATGAAGAATGAGTGTTTTATTACAAATATGATGAAAATATTGATGGTCTAGGCAGTGAGGACTCCTCAAAAATGGAAGACCAAGATGAAACAGAGGCAGAGGATGCAAACCCAACTCACCAGTAGGCAGGGCCTTCCACAACCATAGAGATAGATAACCAAAATTGATCACCCAAGAACGAGATAGCTTGCAGGTCTTACAACGAGGAAAGAAGATAAAAGGCAGGCTTCAAGATTTTGGTTTAACAATTGTCAGATATGTTCTAGTTTAAACTCTATTTTAGACTCTCAGATATAGAAGCATAACTTTGGGTGCCTTCTTCAGATTTTCAATAGTAGTTTAGTTTTGTCTTCATGTCTAGGCTTCCCCACAAAACTCTCTAGATCAAGGTGGCTATTGGTTTTTTTTTATGTTCTGATAGTTTTGTATGTTCTTTGACTCCCTGTTACATTTTAGTCTTTGTATGTTTGCTTATATTTTAATATATGAAACTACCTATCTTGGCTTTGGCCTCTTATTTATCAAAAAAGCACTAATGGATGTCTTTTTATTTTTCTTATTACAAAGTTTATCCAAAGCTACTCATTATCATTGTCTTATGCAGCTTAATCGCTACCTTATAATAATGGTAATTGACCTTGTTAATACATTGTTGTCTTCCTTGTAGCTTAATCGCTACCTTATAATAATGGTAATTGACCTTGTTAATACATTGTTGTCTTCCTTGTATATTAATTATGTTCTAAGGCAATACCTTTGCCTCCAATATTCACAACGCCAATTGTCATAAACCTCACCTCTTGCAATTGTGGTCTATTGATCATTGTAAAATCTTTAAGTCTGTAATGCTTCTTGTAAAGTCAGCCAAATTGAAATAACACCAACCATTATTATAAGAAAATGTTGGACGAGAGACAATTTACTCTTTGGTACAATTGTTGTAATAGTGTAATCACTACATTTGCCTTCCTTGATTACCACCCTCTTACAAATCTCAAATTATGTATTGGAGAAGATTTAAACTCAACATCTATTAGGTGCTTACAACATGGACTTTTCTATTGCACTAGATGTTGTTTGATTATTGGTAAATAACTATTAGGAAACAATGGTTTTGTTGTTTTCTCCAAAAAGAAATTATTAGGTTTAAAATCCTGATATCTTCTATTCTTGTATTGTTGACTCTTGTTTATTCTTGTTCAATTGAAATTAGTAGAAGATTGTAATAGTTCAATACTACTTAATTGAAATATGGTATAGTAGAATCTCCACTCCTACTTTGAAATCATTATTCTTAGTGTAAAAAAAAAAAACAATGCATATGAACATACATAGATTCCAACAATTATATTTTTTCGCACATCATGGTAGCAACAACTATGAAAAAAGTGTGTAATTAAATAACACAAAAGAAGCATAATGTCATCAAGGCTGTCATTTATCATGACACTTATTGATGGAGAAATTGGAAAGCAAAGAGTCAAAATGTACGTAGATATGTGAAGGCCTTACCACCTAGCATCTTTTCCTGAAACACGTTGAAGGAGTTGAAAAGTTATACACATAAACCTATAAGTGCAATTTCAATAAATCAATCTTGAAAATACAGCCAACTTTGCATTCATCTCTTTGCTTGATTTTAGACAGACAAAAAGTCGTGACAGGGCATGTGACTGACAAATTATGAAAGAGTCACAAAATGAGATTTACCGAGGAAGCTTGTAACATTGCTAGTATGGTCATTTCAAGAAGCAAAACTGTCCCTCCCTCCGATTCTCTTGGAAAGGGAAAGGTGGGAGATCTTCCTTGTACAACTTATGCTCAGTGGGACGAAAATCTCATAAATAATGTAATACCTGAAACCAATGTGCAATCAAATATGAAAAAGGTAAGGATCATTTAAAGTAAACAAAAGTTGAAACTGTTTTAATGAAAAGAAAGTAAATTATACATAAAAATCCAAGAATTGATCGAAATTGAAGGACTGAGTTCCCTTAGGCTTACTGTTCTTGCTTTATTGATTCAGCAGGTTGAAACCATCTCCCTCGATTTGAGAAAGTTAAGGACGCCAATGGATTGAAATATAAGATTGCTCTTCATCACTCTGCAACTTACTTGCTCCCCTGCCTCTGGGCACACTCAATGATGTTAGGGAAATTAAAAAGATGTGACATGTGGATTAGGATAATTTATGACAACTGGGGGAAAAGATAAGATGACTTCTGTAAAGGGGGAAGGTATTTCGATGCTGGTTGAATCCAAAACATTGTATCCCATAAGTGCATAAGAAGTTGGCTGATATGAGATCTTGTGCTGTACCTCTAACAATGGTTGTGCTGGTTAAGAAACTATATATTAGAAATACATGATTCTAATAGAATATAATCATTATAAATTTGAGCATGTAAAAAACAATACCAGAATTTTGAAGTATATTTCTGTTGCCTTGGAATATCCTGAATGCTAGGACTTTCTGGATAGATGACTAGAAGCATACTGATGTGGAGGACTGGAAACAATATATTGTGTTCTTGGGCATCCAGTGACACTAACACTGTAAGGGCTACTCTTTTTCTTCCTCTGAATTTTCTCTATCATTTATGAGTCCCGTTTACTGAGATCTCTGTTTTATTTAATTTAAGACAAAAATTTTAGTAACATGTTTTGATGAATCAAATCATCTGTGTTCAATGAAAATCTGAAATTCCGAATTGGAGTTGTGAAAAAATAAGTTTTCTGTACCTTTCATATGCTCCATGCTGTTACTAGCACAGGTAAGCAATTGAAGACAATGGGGCCAATATCCTTCCTCTTGTTCTCAACAATCTTTCTATCAACAGTGCTTTCTGCTGTTAATTCTCTAATGCCAACCAAACAATAATTAACATTTTACTAGGACTACCACTATCTAATACATGAAATAGTAGATATGCCTACTGTTTAAATGTACTATCTAAGCGGAATAACTCTTATTACCATCTTCCTTAGCATTCAAATCAGCTCTGAAATGAATTTTGCGCTTTCCCCACAAAAACTGCTTTCTTGGCTACACAATGTTAAGCATTCAGCAAAGACCTGTTCAATTTGTCAGCAAAATTTGCCAATTTAAGATATCAAATACTTACAACATTGAAAATACACTCGCAACAAATCAGAGTGTCCACAAAAAAATGTTGACATCAATTTATTAGTTGCATATTTTTCACTTTCATAACAACCACATTTGAATTCCTAACAATTAAATGATAATGTGGAGAGGATGACATACTTTTTCTCTAATTCATGCCTCGGAAACTTTGAAGTTTGAACATCCATAGACAGCCCTCGTTAAGCCCTATCAGTTTTAACCTTTATTTTATGCCTCAACTGTCATAGAACAAATAAGATTCATACAAATTTCTTGTTAAGCAAAACCACAATAAGTAATTATCCAATACAACGTGAGTACCATGTATTTCTGGTAGAGCGCCTATGGTACCGTATACAAATACATGATTTTCCAGAACTCCATTTAAAATTTGCTTAAAAATTTGAGAAATTTGAATAGAAAACCTGCAGACCGAAATCATATTAAACTTCAACAGTCAGGAATAATCCAGCCGGAGTCAAGAAAGAACATATTCATTCAAATTAAACACACCTCTGGTTGAACTGTAGCGCCCTCTGAAGTGGATGATAAACAGAATCTTCAAAGCATATGAGAAATTTATCCTACAATTTCAATAATTTATTCTTTGCACTCTACTCATTGTCCTGCAATTAGTGACGCAACATCAATGAGAGATATAATTGTTGCAAATTGAATGCTATTATACACTAATATATAAATCTCAAAAACATAATTTATTGACTGAACAGAACAGGTCAGAACTAGTAATAATGTTTATCAAATGTTTGAAATTTCACGATAAGCTTATCTTAAATTTTAGTTTGTTTTTGTATAGTGAAAGTTTGCAAATCCATGTCAGCACTCATTATGTGGAATCAATATGGTAATGGAGAAACGCAATGAAAAATCAAAATTAAGTAACAGAAATTTCAAATTTTTTAAATGAAAAATCAGAACACGTAGGTTGAATGAGAAATTTCAATTTTTTAAACTTTTCCATCTAATTGAGTTTGTTCTCTGTACCTATGTAATTCTGAAACTTGACAAATAATGAGAGTGTGCCAACATGAGCTTAACTGTGGAAGCTTCTATCATTGCTACTATGCTCATTTCAAGGAGCGAGAGGAATTGTCCCCCTCATTCTCTTGGAAAGGAAAAGGTGGGAAATCTGCCTTGTACAACAGATACTTGGTGCCGCTACTCTGAATACAATCAGATGTAAATCTCATGAATAATGCAATACTTGAAGCCAGTGCTATAAAATATGGAAAGGGTAGGGATCATCTAAAGTAAACATAATTGAAACTGTTACAGTGAAAAAGAAAGCAAATCCTACATAAAAATTATTGACTGGATTTGAAGGATTGAGTTCTCTTTGGCTTACTGTTCTTGCTTTATTCAGTACTGGTTCAGAAGAATGAAACTATTTTCCTTCATTTGAGAAAGTTTAGGAAGCCAACAGATTGAAATATGAGATTGCTCTTCAACATTCTGCAACTTATTTGCTCCCCTGGCTCTGGACACATTCAAGGATGTTAGGAAAACTGATCCAAATGAATAGTTTTAAGTTTCTAATAGAGTATAATCATTAAAATTTTGAACGTGTAAAAAGCAATACCGAGATTGTTAAGTGTATTTCCGTTGCCTTGGAATTTCCTCACCCATAGAGATTCCTGCTTGGAGTTTCTGGATAGATGACTAGAAGCATACTGAAGTGGAGGACTGGAAACAACATATTGTGTTCTTGGGCATCCAGTGACACTAACACTGTAAGGGATACTCTTTTTCTTCCTTTGAATTTGCTCTATCATTTATGAGTCCCGTTTACTGAGATCTCTGTTCCATTTAATTTTAAGACAAAAATTTTAATAACATATTTTGATGAATCAAATCATCTTTGTTCAATGAAAATCTGAAATTCCAAATTGGATTTGTGAGAAAATAAGTTTTCTGTACCTTTCATATGCTGCATGCAGTTACTAGCCCAGGTAAGCAATCGAAGACAATGGGGCCAATATCCTTCCTCTTGTTCTCAACAATCTTTCTATCAACAGTGCTTTCTGCTGTTAATTCTCTAATGCCAACCAAACAATAATTGACATTTTACTAGGACTACCACTATCATATACCTGAAATAGTACATATGCCTACTGTTTAAATACTATCTAAGCGGAATAATTCTTATTACCATCTTCCTTAGCATTCAAATCATCTCTGAAATGAATTTTGTGCTTTCCCCACAAAAACTGCTTTCTTGGCTACACAATGTTAAGCATTCAGCAAAGACCTGTTGACATACTTACAACATAGAAAATACATTTGCAACAAATCAGAGTGTCCACAAAAAATGTTGACAACAATTTATTAGTTGCATATTTTCCACTTTCAAAACAACCACATTTGAATTCCTAACAATCAAATTGATAATGTGGAGAGGATGACATACTTTTTCTCTAATTCATGCCTCAGAACTTTGAAGTATGAACATCCATAGAAAGCCCTCGTTAAGCCCTATCAGTTTTAACCTTTAATTCATGCCTCAACTGTCATAGAACAAATAAGATTCATACAAATTTCTTGTTAAGCAAAACCGCAATAATTAATTATCCAATGCAACGTGAGTACCTTGTATTTCTGGTAGAGCGGCTATGGTACCGTATACAAATACATGATTTTCCAAAACTCAATTTGAAATTTGCTCAAAAAATTGAGAAATTTGAATAGAAAACCTGCAGACCGAAATCATATTAAACTTCAACAGTCAGGAATAATCCAGCCGGAGGCAAGAAAGAACATATTCATTCAAATTAAACACACCTCTGGTTGAACTGTAGCGCCCTCTGAAGTGGGTGATAAACAGAGTCTTCAAAGCATGAGAAAAATTTATCCTACGATTTCAATAATTTATTCTTTCCTCTTTACACATTGTCCTGCAATTAGTGACGCAACATCAAGGAGAGATATAATTGTTGCAAACTGAATACTATTTTACACTAATATATAAATCTCAAAAACATAATTTATTGACAGAACAGGACAGGTCAGAACTGGTAATAATGTTTATCAAATGTTTGAAATTTCATGATAAGCTTATCTTAAATTTTAGTTTTTTTTTGTATAGTGAAAGTTTGCAAATCCATGTCAGCACTCATTATGTGGAATCAATATGGTAATGGAGAAACGTAATGAAAAATCAGAATTAAGTAACAGAAATTTCAAATTTTTTTAAATGAAAAATCAGAATTAAGTAACACGTAGGTTGAATGAGAAATTTCAATTTTTTTAACTTTTCCGACTAATTGAGTTTGTTCTCTGTACCTATGTAATTCTGAAACTTGACAGTCACAGGATTGATGATGGTAGAAAAATATGAATGAATTTGTTGTACATACTTTTCTATTTTCAGCAAGAGGAAATTGCATTTATTGAGGACCAAAACATGCTCCACTTGTGAATGTTAGTGCATGATCTATATATCCACAGAATACACATAAAGATTAGCTTTATCACATTTGTACAACGTAGTTTTCAGCTATTCTACACAAGCATTATCAATATAAATAAAATCTGTGATTTACTTGAAAAATCATTAACAGTATAAATAAAATTTGTGAATTAAACTTACTCTGTCTTCATGTTGAATATACAGATGTAAAGGAGATGAAGATCAGAAGAATATCTTTATCTTGTATTATACAATCTTTTTCTGAATCTTCGGAAAAGACAGTCAATAATGTCATCCATTACTCTGAAACATTTTGCACTCCAAGATTTGCTGAAACACAACACCCAAATCAGAACTGAAAATCCAAGTGCATTGCCCATTCCCATTCCCACATCCCACCATATATCTTCTTCCAGCATTTCTTTATTTTCTTCATCATTATTGGGAGAAATCAGATGATTTTTTGAGCATGACACATTGATTTGTAGGCCACATAGATTTAAATTGTTGGAAAATGATGATGCATCAAATGTCATCATTTGTCCTCCTTGTGGTATCACTCCTGACAGCTTATTATGAGAAACATCAAAGTAACTCAAATATGTGAGATATTGCAGCTCAATAGGAAACATCCCAACCAATTCATTTCTAGAAAGATCAAGTGATTCTAGTTGTACCATACTCCCTAAGGATTTTGGAATCTCGCCACTAAAATGATTTCTTGAAACATTGAGAACTATCAATCCTTTGAGAGATTCAATATCCCAAAGTATTTTACCTGTTAAATTGTTGTCTGATAGATCAAGACATTTTACTAATCTCAATATTCTCGTATATTCCATGTCTTTTCCTTTGTTTTTAATGATTATGCTATCTATATAAATCCGACCAATATGTGTAGTATTTAATTCAAGAGTTTCTGTATTTTCTGTCTCATTTGCCATTGCACTAAAGTTCATAAAGCCACTTGGAACAATGCCTGAAAATTTGTTGCTTGAAATATCCAATATCTGAAGATTTTGCAATTTTGATAATTCTGAGGGTATTTGGCCAACAAATCTATTTGATTTCAATACTAGGACATGAAGCCTTTGCAAGCTTTCAATCCAAGTAGATATACCTCCATGAATATTATTATTCCTCAGATCTAGGATTTCCAAAGAGCTACAATTCCCAAGGGATGATGGTATGTCCCCATTTAGCCCATTAAAACCTAGTTTCAATATTTGTAGATAAGTCATATTCCCAAAAATATCTGGAATTCTTCCCTTGAGATCATTCTTTTCTAGATTTAACATGGACAACATAGAGCACTGGTATAAACTTGAGGGAATCTTACCTCTAAGCTTGTTATTTGACAAGTCCAAAACTTCTAAATTATTTGACTCACAGATAGAATGTGGAATGACACCACTCAAATTATTTTTTGCTAGTGAGAAAAATCCAAGACCTTCTCCATATTTACCAATTCCTATTGGAATGCGTCCATCAAATAGATTTTCTGAAAGATCCAAGAACTTCACATTTTGTTGAGGAAGGGGAATATTTCCTCGTAACTTATTATTGTGCAAATCAATAGTTAAGCGATTATAATAATTATGTTCAAAACCTAGCATCTTCAACGGTAAATTACCTACAAATTGGTTAGAAGATAGGTTGAGATTAGAAAGGTGCATAGAATCCCATAGCCAATCAGGAATATTTCCACTAAGAGAGTTTTGAGACAAATCTAGTGAGCTTAAGTAGTATTGTGTTGAAATGAAAGCTGGAAAATCCCCTTGTATATTACAAGATCCCAAATCTAAATTTTCAAGTTGAAAATTGGGAATATAAGTGGCATTGACTTTTATTGTCAACATATTCCTTGAAAGATATAATGCTTGGATATTAGGGCTTTTATCAAAAAAATTAAGTGTGTATGTTCCGCTTAGTTGGTTGTGGCTAAGATCAAGGTATGTGAGTTTGGTGAGGTTGCCCAAGAAGGTTGGGATTGTACCATTCAAAGAGTTAGATCTCAACTCAAGAGATGTGAGTTTTGACAGCTTACCCAAAGATGTTGGGATGGTGCCACTCAAAGAGCCTCCCCATAGGAAAAGATGTGTGAGTTTGGAGAGGTTGCCCAAGAAGGTTGGGATTGTACCATTCAAAGAGTTAGAACTCAACTCAAGATATGTGAGTTTTGATAGCTTACCCAAAGATGTTGGGATGGTGCCACTCAAAGAGCCTTCCCGTAGGGAAAGATGTGTGAGTTTGGAGAGGTTGCCCAAGCAGGTTGGGATTGTACCATTCAAAGAGTTAGAACCTAACTCAAGATACGTGATTTCTGACAGCTTACCCAAAGATGTTGGGATGGTGCCACTCAAATAGCTTTCGCTTAGGGCAAGATGTGTGAGTTTGGAGAGGTTACCCAGAAAGATTGGGATTGTACCATTCAAAGAGTTATAATTCATGTCAAAAAATGTGAGCTCTGACAGCTTAGCCAAAGATGTTGGGATGGTGCCAATGAAAGAATTTCTTCCGAGATCAAGATGTGTGAGCTTTGACAGCTTACCCAAAGATGTTAGAATAATACCACTCAAAGAATTCATACTGAAATCAAGATATGTGAGCTTTGACAGATTTCCTATAAATAATGGAATGGAACCATTCAAATAATTCCAATAGAAATCAAGATATGTTAAACTGGACATATTACCGATCTCTTTTGGAATCTGGCCAATAAAGTTAGAGTCGTACAAGCTTAAATACCTCAAATTGCTGAGCTTGTAGAACTGTGAAGGGATGGCAAGAGGAGGGAAGAAGGCATTCTCACTGAAGTTCAAGCGCTGGAGATGCCGCAGTTGGAACAGTCCTCCACGAAGTTCCGTCCATGAGATGAATGGCCAGAATTTGTTACGATCCCATGAGGCATTAAGGGATTGAGGACTGAGATCCAAGGAAATGACGTGGGCAGTGATTGGGTGGCATGTCACTCCTTCCCATTCGCAGCAATTAAATCCCTTCCACGATTGCAGGGTGTTGAAAGAGGAAGTGAAGTCGAGGCCCTCTTTCAAATCTAGCAGGGAATTCCTCTCATCCGCATGACATGCAGATGAACAAGCTGGCATTCCTTTCATCAGAATTACTAACAACAACAACACCATCATCACCATCTTCATTGCAGATTGCACAACACTTCTCTGCTCTTCCTTCAAACAACTTGCTCTCTCTGTGTGTGAAAATAATGGTAAATAAAGCTGATTTATAATTGTGTCTCTCCTCTGAGTGAAAGTGGGGAGAAATCTCCTCCATTCAAAATTTCCACGATTGTACATACACGTTCACGGCGTTCACTAAAGTGGTCGGATAAAGAGGAGTTCCATTCAATTTTCCACACTTGTAGATTGAATGAAATATGTGGTGTTTATTGAAGTTGTGCAAAAATATCCGCACTTGTTCAAAGTCTTTTGGACAAATACAAAGTCTGTTCACGGCATGGCATTGCATTTTCCAGAGTCGTACGTCCAAATTTATGGCGTTCTATTAAAGTTGTTGAAAGGGTGTTAGATCAGCACAACGAATACCGTGTGTTTTACGGCTATGCATTGAGTAGTCCTTTCTCTCAATTAAGGACTAATGGTAAATAAAGCTGATTTAATATTGTCTCTCAGCTGGGCGAAAGAGGAAAGAAATCTCCTCCATTCAAATTTTCCACGCTTGTGCTTATTTCGTGTAAATCTTGGACTTTCTAATATGAATTTTTCTAATATGGTCCATTAAATCCGAGTGTTAGATTTGTAATGGTCATTTTATTTGAATTTTATATAAGTTAGGATCTAGCCAGGTTTAAAATTAGGATTATAATTTAGTTAAATTTGGTTTAGTATCACGGTTAGGGTTAAGTTTAAGACTTAATTTATCAAGTGATCATATTTTTTTAATCTATATGAAGTCAGTAAAGTCATGCTTATTTCCACACTTTGTTTGAAGTGTGGGGATAAAGAGGATTTCCTAGTGCTTGTTTTCAGCTTTGCATAAATTAATCTAATCATTTTCTCCATTCTTGTTATGGGAAGGTTTTTAATTTGTAAATGTATGGTTGTTATAAAAATACTAGATTTCAACCAAAAAATTTATAAAGCTATCATTTATATCAAAGTTTATAATTAACATATTTATTTCTTTACATTTTTAGTATTTTTTAAAGAGAAAATATTATATTTTCTTATAGATTTTTATTTTAAATTTTTATAAAAAATAAAATTGTGATATTGTTATTAGGATTTAATTTTGTAGTTTTTGAGTCAAACTCATTGATTCGTATAGATTTTTTTTATTCAACTGTGTAGATTTTTATTAAAAATGAAACTTTAATATTTTTTTTAAAATTGTGTTTAAATTACACAGCTACTTGGAAAAAAAGGTGGCATAACTTGAGAGCTTTTCTATAGGACTGATGCTATATTACATGTATATCATGATTAGTGTCAATTTGGAGTCTAAGCTCATCTATAGTTTAAGTGTATGTTGTATGTCATTCTAGTTAGCAATTCTAAGGACTGATGCTAGTCTATGTATGTTGCATGGTGGCGTTCATTTAGTGTCTACAGTTTCTTTCTCTCATAATTATATAGATAGATAGATAGATAGATAGATAGATAGATAGATAGAGAGAGAGAGAGAGAGATTATATTCTTGTTTTATAACCACATATCTAAACAAATTTACTTAAACAATTATGTTGTTTCTCTAACTTATTTCTTTTTATTCTTATTAATTTCTTTTACATAGATTTTTTGTTCTTCTTTTATGTCCTTACTATTTTTATCAAAATTTATTAATTTTCCAAATTACTTCTCATAGAATTTCCATATATATATATATATATATATATATATATATATATATATATATATATATATATATATATATATATATATATATATATATGATTTCTATCATCGTACACAACTTACCTCACTTAAGAAATATTTTGAAAAATTGAATGTATTTTTGTTAATTTTTGTGGGAGTCTTTAAAAAGATTTAAAAAAATATAAATTTTTAATAAATTTCAAATATTTATAGATAGAATATATTTTTAAATAAAAATATTTTTTAAAAATATAATTTAAATAATAAAATAATTTATCTTCCTTTAATGATCCATGTTTATTATTATTTTTGGTTTGATTCCTTATAAGAACTCTTCTCTAAAATTTGATGAGCTAGGCAGATGGAATCTTTCAAGTTATAGTCTTTTGTCTTCTATTTGCAGAGTCAAGAATCATGCTATAAAAGTTGTTCTCCCACTAACTTGACACAAGTCGAGTCAATTAAAAAACAAATTCCTAGTGTCCAATCTGGAAAATAGGAGGAAAGTTAGTATGAACAAAATTGTAATCTCACCTTACTTTTAATCTGTGGACAGGGATGGTCTAGTTTTGTCTTCTATCTCAATAATTAACTACCAACAATATTTTGTATTATTAGTTCCTGCCATGGGCAGGAATACTTATGCATTCATGTTTTTTTTTTTATCCTATTAATTCTACCAATCAGCATGTTGAATTTAATATTTTTTAGAAAAAGTATGTAGTCTATATTTATCTTTTATTTTCAATATTTCTATATATATATCATTTTCCAAACATGTGATTGGTTCAGAGAGTGAATAGTCACTACTCAAAATCAAAATAATAGATTTATTTTTTTCAAGTCACATTTATATATGTTATAAAAAATATACATGGAAGTCAAAGTACCCATGCTTATTAAAGAGACCCCCTACCCATTTATTGTACCCACAAAATCTATCCCATAGTCATTTATTTAAAACACCATACCTATTTATTTTTTACTACTATTTTATCTATTAAACATAAAATAATAAAATAAAATGAAAAAAATGAATAAAAGAATAATATTTATTGCAGATGTTTAAGTTTTTTTATATTGGATACTTATTTAAAAGAGCATACCCATTTATTTATGTAGATATAGATACACATATATATTTTTAAAGATATATTTAATAATTTATATTATATAAATATGATATAAAAATATTTAATGTAAGATATAATTTATTAGTTTCTGCCATGGGCAGGAATACTTATGCATTCATGCATTTTTTTTATCCTATTAATTTTACCAATCAGCATATTGAATTTAACATTTTTCAGAAAAAATATATAGTCTATATTTATCTTTTATTTTCAATATTTCTATATATATCATTTTCCAAACATTTGATTGGTCCACAGACTTAATAGTCACTACTCAAAATAATAGATTTATTTTCAATCACATTTATATATGTTATAAAAAATACACATGGAAGTCAAACTACCCATGCTTAGTAAAGAGACCCCCTACCCATTTATTACAGCCAAAAAATCTATCCCATACTCATTTATTTTTCAATACTATTCTATCTATTAAACATAAAAAATAAAATAAAATCAATAAAAAAATATACATAAGAGTCAAAACTGTCCATGCTTATTAAAGTGATCCCCTACCCATTTATTGCACCCTGTTACCCACTCAACCACGCATACACAGGGCGGATATTGGCCGCTGAAATTGACACTCGATAGTGGTTGTAAAAGGCATGATATTCGATGTTTTTTTTGGCTCATTCCTTCACTGCTGTGGACACTCCCAGCTTACTCTTCTTCGATCTGCCAGGAGCTTCGACACTTTTCCTTTTTTGGGCTCCAGGGTAAACTCATTGTCTTGCCATTTTTCTCTCCATCTGTATCCTATAGCCAAAACTTGTCAGAGAAGGCGCAATTTATTTGTAGCTAATCAATCACAAAGTCTTGAGTTGAATTTTTATCTTCTTAAGCGGGAGGAGCGAAAATGGTAAGTATAAGATTTCCTAGTACTCTGATATAAATCACTTCATTGTTTTTAAATTTTTCCTCATTTTTTAATCACCGCTGATGATCGTCGTGTTCATAGTTGGTCGATATTTTCTGTGTGGGTACTTTTGTTTTTCTTGCTATTTTTTAACCGTGACAAGCTAGTCAGAGTACTTGCAATCATCTCATATATGGGTTGTTTCTGAAGTGTAAAATGCTTAACTTTTCTGAGCAGTAGTTCATTTGAATCTCGAGACATTATTATTTGTTTTTGGGCATTTTCTTTTAACTCTTATGACAAGAATATTTTTGGAATGAACATAAGCTAAATAGTTTTATTACTTGTGAGATATATTTTACAGGAACCTCTTGACCGTTTTACATTCATCTTCATACAACCTTCATATCTCCTTAACAATCTGTATCTTCTTCACTATTTATGTTATGTAATCTGCAATTTTAGATAGCCATGAATGGATCAATTGGCAACTCAAAGGGAAAACTCATCACTTGTAAAGGTAAGCTATTCTCTAGTTTGATTTTTTAGAATTGAATTATAATCTTACGTCCAATAATTGATATTTTGACAGATAAATTTAATGAATGATGGATTTGTTGAAGTTGTTGTGTGTTGGGCACCCGGGGAAGCTCTGGTAATGGAGAAAATTCAAGTAGGCCCACCACAGGTTCTAGAAGTTCACATCAGAATCATATGCACCGCTCTGTGTTACACTGATGTCGGTTGTTGTTGAAGCTGAAGCTGATGCAACGTCTGCCCCTGATAAAGTTTTTTTTTTGGCTGTGGTATCACAACAGGTAAAGATACTATATTTTTTAGGCTTTGTTCCCAATTCCATAGAGAATGCAGTCATGCTCCTTCCTTCACTTCTCTCATCAGAGTCAGTTGCTCTTTCTGGTTGTCCAATGCACAAATTATTGATAAAAGTTGAGCAGACTTGTTGTTCTGGCACCAATATGAAGTGTGGGATTCAACCTCCTCTGGTAAGATCAGGTAGACTTTAGTCTACAATTTTAAAAGCTTCTGTGTTTTGGTGTACCCCTTTTGCTCCTGTTGGTGGATTGCAGCCCGTTGAATTTTATTTGCCTCACACACATGCACACGAATCTGTTTCCCATGTTTCTTCATAAACTTATAGTATTCTATCTGTCGATCTCTCAAAATGTCTCGCCCTGCCATCACCAAAAGCATCAACGGAAGCTCAAGAACACAGGCAGGTTGATTAGATCCACAAAATTGGAACGTCAAATCTACTGTAGAGACTATTATTTCCCCTCGAGTGCGGCAATTTTTTAAAAATCTGAGATTTCTTTGCTACTGACCGCTGCTTCAAACTGCTCATTCTTAATCTTCTTCAGAATCAAGAAATCTTTCATTGTAGTTTCAACATTATTATTATTTTAATTTTTTTTTACAAGTAACAGTGACATAAACAATCAAATGTTCAATTAGTTAGAAAATTGGAATTTGTAATTTCTTGTTTTGAGATTTCTATTATTGAAAATGTTATTGGTTGTGGACAGAGCAATTTTCAACTATTGGCACGATGTTGCTTGCGTAGCAATCAAGATTATCAAGCATACCACAAAAAAGTTTATTAACTTAATCTTTTCTTTTTGATATTTTTTTGTATCTGTGGTCTGAAATTCAATAGGGAGGTGTGTACTATAAATCTCCCTTCTCTGGAATGTTTACTATCTCCAGGCTTTCACTTCCATATTTTAATGCCTAAAGTTAGGATAACAAACTATTGTCATTTCCAAAACAAGCATATGTGCGCTGAGAAAGGTATCAGAGTCCTTTATTGAACAATATACATGATGCAGTTTTGCATTCACAGATGAAATGAGTTCATCTTGTAGTTATGGCATGTGCTGGGTAGAAGCGAGTCCTTTTGCAATACCAGTTTAAATGTAAAGAAAAAAATATGGAGCTCTTCTAACCCAAGTGGATACCTAAATATTTATATGCCTCTCCTTTCGACTTCTCAAACATTAGTTTGTCCAATCTTTGCTTGGACCATACAACTAACTCAAATAGGTTATATAGTGCCAACTCAGTAGGACCATACAACTAACACAAGCAATGATATGCTTTGCACCAGTTAAGCTATAATTAAAAATTTCTTGTTTAATCTTTGTATTTTGAAAAATTAAAGTCGTAATTGGCTAATAACAATATGACGAGAAGCATGTTTATCACTACGAGGCCTACCAATAAATCAATAAGTTAGCAAATGGTCAATTAATTAAGCAAATCACTAAGCTAGCACTAGCAACAATAAGTTTTCGATTCCACTGATTCCCTCTAATATAGTTATTTTGTCAATAATACTATATTGCACACTACTCTATATTTATTTGCTTTTGCTATAGTTTACTATCAAGTGAATATTAAAATTGTGTATATTATATATTTTTGTACATTCTTTATTGACATCTAATCTTATTAAGATCTTACAGCTAATTAATGTAACATTCAGCTTAGGCAGGGACTTTGACGCTTTGCGTCCTTGTTAGTTTATGTCATAGGCAGGTAAACTATTGTATCTATTAGATGCTAAGATTCAATTAATCTAACCAATTAAATTTTAGAATTATTTTAAGTACTAAAGTTGTTATATAGTTTATAATTTTTACTTATTTTTAAAATTAAAAAAAGACTATTTATTTCAATTTCTATTAGTTCTAACAAAAAAGATAAGGTGAAAAATTAATTTTTGAAACAAAAATTAGAAAAAAATATTATTAAAAAAGGCTTTGCATTAAATGTTCTTAATGTTTGTACTCCTTTTCTCAACATATTGCAGAGAGGGCATTTATAACAGGGCATGGGCGGTTGCTTCTCACGCATTTGGCACCGACTGACAGTACTCGTGATATCCAATCAGACCGTATGCCAATGTTGAATTGTTAAGAGGATCCATGGATGACGTGACTGCTTCTCTGCGTCAAACTGTATCGTTAAGCTAATACGGTAGTATTTTAGGAAAAAGTATTATGTTTTTATTTAATTTATTTTATGGTTTTTATTTTATGTTATTTAATGAGATAATTTTAAAACTTTAAAAACTAATTTATTTAAATAGTCTTTATTTTCTGTTTTTTGTTTTTTTAATTTCATGTTATTTTATGAAATAATTTTAAAGTTTTAAATTCTAAACTTTAAAAGTTAATTTATTTAAATGATTTTTTTGTTAGTTTAAAATTTTAATTAAAAATAATAAAAAATAAATTTATTATTTTATTTTATATATTTTATTTTTTAAGTATATTTTTAAAAATTTTAATATTTAGTATTTTAATAATAATATATGGAAAATTATATTATATATTTTAAAATTTTATTAGAATTTTTTTACTATTTTGATGTCAATATATCATTATGTTTGCATGTTTAAATTTAATTTTTTAATGTTTATATATATAATTACTTGATGTTTAATGCATTTAACATTAGTGAAAATTAAAATGTATAAAATGAAATTAATGTTTTATTTTTTTTAAATTAAATAATCAATAGATCAAAAAGGAAGGTACAACACACAAAAAAGGGGGAGGCGAGCCTCAACCACCAAGTTTAGCTGAAGACCATACTCAGTCAACAAGCACAATAAGTAATAGTTTAACGAGACTACAAAAGAGAGCAAAATAGAAGCTACTCCAAAATAACATCTTAATCATCAATCCAAGCTGTCCAACCCAACTCTCCTTCCATCCAAACCATCGTCTTCTTCTCAAGGACTTGAGAAAACAACTCAAGTATATCTGAAAAGGGGCCTCTAGTATCCTGCATCTCTTTGAGCAGCTCCTTGAGGGCTTCCTCAAAAGCAACCTGATTGTCAATAATGTTGGCCCATTCAAGCCCATGTTTCATCTCGTATATGAACATCGTAGCAAGCCCATCATGGAGAAATCTTTTCAACTTGTCATGTTCAAGCTTCATGATGCAACAAACCTGCGAGACAATCTTAAAACGTATAAGTTTCAATTGAAACAAGTAAGGGATCTACTAACATCTTGGAATTTGTCCTCATTTCTACATTTCCAAATAAACTAAAGGATATGGGAAGAAAGAATGTTCCAAAACAGATTACCATCCCTCTTAAGACCAGATATATTTCCAATAATAGCATCAAGAACAGTGACATGATCAGCTATAGAAATTCCAAAGAAATTCCATATAGATCTAGCAAATTGGCAAGTAAAGAAAATATGTCTTAAACTTTCAGGAGTCTTGCAAATAGAACAAAGAGTCAGTACCACCAATCTGATTTTTAACAGGCAGCCTATCAAGAAGAATTTGCCATTTAAAATGCAATAACTTGGGAGGAATATGAGACTTCCAAAATCTGTTAAGAATCTTTTGCCATTCAATAGAGTCCAAGTTCACATACCAGATGATATTCAAGTGTGAAATAACATAGTGGTCTTTGTTAAGAACCTTATATATGTCTTTAGCTTTGATATTATGCAAGAGTGATCCATCATCCCAACGAAAAGATAGAAATCTATGGGAATCCACATCACATCTGTGAGGGAGATTTAGGTTACGACAGGCAATGGCAATCATATTATAAGTATGCTTGTGAGAGACAGGGAGATTGAATTTAGTTATGATATCCTGCCAGCTGGCAAGGTTATCATTCTCCAAGATATCAATGAGGCATTTAACACCCTAGTTGTTCCAGAGTTTCGCAAAACATCCTTGAGTCATAGCAAGAGGCTTACCATTATGTTGCAGATTCCACCATATAGATCGCTACCATGATTAGAATTATTGTTAACAATGCTAGAATTATCAATAAAGCCCCTCACAAGTTCCCAAGCCTTCCAGATAGAATTAAAAACCAGAGAACCATGGACGGAGACAGGGAACGTTCCAGCAACAAGGTCAGCAAAAGGAAGATTCTTCCAATACTTGGCTTGCTTAGGGTGACCAAATTGAATATTATATCTAAGGAGAATCTTCCAAGGCTCCTGACCATCAAGAGCCCGAAAAATCCACTTAGCAGCAAGGGAAATACCTTGGATCCTAAGGTCTTTAAGGCCTAAGCCACCAGCTTTCTTATCAATGTGACACCAACTCCATTTAACAACGTGTTTCTTTTTGTTACCTTGGCCGTCAGACCAAAGGAATCTTCTGATAGCCTTCTAAATTTCAAACAATTGGTAGTTGCTGAACATCCAAACAGAGGAATAATATATACTATAAGAAGACAAAATTTTTTGGCAAACCTGCACTCTACCAGCAAGAGACAGCGCCCTATTATCCCACTTGTAAAGCTTCTTGATAATTCTATCCTTAACCTAGATCCACATGTCTTTGAGAGAAGGGGAGATGGAAAAAGGAACCCCCAAGTATCTAACAATTTTATTAGGTCTGCCCCAAGAGTATCCAAATTGGGGAAACCAATCAGGAGGTTCCTCATTCCAACCAAGCATGATAGATTTGGATTTAGAGATGCGAGCACCTGAGATGGTTTCAAACAAGATGAACTTCAAATTGAGATGTTGGATATTAAGACAAGATAATTCAATGAAAAGTGAGGTATCATCCGCAAATTGGATATTAAGGAGCTCCGAGCTATCAAGGAGAGAAATGCCCTTAACTTTGGGAGAGATAGTATTGTCTTTGAGGATATAATACAAGGCATCAAAAGCTATGACAAAGAGAGCAGGAGCAAGGGGGCATCCTTGACGAATAGATCGGGACAGGGGGATAGTATTAGATAAAAAACCATTGAGATCAATTCTAGCAGAGGAATCTTTAAGCAAGACTTGAATGTATCTGACAAATTCATCAGGGAAGCCAAAGGCCTGAAGAATAGAAAGGATGAAATCCCATTCAACACGGTCATAAGCTTTCTCAAAAGAAACATAGCAGAGCACTGATTCAAATTTTTGGCCCAATCCATAGATTCCCAGCTGGTAATAAGGTTTTCCAGGATATATCGTCCTTTGATGAACCCAATCTGGGTACGGCAGATAAAGTTACGCAAAATATTAACAAGTCTGGAGGCCAAGTCTTTGGCCAGAATTTTGTAAGAAACATTAAGCAGGGTAATTGGCCGCCAGTTCTTGATGAGGGACTTGTCTCCATCCTTAGGGATAAGTTTAATAATCCCCATATTGATAAAATTTCCAAGAGTGCCACGGTCATAAGCTTTTGAATAAAGATCAAATAAATCCTTGGCAATCCAATCAACATTGGATTGGTAGAATTCAGTAGGAAGGCCATCTGGCCCAAGCGCTTTATCCTTCTTAAGAGCAGATATAGCATCAGATATTTCTTGTATTGATACCTTATCCCTGAGAATGGAGGCATCCCCCTCATCAATTTTCTTAGGGATAAGATCCTTACATCTATTCCTAAGATCCTTGGCATTGCTGCTGTCCTCAAAATTGAATAGAGCCTTATAAAACTTCTCGAAGGCAGCAGCAATGTCATTGATATTAGTAAGCTCTTGATTATCCACGACAATTCTATCAATTTTCTCTTTATTCTGCTTTTGTTTAAGATGATTAAAGAAGAATTTGGAGCCCTTATCACCATATTTCAACCATTGCTGGCGACTTCTGACAGAGGCCCCAATGGTTTTAATATGTTGATGCTTCCTCAGAGTATCCCTGGCAGCAGAGACACGTTCAACATGTGAAATAGACATGGGATTAGCTTGAACCTCAGCTTCAGCTGATTGCAATTGTTCGTTCAAAGCATTGTCCACTCTTCAATAATTCTTAGCCTTCATTTTCCCTAAGGTTTGAAATATTTTCCTCCACGAAGTAACATTGCTATTCCATCTATCAATATGAGTAAAAGAGTTATTAATATGGTTAAAATTCCTAACCATCTTAACAGCAATGTTAGTATCCTGATCATTAAGCAGCAAGGTGTTAAGGATAAATTTATCATTACGATGAGCAGAAGGGGCAAGAGCGTTTCTAATGTTAATAAGAGCAATGATAGGGAGGTGATCAGAAAGGGTAGAGGCAGAAGCAATAACAGGGGCATGCTATTGGATAGGACAGAAGGAGAAAAAATCAGAGTTCACGTAAAATCTATCAAGCCTAGAATAAATCCTCTTAGCCCCCCGTTGAAAATTACACCAAGTGTACCAGAGGCTAGAAGTATCTCTTCTATACCCTTCCATAGGATCTAATAAATTAAATTTTTGTTTACAACGATCCCAAAAGACCTTCTCACGATGTTTCCAAGTAAAAGGAAGACCCCTGAGTTTATCATCTTGGTTCTCGACCATGTTAAAGTCCCCAGCAAAAATCCAGGGAATGTCAGGAAGGTTATAAAGCCAGTCCCAAAGAATGATCCTATCTTTAACCTCATTGGGGGCGTAAATGGAGCAAACACGAAATGATGAACTGTTAAGCTCAATAATAGCCCATGCCACACGGTTGTATGGGGAGCAACCAATAGACATAATATATTTATCCCAGTAAGGATTAATAAGCAAAGCAGCACCACCTTTCCCTTTAGGATGGTTAGTACAGATTTTGATAGCATCCCTCCAGATAAAATCTAGAGAAGAATTAAGAAGAAAATTAACAGCCTTAAGCTCTTGCATCATAAAAAAATCTAAGTTTTTGTGACCCATTAAAAACCTCTTAATAATCAACTTCCTATCCGAAGACTCTAGGCCTCTAATATTCCAGGATATGCACTTCATGATGACGAATTCAAGAGAGAGCCAGTAAGAGGAGCCAGAGTCTCCCCGTTTTTCTTTTTATTTTTTGACCCTAAAGGCCTTCCCTTCTTTCTGGAAGCCGAGGAACCCCAAGGAGGGTCCTCCTCATCCTCACCATTATTCAATTGAGAGAAATTAGAGTGGGGCCAATCATATTGAAATCAGGATTCCCTATATTCCCATTAATGTTATGTTCAATTGGGTTCTGTATTCTAGCACTATCAGAGCCTTTATTAGCAAGTATAACTTCAATAAAAAAATCATCATTTAATTCATTAAGACTAGAGATGGGGGGGCTGATGTTGCTATCATCCAAAGGGGGGACAACATTCAAGTTAGGGCAAGTTTTACTGATAACCATGCCTGTAGGGACCTCACTCATGGTAACATCACCAGACCTACCATCCTGTGAGTTCTGTCCTTCCAACAAATTAATATCAGAAATCTTACTGTCCATAGATGGTCCATTTTCAATTAACAGAGTAGGGGAAGCCAAAGCAGCAAAGGGGTTCAATTTTCAGGTAGCCCGGATCTGGTCAGTAGCCAATTGTTGCACACTCTTTTTCCTAGGCTTCTTATTTTTCACAGTTTGAAAACCCTCATTATCTCTCAAACTCTTTCTTTGGTCCGAAATGATAGGTTGTTGAGCTATAGGGTTAATAAAACTAGATTTATCAGGCCCGTTTCCAGAGTGTGAATCAGAGAAGGATCGATTAGGGATCGAAGTATCAGGAATAGTGGCCAATTCCTTGCTACCGAAATTACCATCTGCAAAGTTTCCTTGGGACGGTTCATTGTTTTTCCTATTAATGATGGGGCAATTCTTCCGAATATGCCCTTCCTTTTTGCACAAAAAACACGCGTTTAGACCCCCGAGGATTTCAACCAGGCAGGAGATGGTTTCACCATGGATTTTCAAGGTAAGTTTTAGGGGAATATCAACCCTGGGTTTAAGAGAAACCAAAACCCTAGCATCAAGATTGGACACAAGGCTGGAAGTTTCATCAATCCTAATGATAGAGCCAAACGGAGCAAGCAAATGTGTAAGGAATTTCCATAGGAAAGGGGGAACTTCTTTTAAGATAAGCCATCTGGGTGAAGACAGGGCGAGAACTTCTTCACAAACAGCATCATGCGACCAAGCCAGAGCCCTAAACAAAGTTTTACCAACATTCCAGTATTGCCATTTTAGGGCTTCTACTTCAACCTCATGATTATTAAAGAAAATAATGAAAAGCCCTTTTTGAATCTACCTATAGAAAGAGATTTTAAGCCCTAATTTTAAATTCCATAAGTTATGAAACCAGTCGTCCAAGAATTTCCTAGGAGGGCATTTCTCAATATCAACGCATGCAAAGAAAATTGCGGTGTCATAGAGCCTAGACTTCTCCAGAGAAATTTCCTTGAGCATGGCGTCGTTGGGTGAGACAACAAATTCATTCAATATGTTAGGAGATTCCTTACCTTCTTCGAGCGATCTCTTGCCTCCAACCACCTGCACAAATCTCGCATCAATGGAGACCCCATGATTGCTGGGAGCCACCGTTTCAGCGAATGATTTCTTATGAGGTAAGGGTGAAGGGCTAGGGCTAGCCTTAACGGCCGAGGGTGCGGATTCCAAATCAGAGGGCAAGGAAGATCCGGGAGCCGAAGACACATTGGAGGGAAAATGAGAAGCCAAGTTGGACGCAGGTCTAATGAAACCATCGGAACCCGTTTCCATAGCACAAGGAGTAAATGCAAGTCAGAGCACAATAAAGGAGTTTAAAGTCCAGAGAAAGAAAACCGAAGTGGAGGAGCGTTCTCCTCCACACACTATCGCCACGTCTTTAGGAGCCCACGTCACATCTGAGCCTGAAGGACATAGCAGATGCTAGCATAGATCGCCGCCAAAAATCATTGAAAAAATTCGCTCACAGAGCAGATCTCATCTCCATTTCCAATTAATGTTTTATTTAAAATTATATGGAATATTTTTATAAAATGAAAGTGATATTATATATATAGTTATATTGTTGTTCGATATATAACTAACTTAGATATAGTGAAGTTGTTGTTTGATAAATGAATGACTTAGTTATTAAAATGACAACTAGATGTGTTGGATTTCAAACTAAGGTTAAACTATTTTAAAATTGTAAATAATGACTATTGTTTAATATCATAAATGCTTATGGATAAATTGCTAATAATAATAATAATAATTAAAAAAAAAATTAAGGCTTATAAGAGTTATATATGTATTCATAAGAAAGAGATGTGTTGCATTAGAAACTAAATTAAACTATTTTAAAAATTGTAAACAACCATGGATTCAAATACTTATAATTGAATATATTGATATGTTAGTTTTTCAAAGATATCATATTTCCACAACCCATAATTAATTATTGATAATACTTCTCGATTTGATTATTTCATCAATGTTTCAAATAGCAATCTAGTCATATATCAAACAATGAATTAATTATGTGTATAAATATTTTTAAAAATATATAAATATGTAAAATAAAATAGTAATTTTTTGTTAGTCTTTTATTAAAATTTAAACTTCAAAATTATCTTAACATAAAAAGAAAAAAATTACTATCATTTAAATAAATTAACTTAAAGTAAAAAATAATAAACATTATAAATTTATTTACATTAAATAAAAAAACATACTATTCACTTTTCCCTAAAATAATGTATCCTCTTAACAATTCAACATTGGCATACACTCTGATTGGACATCATTGCCAGTTGATTGCATGCAGAGGAACAACTATTTAATAGCAT
Source organism: Chamaecyparis obtusa (assembly GCA_027943335.1). Taxonomy (NCBI): domain Eukaryota; kingdom Viridiplantae; phylum Streptophyta; class Pinopsida; order Cupressales; family Cupressaceae; genus Chamaecyparis; species Chamaecyparis obtusa. The sequence goes on from BSBK01005403.1 coordinate 113,764, forward strand.
GGCATGGATGACCATAAGAAAGGGCATGGTTTGGACTGGTGCAACATAATGACCATAAGAAAGGGCATGGTTTGGACCGGTGCAAATATGTTGTGTCGTAGCCGGTGCCCATGCATTTAGCATAGTAGATAGGAATTCTAGATTTTTCTATTAGCATTTGAACACAGTTATACTCTTCTGTAGATGGCTCGGAAAGCTCCTCGCAACAAAAATTTTAGACAATGCTTTTTAGCATCACTTGTCTCATAGAATTTGTAGTTTATTCTTTTGTTCAATTTGGCTTAGGATGTCTTTCCTTGGGAGTAGGTTGCATTGTGTGGAATAGTTAGACGAGCCTAGTCTCTAATAGTAGATTTTGCATACATGCATAACAACGCATGAATTTAATAGCTAGAAGGCCCTATTTTTTCTGTGTTTTTTTTAATCTTCAACATAATGGAGTTACAATTATGGAGAGATTCCCTACATTCATAAATATACTTAATATTTATATAGACATTCTATCCTATATAAATTTTACCTGACATAGATTTCTCTCAAAATTTGTTGATAGGTTGTAGGTTCCAATTTCGGTAGTTTTGTTTCTTTTCCATTCATTTCTCAATCGGGCTACATCTATAGAGCAACAACCATTTTTTTTTGAAAGCTTCCACTGGAAGCTCTTGCCTTCTTCCCAAAAGTTCCTACCTTGTTTCTGGAAAGGTACTCAACCTCCACGATCGTTTCCTTCTACAAGACATTACCGAAAATCCCCTACTCACCATGAAACGAAATGTAAAATCAAACCCTAGTTAATGTTAGTGAAATAAATTTTAGGGTTCCACTTACGTACAAACATAAAGTCAAAATTCTACCTGTAGATTCAGAACATTTTTCTATATTTTAGGTACTAGCTATATTATTTCCCTCTCAATTTGAATGAATTCAGGACATTTGCAATTTCAATAGCTGACTCTTTATGATTTAGGGAACTATTATTATTACCATGGAAGCATTTTAAGCCTATGTAGCTAAGTTGTCAGATAAATTGATCTAATATGTTGCCTTATAAATTATAAGAAAACTAATGAAATAAAAAACCAAAATACTTGTAACAAAAATTGAGCACCTAGCATGTTTAGTGGTAACATAATTGGTCTAAATCAACTCGATTGTTGTTGTAGTGCTTAATACAAAATCATTGCTCATGATATCCTATATTTGTGTTAATGGTCCCTTTTTGTGCCCATTTTCTTTTCCATTTTATGGAATGACTCTTTCGGTGATCAAATTTTAAAAAAATTCCATTTGTGTTTATAATGCATTTTTTGTAATTTCTATTAAGCTCAAAGTTTCCATAGGTTTGTCAAAAAATAAACACTTGTCACAAGGCAATTGAAATTCTACAATCTAATCGTGAGCACACAAGGTGGGCTTCTCACTTAAAGGCTTAACACTGAAGTAAGTCCTAAAATAGTGCATATATGGATTAACAATCCTCAAATTGTTGATACATGTTGCCTTCATTCTCTCCTTTATGCCTCTTGACCTATAAGTTTGGCATGTATGCTATATCTACATTTTTCTACAGTTTACTTCTTTTATTGCATAATAGAACTATAGTTCATCTTGTAGCTGCATTTCCAACCGTGCTTTGCTAAATGTGGTCATTTTCTAGAGCATTGATAACATGGCCTTTAGACATAGGTTTGCTAAGCTAATTTTCTAAAAAACTAATATTAAGGTCTCATTTATACTTGTTGATATATAAACTTCTAGAATTGTCAATAATTGTAAAAATCTTCTTCTCCCTTCACTTTAGATAGATATGCTACAATTTTATGAGTTATACATTTGGCACATACTATATTGCAATGTAGACGATTTCTCAAAAACCTAGTCGAGGATTCAAAGATAGTCAATTTTTTCATTTGTGGTATTAGACAATACTAAAATTGCACCAAATTGCATATATAGTCAAAATTATTTTAGGCTAATATTTTCTATGTATGCCTCTCTAAATTGTCATACAACATTTTCATGCTCAAGCCTTTGTAGTTGGTCTCATGGATTGTAGTCTTAGATAGTTGAATGCTTTTTCATGCATCGACCATGCCTAGAGAATTTATTTGTTTTAAAAGAAAAAGATAATGATTAGATATGTTTTGTCACCACTTTTTTCATTTATTTATCATGAAGATAGCCTTAACAACTTGTGGTAAGTGTTTGTATTTCATTTGTCTTATTACATCTGTGGATTTTTTGGCCTGAAATGCATTAGGCATCATTTAGTCTTCTTGTATATTTGTAGAGCACATAGCATTCAAATACTTATAATTGAATATATTGATATGTTGGTTTTTCAAAGATATCATATTTTCACAACCCATAGTTAATTATTGATAATACTTCTGGATTTGATTATTTCATCAACGTTTCAAATAGTAATCTAGTCATATATCAAACAATGAATTAATAATGTGTACATAAATATTTTTAAAAATATATAAATGTGTAAAATAAAATAGTAATTTTTTGTTAGTCTTTTGTTAAAATTTAAACTTCAAAATTATCTTAACATAAAAAAAAAAAAATAATTACTAGCATTTAAATAAATTAACTTAAAGTAAAAAATAATAAACATTATAAATTTATTTACATTAAATAAAAAAACATACTATTCACTTTTCCTTAAAATAATGTATCCTCCTAACAATTCAACATTGGCATACGGTCCAATTGGACATCACTGCCAGTTGGTTGCACACAGAGGAACAACTATTTAATAGCATGGCATGGATGACCATAAGAAAGGGCATGGTTTGGACCGGTGCAAATATGTTGCACTGTAGCCGGTGCCCACGCATTTAGCATAGTAGGTGGGTATGTGCAGGATCATGAGGGGCCAAACTATGCCCTTAAGTGGCAATGAAAAATTAGATAATCAGGATTAGTCAACTTGGCGTGAAAAAATGAACTAGTTATCAACCTAATATCAAAAAATTGTAAGAATATAATTTTTAGGAAATTGAATGTAGTTTCTAAACTACTAAGCCTTTTCTGAAAAAAATTAATATGATTGGTAAAAAGTATAGATTGCAATGCAGCACTACAAACATTTCAGCAAACAAATAAGAAGTACGTGTATGTCTGACCACCCTAATCCAAAGCAAATAATAATATTTTTTTATAATATTCTATATATAAGTAGCTGACTCATGCCCGGATGTGACGCATATTTTTTGGTATTTTTATTCCAAACAGATAATTAATTATGATTTTTTTGCTAGAGTGCTTTCAAAATTTAAAAACTCTCATGTCTGACCACCTTAACTCATTGAAAATTTATCATAATTCAATTTTTTTAAATTTTTTCTTATACTAGATGAAGCATAGAATGTGACGCATCTTTCGGATTTCAAAAATGTTATACCGTTTGAAAGATATAATCATTTTTCAATCAGTATCTAAATCAGCACTTTAGAGGTAGCTCGATTAGAAAATAACTAATAATTACTTAATGAATTCAAAATTTGACAGCAATTATATCGATAGAAAGCTGATAATCTCCTTAAGATACCCTTTTCGTTTTATCAAATTCGGGTGAAAAAAAAGTCATCAACTACATGGTCGAAGTCTGGAACTGAGAGAAACAGAAGAAAAACACATTTTTGTGACACTTGAAGAGTTGACCAAGTAGGTTTGGTGCACAGACCAATACCGAGCCTAATCGGGTACCCGATATTTTTGGGTACCCAAATCTGGCTGCAGAATTTCAAATTTTTGCTTTGCCTCCACTTTCTCTAATTTTTAATTTCGAAATTTGGTTCCACTTGATCAATTACTATATATTAGATTATATATTATATATAATATTATATATTATATATTAAATATTATATAATATACATTTTACATTTTAAATATTATGTAATATGATTCAGAGCACGAGCATGAGTCCCTACAGTGGCATAGTAGTGCCTTTTACAAGTGCCAAAAACCCTAGCTACGCAGAAATGGAGGCTTTGAAGAATAGTTCACTGGAGGCGGATTATAGAAGCAGAGGGCAAGAGAATCACTCTATTTCCACCACTTGTGGCTATGAAATGGTATCTTTCCCTGCTTTTTCAACCGAAATGCTAAATTGTAAAGGTTCTCGAAATAGATTCTAGTTGTGCCAGACAATTGTACCACACCTATTTATAATCTGGTAGCTGAACAGAGTCATTGGGAGGTTAAACAAGAACAACCGGATGGATCTTTGAACCGGTTGAAGATTATGGAGAGCGGGGAAGGGTTTGGTAAAATGAGTAGTTGTACTAGAAATGATGCACATGCCGTAGAACTGACCGCATTAATAAATTTAAAGAAGAGATCAGTGGCGACACGACATTATGAAGAAAGCCTTGTCGTTTCGATGGTGCCCCCCCCCCCCCCCCCCACGATATTATGAAGAATGTCTTACCGCTTCAATGCCGACACCACCTCTGTCTCAGACTTTCGCCATTGCTTCTCATCAGTACTCTGAAATATGGCAGGGATTGCGGGCACATTATTACCCCTAGGGATTGGGATTGAGATATCACACGTTAGGACCCCTAGGGAGTCCCCATGACCCCTTATGACACATTGGAACGCTCAAATGTGTCTTAAGAGGTCTTAGGACCCCTTCAAACACACTTCAACATTCCAATGTGTCAAAAGGGGTCATTGGGACTCCCTAGGGGTTCTATTATGTCTTATCATGCGTTAGGACCCCTAGGGAGTCCCCATGATCGCTTTTGACACATTGGAATGCTCAAGTGTGTCTTAAGGGGTCGTAGGACCCCTTAAGACACACTTGAGCATTCCAATGTGTCAAAAGCAGTCATGGGGACTCCCTAGGGGTCCTAGTATGCGTTATCACGCGTTAAGATCCATAGGGAGTCCCCATGACCCCTTATAACACATTGGAACACTCAAGTGTGTCTTAAGGGGTCCTACGACCCCTTAAGACATATTTTAGTGTTCCAATGTGTCAAAAGAAGTCATTGGGACTCCCTAGGGGTCCTAGTATGCCTTATCACGCGTTAGGACCCCCAGAGAGTCCTCATGACCCCTTTTGACACATTGGAATGCTCAAGTGTGTCTTAAAGGGTCCTACAACCCCTTACGACACACTTGAGCATTCCAATGTGTCAAAAGGGGTCATTGGGACTCCCTAGGGGTCCTAGTATGCCTTATCATGCGTTAGGACCCCTAGAGAGTCCTCATGACCCCTTTTGACACATTGGAATGCTCAAGTGTCTTAAAGGGTCCTACGACCCCTTAAGACACACTTGAGCGTTCCAATGTGTCAAAAGGGGTCATTGGGACTCCCTAGGGGTCCCAGTACGCCTTATCACACGTTAGAATCCATAGAGAGTCCCCATGAACCCTTTTGACACATTGCAATGATGTAGTGTGTCTTAAGGGGTCTTAATCTAACCAATTAAATTTTAGAATTATTTTAAGTACTAAAGTTGTTATATAGTTTATAATTTTTACTTATTTTTAAAATTAAAAAAAGACTATTTATTTAAATTTCTATTAGTTCTAACAAAAAAGATAAGGTGAAAAATTAATTTCTGAAACAAAAATTAGAAAAAAATATTATTAAAAAAGGCTTTGTGTTAAACGTTCTTAATGTTTGTACTCCTTTTCTCAACATATTGCAGAGAGGGCATTTATAACAGGGCATGGGCGGTTGCTTCTCACGCATTTGGCACCGACTGACAGTACTCGTGATATCCAATCAGACCGTATGCCAATGTTGAATTGTTAAGAGGATCCATGGATGATGTGACTGCTTCTCTGCGTCAAACTATATCGTTAAGCTAATACGGTAGTATTTTAGGAAAAAGTATTATGTTTTTATTTAATTTATTTTATGGTTTTTATTTTATGTTATTTAATGAGATAATTTTAAAACTTTAAAAACTAATTTATTTAAATAGTCTTTATTTTCTGTTTTTTGTTTTTTTAATTTCATGTTATTTTATGAAATAATTTTAAAGTTTTAAATTCTAAACTTTAAAAGTTAATTTATTTAAATGATTTTTTTGTTAGTTTAAAATTTTAATTAAAAATAATAAAAAATAAATTTATTATTTTATTTTACATATTTTATTTTTTAAGTGTATTTTTAAAAATTTTAATATTTAGTATTTTAATAATAATATATGGAAAATTATATTATATATTTTAAAATTTTATTAGAATTTTTTTACTATTTTGATGTCAATATATCATTATGTTTGCATGTTTAAATTTAATTTTTTAATGTTTATATATATAATTACTTGATGTTTAATGCATTTAACATTAGTGAAAATTAAAATGTATAAAATGAAATTAATGTTTTATTTTTTTAAATTAAATAATCAATAGATCAAAAAGGAAGGTACAACACAAACAAAAGGGGGAGGTGAGCCTCAACCACCAAGTTTAGCTGAAGACCATACTCAGTCAACAAGCACAATAAGTAACAGTTTAACGAGACTACAAAAGAGAGCAAAATAGAAGCTACTCCAAAATAACATCTTGATCATCAATCCAAGCTGTCCAACCCAACTCTCCTTCCATCCAAACCATCGTCTTCTTCTCAAGGACTTGAGAAAACAACTCAAGTCTATCTGAAAAGGGGCCTCTAGTATCCCGCATCTCTTTGAGCAGCTCCTTGAGGGCTTCCTCAAAAGCAACCTGATTGTCAATAATGTTGGCCCATTCAAGCCCATGTTTCATCTCGTATATGAACATCGTAGCGAGCCCATCATGGAGAAATCTTTTCAACTTGTCATGTTCAAGCTTCATGATGCAACAAACCTGCGAGACAATCTTAAAACGTATAAGTTTCAATTGAAACAAGTAAGGGATCTACTAATTGTGTGTGTGAAAATTGTACCTGATCTGTAGACACAACACTTCAGTAAAATATTAGAGGTTAGTGATAATCAAAATCATGCAAAATTGAAATCTAATCTAACCAAGCGATTTACTACCTTCTAATAGGTGCGAGATTGATGTTCTCAGATTGTAATCGAGATCAGTGACCTAGACGACACCTAAATGAAGGATTTGAATGCAAAAGATGGATATGAAATTGAATGCAATTAATCTATATTTTTGATATTTTCTATGCAATAAGAATGATAAAAACCGATATGAATCTATGCTAGATGAAATTGATATGCAATGCTATTGAAAATTGATATGCAATGCTAATCTAACAATGATATGTAATATGAATGCAAAAATAAGATTGATCTCACAAAGATGTCGATTCGCAAGAGCTTTGATTCTTCAATTCCAATTCTCCAGCGTTATTGTGCAAAATATGAGATGATTTGTGAAGAGCTGAAGCCTTTAATTTATAGAAATCCAGGGCTTTGGAGGTGCATGGATAAAAGCCATAAATCACTCAAATTAACTCATCTTGATTTTTGAGTTATCTGATCATGAAAGATAGTTAATATGCAAAAACATGCAAAAATAGCTTTTTAACTCAAATTAGAGTTTAGATCAGCTTTTTGAACTCCAAAAGGATGTTGAGTTCCAAAAAGTTAATAACTTGCATTGATTTTCCAATTTTGAGTTTAACTGGTCCTTGAATGTGCACATGGATAATTATGATTTAATAAATAAATAAAGCGATTTATTCTCAACTTAACTGCTTTTTGAAATAAAATAATTAATTTATGGGTTAATTAACTATTTTATCAAACTTTTATTAAAAATTATATTATTAAATAATGACAACATGCTTAATTAATTAAATAAGAATTTAATCAATTAAAGATAGGAATATTGGATTTATTGTCAAAATTAAATAATATAATTAATAATAGATAGAATTAAATTTAATTAAACAATTAAGTGGCAAATATTAAATCTAATTAATTAAATATACAAAATATTTAATTAATCAAACTTAGGATAAATGTGATTTATTGCCAAATAATAATAAAATTAAAGATAATTATGATGATTAGGAATATTACTAGGAATATTCCCCGATGCAAAATTTAAGATAATCAATTATGATTCGATGATGTTTAGATGTGCCTTAGGTTAGGACTTTGATGTCGATTTTGTTCGATTTGTCGATGTAGGAGGTTAATGAACTTATAGCCCATTTTTGGGGTATTACATTTTGCCCCTCTTTGAATTACTGTGCGAAGCGCAGTGGTTCAAAGATAGTCTGTGTTTGATAAAGATATGAAACTGATTCAAATGATAAACCGATCTCAAGATAGAAACCGATTGAAAGATATCGAGATAGGAGGTCCTGAATGACCAAAGATAATGTTCACTATAACATCAATGAACCGTTGATTGCGAAAAAGTGTCAAAATGCCTGATTCTGAACCTTAGGATTGATAAGAAGTGAGTGACCCGTTCTAGACTCGATTGTCTTAGCAGAACTAGCAGGTATCACATCTGAATCCTTTAGTTGCCGAAGAACCAAGGAAAGAACACTATGATCTGATGGTTGCAAAAACTGATACAGATTACAAGATTAAGAGAATACCAAATTGATATGGATCGATGAATCTGATATGCCCCAAGTGATGATAGATTTGCCCCGAGCGATGAGGACTTTTGATGAATCAGAGACTAGACGTGATTGTTGTCTTGATCACTAATGAAAGATATTGATAGATTTGATCGATAGAATTTGATTTACAGACTTTGAATGATGTGCAATACCATGCCCCCTTCGGGATTAAAATTGAAATCTGACAAGAAAAGTCAACGTTGATAGTTTAGAAGCATGTTAATTGATTTGAGAAGTGGTTAAACACGTCCGAGAATGCATTCTACATCGTTTAGAGGTCCTGGAGACTAAGTTTGACTAGGTTTGACCATGAGTTGACCATGGTTGACCAAGTTGAAATTTTGATAGTTTGATGTAAGATAATCAGTTAAGTTGAATGCTGGATTTATGTGATGATTGAAGGTCGATTATGCAAGTAGTGAATAAGATAAATGATCTCAGATTTCAATTTTGATCCCGAAAAGGATTCTACTTGCTGCTTCATTGGAGGAACCATCGTGTGAGATTCAGCTCTTGTTAGACTTGAAGATGCGATTTGAAGAATCATTTAAGCATTGAAGTTCGTTTAATCATTGTGAGATCATGCAACATGCAAAATGAAATGAGACATGCAAAATGAAATGCAACCTAAGACCTAGGACATAGTCACTGATCATATGTCGATTTGTTATCATCATTGAAATTTTAGGTAACCGGATAAATCAATACAATGCCCACTAGCCATGAAACCATAGACATATGAATATCGATTTGTATGCACAAGAATCAATACAACACCCACTGGTCAACAACCATGGATATATGAATATTGATTTTATTTTTGAAATGTCAGAGTAGATATAAGCACCAAGGCACAAACGCCAGGATGACCTAAATATCATGTCCATTTTGATATAGCAATTTGTACAAGAATCAAAACATAAACATCATGATGACCTGAGTACATCTTGCGTTGCAAACACATCAAACAGTCAAGAGATCATTCTAAATCCAATGTGAATTACCCGTAGTGACCCTTTATCATTCACATCCTTAGGCAAGATTGTGTTCCACAGTAGGAGAAAGAACTTACTCAAAAAGACAATAGTTAGATCAAACTTCCTTGAATTTTCTAGGTATCAATGGTCGAGGTACACATGGCCATCCAATTCGAGATAGAGGCTCTTACAGTCGGACACCATTTCAATCCAAAATTTCCAAAGTTGTTAGATTTTCACATACAAGCAGAAGACAAAGAAAAGATTATGCCCCCAGTCATCACTCTCTAAATCCTATAAAGGACATCATCGAAGAGCTCGAAGGGACACAATATGCAAAAATCTCAATGCGAATTAGTAAGCATACAAGGAGATAAAAGCATGTAAAAAGCACAGATCATTTTTAGTTTGTGTTTTGATGTTTGATTGCGTTGTTGTTGATGCAAAATCCTTTCTGGAGACAAGACAGACTGATTGACTCACATGAAGCTTCAAAGGACTTTGACTGGATAGGATACATCTAAGATACATTGGAGGCCATAGGATATGACATTGATTGCCCCCAAGTGTTAAACATTGATAGGATACAGACGCTCAAGCTGATTGGTGTACAGACCGACTTATTGAAAATTGGAAATGCAGGAACAAACTGGGAGATATGTACAACTAAAGCAAGACTGAAAGTTGGGAAAGACCAAGATTGTGCTGATAGATGGAGCATTTGGAACAAGTGGTGCCTGTTTGCCGGGTTTTCACCATCTTGGTAGAGATTCTATTTTTGCTACCGAGGTGCCTGTTTCCAGGTTTTCACTAAGGCACTTTTTCTTTTCTTTTCCATTTTTTTGTATTTTTCATTTTTTTCAATTTTTTTTGTACTTTTGATATTTTTTTGATTTTTTTGTGAATCATCAAGGCACCTATTGCTAGGTTTTCACCAAGATGTTCATTTTTTAGGACTTTTTTCAATTTTTAGGATTTTTTTCAAGACATTTACCAAGCACTGAATGCCTTAGGTGTAGAATTTCTTCAAATGGAGAACGTTGATTGGTTCTCAAAGTTGTTCTCCTTCAGTCGTTGAGAGTTGATAGGCACCAGAGCCAAAAGTAGCAGTGATAACAAAGGGACCCAGCCAGTTGGGTTCGAACTTCCCCTTGCGTTCTTGATGCGATTGATTTTTAGGATTTTCTCTCAACACTAGATCACCAACTTGAAACTCTCTATGTCTGACTTTCTTGTTGTAGCCTCTAGACATTCTTTTCTGATACACTCTGAGATGATCATACGCTGCTTGCTTGTGTTCATCTAGTAATTCAAGTTCTTGTAACCTAGACACTTTGTAGTCTTCATCAGTGACAAGTCCATGCATTCTGATTCTGAGTGATGGGATTTCAACCTCAATAGGCAGTACCACTTCAGACCCATAAACTAAAGCAAAAGGTGTAGCCCCTGTAGGTGTTCTGATACTAGTTCTATAGGCCCAAAGAGCTAGATTGATCATGAGATGTCAGTCTCTTCCTATTTTATTCACTGTTCTGTGCAAGATCTTCAGGAGATTTTTGTTTGAAGCCTCAGCTTGTCCATTCCCTTGAGGATAGTAAATAGAAGACCAATGTTGTGTAATCTTGAATTTAGCACATAAGTCATCTAGATCCTTGTTTTTGAATTGTCCCCCATTATCTGTGATTATAGAGTGAGGGATCCCATATCCGCAAATGATGTAGTTCAGGATGAACATAGAGATCTGTTTCCCCATTGCTTGTGTTAGAGGAACTACTTCTACCCATTTTGTAAAATAATCTGTAGCTATGATTATATGGGTATGTCCATTAGAAGAGTGCGGATGGATAGTACCTATGAGATCAAATGCCCATTGTTGAAAAGGCCATTGTGTAGTAAAGGGAATTAGATCTCTCCCTAGAGCATGAATCAAGTTGCCATGTACTTGACACTGTTGACAATTTTTAGCAAATTTAATAGCCTCTTTCTCCATTTCAGGCCAATAGTACCCAACCCTAATAAGTTTTTGAGCTAACGTTAAACCATTCGAGTGTGACCCACATATACCCTCGTGGACTTCCTCTAATGCACGTTGAGACTCTTCCCGTTCTAAACATCTAAGCAGTGTACCATCTAGACCTCGTTTGTACAGATCATTACCAATGATGACATATCAGGATGCGGATCGGATAAGGTTTCATTTCTCAAAATGGTTAAAGGACTCAGGGATGATTTGGTCGTGGAGATAGGAGAACAAATTTTTGTAGCGGGATGAATCATAACCTACAACGGTGCAGATCATGCGGGTTTCAGGGGAGTCATATGCAGGATAGGATAGGGCTTCCACCAGGAACTCATAGCATAGCTCATGTTCGGGCTGCTGTAAGAGAGTAGATAGTGTCGCCATTGCATCGGAAACCTTATTCTCCATTCTGGGTATTTGCTCAAATGTAATAGAGATGAAGTATTTCTTTAAATCATCTACCATTCTCTTGTAAGGAATGAGCTTTTCATCTTTGGTTTGGTATACATCATTGACTTGGTGGATAACCAGTTGTGAGTCCCCATGGATGTGCATCTCTGTAACTCTCCACTGTATTGCCATTTTCATACCATTGAGAAGTGTCTCATATTTAGCAATATTGTTTGTGCAAGGAAACTTTAATCTGAATGCTTTGGGTATCGAGTATCCTTGAGGAGTAATGAACAATATGCCGGCTCCAGATCCATTCTGTGTGTAGGAGCCATCAAAGAATAACTGCCATGCTCTAGAAGAGAGGTGCATGATAGAGGAATCAGGAAATTCCATTTGCATGGGTGTATCATCAAACAGTGGTGCTTCAGCTAATTGATCAGCAATGACCTGTCCTTTGATAGCTTTTCTTTCAACATATTCAATGTCAAATTCGCTCAAGAGCATGACCCATTTAGCTAGTCTACCTGTGAGGGCAGCTTTGCTTAGGAGATATTTTAGTGGATCAATTTTAGCTACCAAATGAGTAGTATGAGCTAACATGTAGTGTCTCAATTTTTGTGATGCAAAGATCACAGCTAGACATGCCTTCTCGATCATTGAGTAGTTCTTCTCATAGGCCACTAAAGTTCAGCTGATATAGTAGATGGCTCTTTCTTTCTTGTTCTCATCATGCTGTGCTAGCAATGCCCCCAGTGATGTATATGTTGTAGAGACATATAATATTAATGGCTGCCCATGAATAGGAGGCATCAATATAGGCGGATTTGATAGATACTTCTTGATATGTTTAAAGTTGTTTTCGCATTCTTCATTCCATGTAAATGTCACACCTTTATGTAATGTTTTTGTAAAAGGCTGTGATATGTCTGCTAGCTGTGATATGAATCTTCTGATAGATTGAACTCTGCCTTGCAACGTCCTCATTTGACTGATATTTGTGGGAGGTTGCATCTCTATTATAGCCTTGACCTTAGCTGGGTCAACTTCAATGCCTTTCTTAGAGATGATGTATCCTAGGAGCTTTCCAGAAGTGATTCCAAAAGCACACTTTTTAGGATTTAATCGAAGACTAAATTTTTCCATTCTGTCGAGGATCATGCTCAAGTCTGTTAGATGTTTAGTTCTAATCATGGATTTTTCCAAGGTATCATCTACGTAATCCTCCATTGTTCTATGCATCATATCATGAAAAATAGATGTCATTGCTCTTTGATATGTAGCTCCAGCATTTTTGAGTCCGAATGGCATAACATTCCAACAGAAAGTTCCCCACGCACATGTGAAAGCTATTTTCTCTTGATCTTCTAGAGCAATTTTGATTTGGTTGTATCCAGAAAAGCCATCCATTAAGGAATACATTTCATAGCCCGCAGTCATGTCCACTATCATATCAATGTTAGGCAGTGGAAAATCATCCTTAGGGCATGCTCTGTTCACATCTCTAAAGTCTGTGCACACTCTGATTGAACCATCTGGTTTTGAAACAGGTACAATGTTAGAGATCCACTCAGCATAGTCTATGACACGGATGAATCCAACTTTGAGGAGTTTTTCTAGCTCTTCTTTGACTCAGAGTGCCACATGAGGATGCATCTTTCTCAATTTCTGTTTGATTGGTTTTACCCCAGGAGCAATGGATAGATGGTGCATAATGAGATTGGGATCCAATCCTAGCATATCTGAATATTTCCATGAAAAGTTGATCTTTTTGTCTGATAAGAAGGTAGTGAAGTTTTGTTTCTCTTCGTCTGATAGAGATTGTGCTACATGTACAAATTGTGGTTCCTCTGTTGTACCCAAATTGATGGATTGAGTTGGCTCAATCAGAACTGGAGATCTATCCTGTAAATGACTCGGAAGGACATCAAATATCTCATCCTTAGGTGCCTCAGAGAGGTTTTCACCTTCAGATACGTCTTTTCTTTTTACTTTTGTCGGTTCTGAGACTGCCACAAAGTGGTTTTCACCCTCAGAACTCTTTTTCTTTTTCTTTTTACTCTTGTTTTTCTGACTAAGATATTTGATGTCTGACTCGGTCATGCTGACGCTCGGTTCACTGATGGAAGTACTCATAGGCTCAACTGCATTGAGGTAGCAGGCAAGGGCATAGTCATTCGGGAAGGTATACATACCATGGTTTGGGTTTGTGGAAGTTTGGTCGATAAGATCAGGGTGTTGGATAGTCAAAGCGGGAAAGGCTTGGGATATGGTGTTCACGGATGTGGATATGTCATCATTGGTCCTAACCCGACGCTCAAGTTCAAAGGTGATATTACAGCTCAAAATGTTCAATTCGTGAATAGGCTCAACATCATCATGGGAGTCCTCTTCAACCATAGGTGGATCAGACACGTTAAGTTCATTGTTTCACTCTAGACCTACATTGGGTTGAGATACATATTGGTGAATAACATCAATATATTTCTCTGTTATAAGCTCATCTTCTTCTGGAATGGCACCCCATTCATAGTCATTTGACTCAGCTTCTGATTCAGGATCTCTAGGAAAGCTTAAAAAATGTGTGAAATCAGGATGAATACCCCAAGAAGGATTTCCCTCAGTCTCTGACTTGAATTCATATTCATGGGAATCAGTGTCAGAATAACTACCCCCTTCTTCTTGATCAGTGTGATTGCCTTCGAGATTAGCTGGTTCTTGTGGTGCAACCATCTCTTGCGCTACAGTAGGTTCTTGTATTTCTACTACATTAATTCTTTTGATAGGATCATCTATATCATCAAGAAGATCTTTGATCTCTTTAGGCAATTTTTCACAGGGGATAAGCTCAGAGCTATCTGAATCATCATCAGAGGGTTTTGTTTCTTCTTTCTTAAGAAGGGGTTCTCCTGGTGCAATTTGTTCTATGACATGAGAATAACCACCTTTGAGATGATAGGGTTTCTTCTTAAACCCTATGCCACCAATATCTTTTTTGTCTCTACCAATATGTGAAATGGGTGTCACAAGACCCTTTCCCCTGATTCCTAGAGGTCCTTGACCAGAATATCCCATCTTGGCTATCAATTTGTTTCCTGGACCATATGAATTAGAAAGGATTGTAGGTGTTATAGATTCACTAGGTTGAACAATTTTGGATTCAGAATCATCTTTGTATAGCCATGCCAGCACAACTTCATCCTCTTCAAATTCTTGTTTGGATACTTGCTCTGCCACAAAATTTCTTTTGTATGCTTCCATAGGTTCCTTAGGTTCTGATTTAGATTGCTTCAAGGATTATCCATACGATTTAGGTGAGATTGGGAGAGATGTCAGAGACAAGACTGGCTCTATAGTGTATTCTCCCATCCCATTTTCTTTGATATTGATCTCTTTAGCAATGTCGTCCATCTTAGATGTGGAAGCAACATTTAGCTGCTTGATGGAAGATTCTCTATTATTGGGAACAAGCTTATCGGCACTTTCCTTCAATGTATTGCAAGTTGTACTCAGATCTGCTGGGATAGTAACCTCCACTCCTTCATAGGGAAATTTCAATCATTGATGGTACGTAGAAGGAATAGCTTGCATTTCATGTATCCAGGGTCTCCCTAGAAGGATATTGTAAGCCAATGGTAGATCAAGCACCTGACATGTGGTATCTTTGATGACCGGACCCACTCGGATGGGCAAGACAATGGTGCCTTTAGAAGCTCTTTCTTGTTCATCATAGGCTTTTATGGTGATCTTCTTTCAAGGATCAATAGCCATCTCTGAGAATCCCAACTATGTGATTAAGTTGTAAGAACAAATGTTGAGGCCTGCGCCCCCATCTATCAACACATGTTTGACTCGACGGTTCTGGATCAAGACTTCTATGTGCAAGGGCTGATTATGTGGGTGACTTAGGGAGTTGTCATCTTCCTCTGAAAAGGAGATATATTATGGAGACGTTAGATGACCAACCATAGTCTGGAACCTGTCTAGATCTAGATCATCAGGAACATTAGAGCCAAGCAAAGCTTTGTCTAGGATATCTCTGTGAGCTGGAGATATTCGAAGTAACTCAAACATGGAGATTTTGGCATTGGTATGCTAGAGTTGTTGGATGATGTTGTAAGATGTAGGTCTTGTATCCTTTGGATTGGAAGATTTCGAGGCAACCTTCTGTTTAGAAGCAGATGTGAGATTGAAAGGTATCTTAGGGACATTAGATGAACTTGGTGTTTGTCCTTTCAGATGAGTCTGAGCTTGTGATCTGGTAACCGCATTAGCTAAGGAATGATTTCTATCTCTTCGTACAATTTTGATGACATTACAGCTCTCAAAGATACATGGTTCAACCATATTAATGACAGCATCATTTCCAGGGTATGCATAGTTGACTTTTGCCCCCATGTTAGGTTGAGAAGTGGAAACTCCCTTGCCATGTTGTGGAAAAGGTTCTGTAAATGCTGTGTGATCATTATTGCTGGTAGGATTATCGATCGTGATGTCCCCTTGATCTATCAAGTCTTGAATGGTATGCTTCAAGTGGAAGCATCCATTAGTTCTGTGGCCTTGAGTTCGATGGAAAGCACATAATTCATTATCTTTCCACCAATATGGTTTTGGATCCAGATCAGGTTTTCAGATTGGTGGTAAAGAGATCATGTTATCAGCTATTAGGGTTCTTAGGGAAGATTCCAAAGATTCTCCCAGGGGAGTAAACTTTCATTTATTATCCCATCGTTTGAATGGCTTCTTTGGAGATGGTTCAGCAGATTTTTGCTCTGAAGCTTCAATGGCTTTGGTGGCAAGGGTGAGATTGTAGGTCGGTGCCTTTGATGGGGTGCGGATAGTGTCAACAACACCATCAGAGACGATACCTTTGTTTCTATTCCAGCTCTTGTTTTTATCTTTTGAGCTAGATCCAGATTCAGACTTGTCCTTTTGAAGTGTGATTTCTCCTTTCTTGACAAGTACTTTCTCAATCTTGATTGCATTATCCACCATTTTATCAAAAGATACATGATCTTGCATTTGTAATGGATAGTTGAGCTCTAGAACAAGGTTATTGATAAAGATTTCAAGTTTCTCCATTTCGGGAATTGGTCTAGCATATAGAGAAAACTTCTTTCGCCACCTCTTGAGAAAAGTTAGGAATGATTCCCCTGGATATTGCTTGAGGTTACAGATATCGATCATAGTGACCGGATGTTGAATATTGTAGGAATATTGTTGATAAAACAATTTAATCAATTCCTCAAAAGTTTTGATTGTAGAAGGTAATCTTGAAAACCACTGAATGGATGCTCCTCCCAAGGATCTAGGAAAAAGATGCATTAGATAAGTCGGTTCATGCATGAATTCCATGGATTGCATACAGAACTCTCTAACATGATCTTGAGGATCAGAGTGTCCATCATATTTGTCATACTTTGGTATCTCCACTCTTTTTGGGAATGGAGGCATATACAAGTCTTTGTCAAAAGGGAAAGGACAAAGGGCCTCCATGGAGAATTCCTTGGGTTCCTTCTCTTTCTCAATTTTATTCATTTTGACCTGCATAGCATGCAGCTGATTCATTATGGCCATCATTGGAGTTTCTTCCTCATGCGTGATGATATCTTCGACATTGAAGTGAGGAGGAAGTTTAGCTCCTTCCTGGGCTAATTGCAAAAAGTATGCCTCTCTATCCATTTTCAAGAAATGCCTCATCATTCTTTTGAATTCATCGTCATTCTGACACCGATGGATTTCAGAGGGTGTAGGGTCTTGGTCGGCATTATGTTGAGAATGGTGTCCCTAGGATCCTCCTCCTAGAGAACCATGGTTTGTCCCTGCTTGAGACATGGTAGGAGTTTTTGGGCTCCCTGGAATAGATTGAGGAGGAGTTTGTTGATTACCTCTGTGAGTTGATAGAGGAGGTATGTAACCAGTTTTCAATCAAAAGTTACCGAGACCGTCGTCTTCGTAGATACCTGACTTGATGAGTTGTTCAAGAGTTGGACCTGGGGTATTGGTCAAAAGTAAGTGCTGAGATGTTTCTTCTGATTTCTTATGTGAAGAAGCTCTGGTCTCCACCATTAACTTTGAATGAAATAGAAGAAAAGGATGAAGACAATTGAAGAATAATTTGATTCGAGAAAATCGGATGACACAACCTTGTCAAGATTATGATAGTTTTGAAGATCTGATGAGATGTGGGTGAAGGAAACTGTGCCCTAGATGTATGGGATAGATCGCCCAAAAGATAGCGGACACGAGTTCTCAACACTTAGTCTATTTTTGAAGACTGATTAAAGATTGATAGTTATGACAAGGTTTTGACACAAGATAAAAAGGACTCAAATTGATCAAACAGAAGACTAGATCGGATTCAAAAGATCAAACTCAAAAAATGGTAGAATGCTCAATAGCTACTACTCTGTTCCTGACACAATGATATTTTTGACAGATTCTGGAACTAGGCTGGAAACATTGGATATCTTGCAATTTGACAATTTCTGACAACTCTCTCAAATTTTTCCAAACGACACTCTGCAGACTCGTACGACACCGGGTAGTCTATGAAACAACAATTGCTAAACTCATACGACAGTTGGGTAATACTGAAATGACACTTGAAAAAACTCGTATGACTTTTGACTTCCTGAAATGACTTTTGACTCCAGAAAGATTTTACGTCAATTTTTGCAAAATTTAAGGTCTTCAGTTTTGGATTTTTTGCAAATTGTATTGTCCAGATTTTGAAGGTTATACCAGATTTGATCATTTTTAATAGCCAAGTAGATAAATAAGCACGCAGAATACCAAGCAAGTGATTCCAAGCACGTCTGAAAACAATGAACAAGGGAAAAAGAAACCTTGCGCATGAACAATCAAGTGACCAAATTGTGCTAATCCCTGAGAGTACTAATTGTGTATGTTCTGAAAAGTTTTGCAATAACACACATATACCTGAGAATGAAAAATTGGCCTCTCTAGGGTTTTTAGTAATGGTTTGACTCTGCAACTTTTATGATTCAAAGGGGTGAACTCCAATCCCGGCGCACCAGGGTTTTGACACAGTCTGAGAACTTAATCTTCAAGAGCTGCTAGGGAGATCTGACAACCCAACAATGAACCATACCCGTGGAGATTTCTTCCACAAGGACATTTATATAGTGGCTGTCACTACCATGGCAAAAATGGCTATGACTGCTTGAGGTTCCGTCAACGCAGTTTGCCCTGTGAAGGGATTGTCTGCTATGGTTAACCCTCTCTAAAGATGACTCACATATTTATACCACAAGGAGACTTGGCTCCAGATCCAAGGTTTTGACACCTCTTCACTTTTAACCCAAACAAAGCAAGCAGATTAATCCGACACGCTAAGACGAAGTTTTGTTTCACCAAGGTCTGTGATATCAACTCCACGTGATCGATCAACCTCTCCGGGGAGAGAATGTATCAATCAATAAGAGAAGATGCACTAACCAATTTTGGTTCACCAAAGCTCGTGATATCAACCCCATGTGATCTATCAACCTCTCTGGAGAGAGAATGTGTCGATCAATAAGAGAAGATGCACTAACCAAGTTGAATGTGAAACGCACTAAGTAACCTCCCTACCTACAAGGATTCTGTCGTCAAGAAAGATTTCACTAGGAATCTAATCTCTCAAGAATCATGAATAGTGTTCATAGGGCCTAATTACTATGTGAGCACAGATATATGTTTCGAAAGTAAATCTACCAAAAGCATTCAAAAAGTAGAAAGAGGAACACTTAACGCTTAAAACAAATATGAGATGAGTCCACAAGGTGGAACACTTAACACCTCACACAAGCTAAAAATGAGTCCACAACTTAGAAAACAAGTGAGTTCCTAAAAGCACAAAAGGGTTGCCAAGTGGAACATTTAACGCTTCTGTCCTGTTGACCCCTCCCCTTTATGGCGCTGAGATTGCAACCACGGGGCGGAAATGAGGGGCCGACGGATTAGCTAGTCCAATAACCCAAGATAGCAATCAAGATCAATCACAAGTATTCTAAGACTACTTAATGAATCCTTAAGGGATCACAACCTAGTATCAATTATGCAAGTGTGTAGAAATAGATAAAAGCATGAAAGGATGCACACAAGCCAGACACATAAGAGATTTATTTTAGGATCCAAATTGAAATATTATCAGCTTGAGAAGAATACCTTAGGTCCAATGCTTTGCAATCCAAAATTTAGCACACGTCCGAAAGTACAAAATCAAGACCAATCAACAGCAAACTAGAAGCGTTAGAAATCAATAATCTGAAAGTACAAATCTACAAATTATGTCTCTGTAGAAAAATCTCGCGCGAGGCAGAATGCGGTCCTGCGCGAGGAAACACTGTCTCACGCGATGAAGAATGAAGTCTCGCGTGAGGAAGTACTATCTCGCGTGACGAAGGATGAAGTCTCGCGCGAGGAAGTGGAGTCTCGCGCGATAAAAGATAAAGTCTCGCGTGAGGAAGTACAATCTCGCGTGACAAAAATATGAAGCCTCGCGTGAGGAAGTGGAGTTTCACGTGATAAAAGATAAAGTCTTGCACGAGGAACTGCAGTCTCACGTGAGAAAGAGATTTTTCGCGCACAAAAATGATACCAGTGAAATTTTGCGTGACACAGAAAGAAATCTCATGCGATGCAAGTGAAATCTCGCGCGAGAA
The DNA here is from genome assembly GCA_027943335.1 of Chamaecyparis obtusa. Classification (NCBI taxonomy): domain Eukaryota; kingdom Viridiplantae; phylum Streptophyta; class Pinopsida; order Cupressales; family Cupressaceae; genus Chamaecyparis; species Chamaecyparis obtusa. The sequence goes on from BSBK01005403.1 coordinate 134,374, forward strand.
TTCGTACAGAGATGTACGAAAGTATGGATAGAATGATAAAAATCACTGTGTACGGACAACTTTGATAGAAAAAGTGCCAACAAAAAATAACGTCCTACAGAGTATACCAGGACCCTTGAAATGTGTATCCTCAAAAGATAGAAAATTGATAGAAATGAAGGCAAACCCGTTTCAGGGCCCCACGGTGGGTGCCAGAAATGTGTGTGTGAAAATTGTACCTGATCTGTAGACACAACACTTTAGTAAAACATTAGAGGTTAGTGATAATCAAAATCGTGCAAAATTGAAATCTAATCTAACCAAGCGATTTACTGCCTTCTAATAGGTGCGAGATTGATGTTCTCAGATTGTAATCGAGATCAGTGACCTAGACGACACCTAAATGAAGGATTTGAATGCAAAAGATGGATATGAAATTGAATGCAATTAATCTATATTTTTGATATTTTCTATGCAATAAGAATGATAAAAACCGATATGAATCTATGCTAGATGAAATTGATATGCAATGCTATTGAAAATTGATATGCAATGCTAATCTAACAATGACATGTAATATGAATGCAAAAATAAGATTGATCTCACAAAGATGTCAATTCGCAAGAGCTTTGATTCTTCAATTCCAATTCTCCAGCGTGATTGTGCAAAATATGAGATGATTTGTGAAGAGCTGAAGCCTTTAATTTATAGAAATCCAGGGCTTTGGAGGTGCATGGATAAAAGCCATAAATCACTCAAATTAACTCATCTTGATTTTTGAGTTATCTAATCATGAAAGATAGTTAATATGCAAAAATAGCTTTTTAACTCAAATTAGAGTTTAGATCAGCTTTTTGAACTCCAAAAGGATGTTGAGTTCCAAAAAGTTAATAACTTGCATTGATTTTCCAATTTTGAGTTTAACTGGTCCTTGAATGTGCACATGGATAATTATGATTTAATAAATAAATAAAGCGATTTATTCTCAACTTAACTACTTTTTGAAATAAAATAATTAATTTATGGGTTAATTAACTATTTTATCAAACTTTTATTAAAAATTATATTATTAAATAATGACAACATGCTTAATTAATTAAATAAGAATTTAATCAATTAAAGATAGGAATATTGGATTTATTGTCAAAATTAAATAATATAATTAATAATAGATAGAATTAAATTTAATTAAACAATTAACTGGCAAATATTAAATCTAATTAATTAAATATACAAAATATTTAATTAATCAAACTTAGGATAAATGTGATTTATTGCCAAATAATAATAAAATTAAAGATAATTATGATGATTAGGAATATTACTAGGAATATTCCCCGATGCAGAATTTAAGATAATCAATTATGATTCGATGATGTTTAGATGTGCCTTAGGTTAGGACTTTGATGTCGATTTTGTTCGATTTGTCGATGTAGGAGGTTAATGAACTTATAGCCCATTTTTGGGGTATTACACTAACATCTTGGAATTTTTCCTCATTTCTACATTTCCAAATAAACCAAAGCATATGGGAAGAAAGAATGTTCCAAAATAGATTACCATCCCTCTTAAGACCAGATATATTTCCAATAATAGCATCAAGAACAATGACATGATCAGCTATAGAAATTCCATATAGATCTAACAAATTGGCAAGTAAAGAAAATATGTCTTAAGCTTTCAGGAGTCCTGCAAATAGAACAAGAGTTAGTACCACCAATCTAATTTTTAACAGGCAGCCTATCAAGAAGAATTTGCCATTTAAAATGCAATAACTTGGGAGGAATATGAGACTTCCAAAATCTGTTAAGAATCTTTTGCCATTCAATAGAGTCCAGGTTCACATACCAGATGATATTCAGGTGTGAAATAATAGAGTGGTCTTTGTTAAGAACCTCATATATGTCTTTAGCTTTGATATTATGCAAGAGTGATCCATCATCCCAATGAAAAGATAGAAATCTATGGGAATCCACATCACATCTGTGAGGGAGATTTAGGTTACGACAGGCATTGGAAATCATATTATAACTATGCTTGTGAGAGACAGGGAGATTGAATTTAGTTATGATATCCTGCCAGCTGGCAAGGTTGTCATTCTCCAAGATATCAATGAGGCATTTAACACCCTAGTTGTTCCAGAGTTTCACAGAACATCCTTGAGTCATAGCAAGAGGCTTACCATTATGTTGCAGATTCCACCATATAGATCTCTACCATGATTAGAATTATTGTTAACAATGCTAGAATTATCAATAAAGCCCCTCACAAGTTCCCAAGCCTTCCAGATAGACTTAAAAACTAGAGAACCATGGACGGAGACAGGGAACGTTCCAGCAACAAGGTAAGCAAAAGGAAGATTCTTCCAATACTTGGCTTGCTTAGGGTGACCAAATTGAATATTATATCTAAGGAGAATCTTCCAAGGCTCCTAACCATCAAGAGCCCGAAAAATCCACTTAGCAGCAAGGGAAATACCTTGGATCCTAAGGTCTTTAAGGCCTAAGCCACCAGCTTTCTTATCAATGTGACACCAACTCCATTTAACAACGTGTTTCTTTTTGTTACCTTGGCTGTTAGACCAAAGGAATCTTTTGATAGCCTTCTGAATTTCAAACAATTGGTAGTTGCTGAACATCCAAACAGAGGAATAATATATACTATAAGAAGACAAAATTTTTTGGCAAACCTGCACTCTACCAGCAAGAGACAGCGCCCTATTATCCCACTTGTAAAGCTTCTTGATAATTCTATCCTTAACCTAGATCCACATGTCTTTGAGAGAAGGGGAGATGGAAAAAGGAACCCCCAAGTATCTAACAATTTTATTAGGTCTGCCCCAAGAGTATCCAAATTGGGGAAACCAATCAGGAGGTTCCTCATTCCAACCAAGCATGATAGATTTGGATTTAGAGATGCGAGCACCTGAGATGGTTTCAAACAAGATGAACTTCAAATTGAGATGTTGGATATTAAGACAAGATAATTCAATGAAAAGTGAGGTATCATCCACAAATTGGATATTAAGGAGCTCCGAGCTATCAAGGAGAGAAATGCCCTTAACTTTGGGAGAGATAGTATTGTCTTTGAGGATATAATACAAGGCATCAAAAGCTATGACAAAGAGAGCAGGAGCAAGGGGGCATCCTTGAGGAATAGATTGGGACAGGGGGATAGTATTAGATAAAAACCATTGAGATCAATTCTAGCAGAGGAATCTTTAAGCAGGACTTGAATGTATCTGACAAATTCATCAGGGAAGCCAAAGGCCTGAAGAATAGAAAGGATGAAATCCCATTCAACACGGTCATAAGCTTTCTCAAAATCTAAAAGAAACATAGCAGAGCACTGATTCAAATTTTTGGCCCAATCCATAGATTCCTAGCTGGTAAAAAGGTTTTCCAGGATATATCATCCTTTGATGAACCCAATCTGGGTAGGGCAGATAAAGTTACGCAAAATATTAACAAGTCTGGAGGCCAAGTCTTTGGCTAGAATTTTGTAAGAAACATTAAGCAGGGTAATTGGCCACCAGTTCTTAATGAGGGACTTGTCTCCATCCTTAGGGATAAGTTTAATAATCCCCATATTGATAAAATTTCCAAGAGTGCCACGGTCATAAGCTTCTGAATAAAGATCAAATAAATCCTTGGCAATCCAATCAACATTGGATTGGTAGAATTCAGCAGGAAGGCCATCTGGCCCAGGTGCTTTATCCTTCTTAAGAGCAGATATAGCATCAGATATTTCTTGTATTGATACCTTATCCCTGAGAATGGAGGCATCCCCCTCATCAATTTTCTTAGGGATAAGATCCTTACATCTATTCCTAAGATCCTTGGCATTGCTGCTGTCCTCAAAATTGAATAGAGCCTTATAAAACTTCTCGAAGGCAGCAGCAATGTCATTGATATCAGTAAGCTCTTGATTATCCACGACAATTCTATCAATTTTCTCTTTATTCTGCTTTTGTTTAAGATGATTAAAGAAGAATTTGGAGCCCTTATCACCATATTTCAACCATTGCTGGCGACTTCTGACAGAGGCCCCAATGGTTTTAATATGTTGATGCTTCCTCAGAGTATCCCTGGGAGCAGAGACACGTTCAACATGTGAAATAGACATGGGATTAGCTTGAACCTCAGCTTTAGCTGATTACAATTGTTCGTTCAAAGCGTTGTCCACTCTTCTATAATTCTTAGCCTTCATTTTCCCTAAGGTTTGAAATATTTTCCTCCACGAAGTAACATTGCTATTCCATCTATCAATATGAGTAAAAGAGTTATTAATATGGTTAAAATTCCTAACCATCTTAACAGCAATGTTAGTATCCTGATCATTAAGCAGCAAGGTGTTAAGGATAAATTTATCATTACGATGAGCAGAAGGGGCAAGAGCGTTTCTAATGTTAATAAGAGCAATGATAGGGAGGTGATCAGAAAGGGTAGAGGCAGAAGCAATAACAGGGGCATGCTGTTGGATAGGAGAGAAGGAGAAAAAATCAGAGTTCACGTAAAATCTATCAAGCCTAGAATAAATCCTCTTAGCCCCCCGTTGAAAATTACACCAAGTGTACCAGAGGCTAGAAGTATCTCTTCTATACCCTTCCATAGGATCAAATAAATTAAATTTTTGTTTACAACGATCCCAAAAGACCTTCTCACGATGTTTCCAAGTAAAAGGAAGACCCCTGAGTTTATCATCTTGGTTCTCGACCATGTTAAAGTCCCCAGCAAAAATCCAGGGAATGTCAGGAAGGTTATAAAGCCAGTCCCAAAGAATGATCCTATCTTTAACCTCATTGGGGGCGTAAATGGAGCAAACACGAAATGATGAACTGTTAAGCTCAATAATAGCCCATGCCACATGGTTGTATGGGGAGCAACCAATAGACATAATATATTTATCCCAGTAAGGATTAATAAGCAAAGCAGCACCACCTTTCCCTTTAGGATGGTTAGTACAAATTTTGATAGCATCCCTCCAGATAAAATCTAGAGAAGAATTAAGAAGAAAATTAACAGCCTTAAGCTCTTGCATCATAAAAAAATCTAAGTTTTTGTGACCCATTAAAAACCTCTTAATAATCAACTTCCTATCCGAAGACTCTAGGCCTCTAATATTCCAGGATATGCACTTCATGATGACGAATTCAAGAGAGAGCCAGTAAGAGGAGCCAGAGTCTCCCCATTTTTCTTTTTATTTTTTGACCCTAAAGGCCTTCCCTTCTTTCTGGAAGCCGAGGAACCCCAAGGAGGGTCCTCCTCATCCTCACCATTATTCAATTGAGAGAAATTGGAGTGGGGCCAATCATATTGAAATCAGGAATCCCTATATTCCCATTAATGTTATGTTCAATTGGGTTCTGTATTCTAGCACTATTAGAGCCTTTATTAGCAAGTATAACTTCAATAAAAAAATCATCATTTAATTCATTAAGACTAGAGATGGGGGCGCTGATGTTGCTATCATCCGAAGGGGGGACAACATTCAAGTTAGGGCAAGTTTTACTGCTAACCATGCCTGTAGGGACCTCACTCATGGTAACATCACCAGACCTACCATCTTGTGAGTTCTGTCCTTCCAACAAATTAATATCAGAAATCTTACTGTCCATAGATGGTCCATTTTCAATTAACAGAGTAGGGGAAGCCAAAGCAGAAAAGGGGTTCAATTTTTAGGTAGCCTGGATCTGGTCAGTAGCCAATTGTTGCACACTCTTTTTCCTAGGCTTCTTATTTTTCACAGTTTGAAAACCCTCATTATCTCTCAAACTCTTTCTTTGGTCCGAAATGATAGGTTGTTGAGCTATAGGGTTAATAAAACTATATTTATCAGGCCCTTTTCCAAAGTGTGAATCAGAGAAGGATTGATTAGGGATCGAAGTATCAGGAATAGTGGCCAATTCCTTGCTACCAAAATTACCATCCGCAAAGTTTCCTTGGGACGGTTCATTGTTTTTCTTATTAATGATGGGGCAATTCTTCCGAATATGCCCTTCCTTTTTGCACAAAAAACACGCGTTTAGACCCCCGAGGATTTCAACCAGGCAGGAGATGGTTTCACCATGGATTTTCAAGGTAAGTTTTAGGGGAATATCAACCCCGGGTTTAAGAGAAACCAAAACCCTAGCATCAAGATTGGACACAAGTCTGGAAGTTTCATCAATCCTAATGATAGAGCCAAACAGAGCAAGAAAATGTGTAAGGAATTTCCATAGGAAAGGGGGAACTTCTTTTAAGATAAGCCATCTGGGTGAAGACAGGGCGAGAACTTCTTCACAAACAGCATCATGCGACCAAGCCAGAGCCCTAAACAAAGTTTTACCAACATTCCAGTATTGCCATTTTAGGGCTTCTACTTCAACCTCATGATTATTAAAGAAAATAATGAAAAGCCCTTTTTGAATCTACCTACAGAAAGAGATTTTAAGCCCTAATTTTAAATTCCATAAGTTATGAAACCAGTCGTCCAAGAATTTCCTAGGAGGGCATTTCTCAATATCAACGCATGCAAAGAAAATTGCGGTGTCATAGAGCCTAGACTTCTCCAGAGAAATTTCCTTGAGCATGGCGTCGTTGGGTGAGACAAAAAATTCATTCAATATGTTAGGAGATTCCTTACCTTCTTCGAGCGATCTCTTGCCTCCAACCACCTGCACAAATCTCGCATCAATGGAGACCCCATGATTGCTGGGAGCCACCGTTTCAGCGAATGATTTCTTATGAGGTAAGGGTGAAGGGCTAGGGCTAGCCTTAACAGCCAAGGGTGCGGATTCCAAATCAGAGGGCAAGGAAGATCCGGGAGCCGAAGACACATTGGAGGGAAAATGAGAAGCCAAGTTGGACGCAGGTCTAATGAAACCATCGGAACCCATTTCCATAGCACAAGGAGTAAATGCAAGTCAGAGCACAATAAAGGAGTTTAAAGTCCAGAGAAAGAAAACCGAAGTGGAGGAGCGTTCTCCTCCACACACTATCGCCACGTCTTTAGGAGCCCGCGTCACATCTGAGCCTGAAGGACATAGCAGATGCTAGCGTAGATCGCCACCAAAAATCATTGAAAAAATTCGCTCACAGAGCAGATCTCATCTCCATTTCCAATTAATGTTTTATTTAAAATTATATGGAATATTTTTATAAAATGAAAGTGATATTATATATATAGTTATATTGTTGTTCGATATATAACTAACTTAGATATAGTGAAGTTGTTGTTTGATAAATGAATGACTTAGTTATTAAAATGACAACTAGATGTGTTGGATTTCAAACTAAGGTTAAACTATTTTAAAATTGTAAATAATGACTATTGTTTAATATCATAAATGCTTATGGATAAATTGCTAATAATAATAATAATAATAATAATAATAATAATTAAAAAAAAAATTAAGGCTTATAAGAGTTATATATGTATTCATAAGAAAGAGATGTGTTGCATTAGAAACTAAATTAAACTATTTTAAAAATTGTAAACAACCATGGATTCAAATACTTATAATTGAATATATTGATATGTTAGTTTTTCAAAGATATCATATTTCCACAACCCATAATTAATTATTGATAATACTTCTCGATTTGATTATTTCATCAATGTTTCAAATAGCAATCTAGTCATATATCAAACAATGAATTAATTATGTGTATAAATATTTTTAAAAATATATAAATATGTAAAATAAAATAGTAATTTTTTGTTAGTCTTTTATTAAAATTTAAACTTCAAAATTATCTTAACATAAAAAGAAAAAAATTACTATCATTTAAATAAATTAACTTAAAGTAAAAAATAATAAACATTATAAATTTATTTACATTAAATAAAAAAACATACTATTCACTTTTCCCTAAAATAATGTATCCTCTTAACAATTCAACATTGGCATACACTCTGATTGGACATCATTGCCAGTTGGTTGCATGCAGAGGAACAACTATTTAATAGCATGGCATGGATGACCATAAGAAAGGGCATGGTTTGGACTGGTGCAACATAATGACCATAAGAAAGGGCATGGTTTGGACCGGTGCAAATATTTTGTGTCGTAGCCGGTGCCCACGCATTTAGCATAGTAGATAGGAATTCTAGATTTTTCTATTAGCATTTAAACATAGGTATACTCTTCTGTAGATGGCTCGGAAAGCTCCTCGCAACAAAAATTTTAGACAATGCTTTTTAGCATCACTTGTCTCATAGAATTTGTAGTTTATTCTTTTGTTCAATTAGGCTTAGGATGTCTTTCCTTGGGAGTAGGTTGCATTGTGTGGAATAGTTAGACGAGCCTAGTCTCTAATAGTAGATTTTGCATACATGCATAACAACGCATGAATTTAGTAGCTAGAAGGCCCTATTTTTTCTGTGGCTTTTTTAATCTTCAACATAATGGAGTTGCAATTATGGAGAGATTCCCTACATTCATAAATATACTTAATATTTATATAGACATTCTATCCTATGTAAATTTTACCTGACATAGATTTCTCTCAAAATTTGTTGATAGGTTGTAGGTTCCAATTTCGGTAGTTTTGTTTCTTTTCCGTTCATTTCTCAGTTGGGCTACATCTATAGAGCAACAACCATTTTTTTTTGAAAGCTTCCACTGGAAGCTCTTGCCTTCTTCCCAAAAGTTCCTACCTTGTTTCTGGAAAGGTACTCAACCTCCACGATCGTTTCCTTCTACAAGACATTACCGAAAATCCCCTACTCACCATGAAACGAAATGTAAAATCAAACCCTAGTTAATGTTAGTGAAATAAATTTTAGGGTTCCACTTACGTACAAACATAAAGTCAAAATTCTACCTGTAGATTCAGAACATTTTTCTATATTTCAGGTATTAGCTATATTATTTCCCTCTCAATTTGAATGAATTCAGGACATTTGCAATTTCAATAGCTGACTCTTTATGATTTAGGGAACTATTATTATTACCATGGAAGCATTTTGAGCCTATGTAGCTAAGTTGTCAGATAAATTGATCTAATATGTTGCCTTATAAATTATAAGAAAACTAATGAAATAAAAAACCAAAATACTTGTAACAAAAATTGAGCACCTAGCATGTTTAGTGGTAACATAATTGGTCTAAATCAACTCGATTGTTGTTGTAGTGCTTAATACAAAATCATTGCTCATGATATCCTATATTTGTGTTAATGGTCCCTTTTTGTGCCCATTTTCTTTTCCATTTTATGGAATGACTATTTTCGGTGATCAAATTTTAAAAAAATTCCATTTGTGTTTATAATGCATTTTTTGTAATTTCTATTAAGCTCAAAGTTTCCATAGGTTTGTCAAAAAATAAACACTTGTCACAAGGCAATTGAAATTCTACAATCTAATCGTGAGCACACAAGGTGGGCTTCTCACTTAAAGGCTTAACACTGAAGTAAGTCCTAAAATAGTGCATATATGGATTAACAATCCTCAAATTGTTGATACATGTTGCCTTCATTCTCTCCTTTATGCCTCTTGACCTATAAGTTTGGCATGTATGCTATATCTACATTTTTCTACAGTTTACTTCTTTTATTGCATAATAGAACTATAGTTCATCTTGTAGCTGCATTTCCAACCGTGCTTTGCTAAATGTGGTCATTTTCTAGAGCATTGATAACATGGCCTTTAGACATAGGTTTGCTAAGCTAATTTTCTAAAAAACTAATATTAAGGTCTCATTTATACCTGTTGATATATAAACTTCTAGAATTGTCAATAATTGTAAAAATCTTCTTCTCCCTTCACTTTAGATAGATATGCTACAATTTTATGAGTTATACATTTGGCACATACTATATTGCAATGTAGGCGATTTCTCAAAAACCTAGTCGAGGATTCAAAGATAGTCAATTTTTTCATTTGTGGTATTAGACAATACTAAAATTGCACCAAATTGCATATATAGTCAAAATTATTTTAGGCTAATATTTTCTATGTATGCCTCTCTAAATTGTCATACAACATTTTCATGCTCAAGCCTTTGTAGTTGGTCTCATGGATTGTAGTCTTAGATAGTTGAATGCTTTTTCATGCATCGAACATGCCTAGAGAATTTATTTGTTTTAAAAGAAAAAGATAATGATTAGATATGTTTTGTCACCACTTTTTTCATTTATTTATCATGAAGATAGCCTTAACAACTTGTGGTAAGTGTTTGTATTTCATTTGTCTTATTACATCTGTGGATTTTTTGGCCTGAAATGCATTAGGCATCATTTAGTCTTCTTGTATATTTGTAGAGCACATAGCATTCAAATACTTATAATTGAATATATTGATATGTTGGTTTTTCAAAGATATCATATTTTCACAACCCATAGTTAATTATTGATAATACTTCTGGATTTGATTATTTCATCAACGTTTCAAATAGTAATCTAGTCATTTATCAAACAATGAATTAATTATGTGTACATAAATATTTTTAAAAATATATAAATGTGTAAAATAAAATAGTAATTTTTTGTTAGTCTTTTATTAAAATTTAAACTTCAAAATTATCTTAACATAAAAAAAAAAAAAATTACTAGCATTTAAATAAATTAACTTAAAGTAAAAAATAATAAACATTATAAATTTATTTACATTAAATAAAAAAACATACTATTCACTTTTCCCTATAATAATGTATCCTCTTAACAATTCAACATTGGCATACGGTCCAATTGGACATCACTGCCAGTTGGTTGCACACAGAGGAACAACTATTTAATAGCATGGCATGGATGACCATAAGAAAGGGCATGGTTTGGACCGGTGCAAATATGTTGCACTGTAGCCGGTGCCCACGCATTTAGCATAGTAGGTGGGTATGTGCAGGATCATGAGGGGCCAAACTATGCCCTTAAGTGGCAATGAAAAATTAGACAATCAGGATTAGTCAACTTGGCGTGAAAAAATGAACTAGTTATCAACCTAATATCAAAAAGTTGTAAGAATATAATTTTTAGGAAATTGAATGTAGTTTCTAAACTACTAAGCCTTTTCTGAAAAAACATTAATATGATTGGTAAAAAGTATAGATTGCAATGCAGCACTACAAACATTTCAGCAAAAAAATAAGAAGTACGTGTATGTCTGACCACCCTAATCGAAAGCAAATGATAATATTTTTTTATAATATTCTATATATAAGTAGCTGACTCATGCCCGGATGTGACGCATATTTTTTGGTATTTTTATTCCAAACAGATAATTAATTATGATTTTTTTGCTACAGTGCTTTCAAAATTTAAAAACTCTCATGTCTGACCACCTTAACTCATTGAAAATTTGTCATAATTCATTTTTTTTTAATTTTTTCTTATACTAGATGAAGCATAGAATGTGACGCATCTTTCAGATTTCAAAAATGTTATACCGTTTGAAAAATATAATCATTTTTCAATCAGTATCTAAATCAGCACTTTAGAGGTAGCTCAATTAGAAAATAACTAATAATTACTTAATGAATTCAAAATTTGACAGCAATTATATCGATAGAAAGCTGATAATCTCCTTAAGATACCCTTTTCGTTTTATCAAATTCGGGTGAAAAAAAAGTCGTCAACTACATGGTCGAAGTCTGGAACTGAGAGAAACAGAAGAAAAACACATTTTTGTGACACTTGAAGAGTTGACCAAGTAGGTTTGGTGCACAGACCAATACCGAGCCTAATCGGGTACCTGATATTTTTGGGTACCTGAATCTGGCTGTAGAATTTCAAATTTTTGCTTTGCCTCCACTTTCTCTAATTTCTAATTTCAAAATTTGGTTCCACTTTATCAATTATAGTTATATAATTGATAGTTATATATTTGATAGTTATTAGTTATATATTAAATATTATATAATATGAATTATATATTAATTGTTATATATTAGTTATATATTAAATATTATATAATATGAATTATATATTAAATGTTATATTTAATATTATTTAATATATATTAATATTAAAAACTATATATTAGATTATATATTATATATAATATTATATATTATATATTAAATATTTTATAATATACATTTTACATTTTAAATATTATTTAATATGATTCAGAGCACGAGCATGAGTCCCTACAGTGGCATAATAGTGCCTTTTACAGGTGCCAAAAACCCTAGCTACGCAGAAATGGAGGCTTTGAAGAATAGTTCACTGGAGGCGGATTATAGAAGCAGAGGGCAAGAGAATCACTCTATTTCCACCACTTGTGGCTATGAAATGGTATCTTTCCCTGCTTTTTCAACCGAAATGCTAAATTGTAAAGGTTCTCGAAATAGATTCTAGTCGTGCCAGACAATTGTACCACGCCTATTGATAATCTGGTAGCTGAACAGAGTCATTGGGAGGTCAAACAAGAACAACCGGATGGATCTTTGAACCGGTCGAAGATTATGGAGAGTGGGGAAGGGTTTGGTAAAATGAGCAGTTGTACTAGAAATGATGCACATGCCGTAGAACTGACCACATTAATAAATTTAAAGAAGAGATCAGTGGCGACACGACATTATGAGGAAAGCCTTGTCGTTTCGATGGTGCCCCCCCCCCCCCCCCGCGATATTATGAAGAATGTCTTACCGCTTCAATGCCGACACCACCTCTGTCTCAGACTTTCGCCATTGCTTCTCATCAGTACTCTAAAATATGGCAGGGATTGCGGGCACATTATTACCCCTAGGGATTGGGATTGAGATATCACACGTTAGGACCCCTAGGGAGTCCCCATGACCCCTTATGACACATTGGAACACTCAAATGTGTCTTAAGAGGTCTTAGGACCCCTTCAAACACACTTCAACATTCCAATGTGTCAAAAGGGGTTATTGGGACTCCCTAGGGGTTTTATTATGTCTTATCACGCGTTAGGACCCCTAGGGAGTCCCCATGACCACTTTTGACACATTGGAATGCTCAAGTGTGTCTTAAGGGGTCGTAGGACCCCTTAAGACACACTTGAGCATTCCAATGTGTCAAAAGCAGTCATGGGGACTCCCTAGGGGTCCTAGTATGCCTTATCACGCGTTAAGATCCATAGGGAGTCCCCATGACCCCTTATAACACATTGGAACACTCAAGTGTGTCTTAAGGGGTCCTACGACCCCTTAAGACACACTTGAGTGTTTCAATGTGTCGAAAGCAGTCATTGGGACTCCCTAGGGGTCCTAGTATGCCTTATCACGCGTTAGAACCCCCAGAGAGTCCCCATGACCCCTTTTGACACATTGGAATGCTCAAGTGTGTCTTAAAGGGTCCTACAACCCCTTAAGACACACTTGAGCATTCCAATGTGTCAAAAGGGGTCATTGGGACTCCCTAGGGGTCCTAGTATGCCTTATCATGCATTAGGACCCCTAGAGAGTCCTCATGACCCCTTTTGACACATTGGAATGCTCAAGTGTGTCTTAAAGTGTCCTACGACCCCTTAAGACACACTTGAGCATTCTAATGTGTCAAAAGGGGTCATTGGGACTCCCTAGGGGTCCCAGTACGCCTCATCACACGTTAGAATCCATAGAGAGTCCCCATGAACCCTTTTGACACATTGCAATGATGTAGTGTGTCTTAAGGGGTCTTAGGACCCCTTAAGACACAATTGAGCATTCTAATGTGTCAAAAGGGATCATGGGAACACCCTAGGTGTTCTAATGCATGATAAGGCATACTAGGACCCCTGGGCAGTCCCCATGACCCCTTTTGACATATTAGAATATTCAAGTGTGTCTTAAGGGGTATTAGGACCCCTTAAGACACACTTGAGCATTCTAATGCATCAAAAGAGGTCACGGGGACTCCCTAGGTGTCCTAATGCGCCTTATCACGCATTAGGACATCCAGGGAGTCCCCGTGACCCCTTTTGACGCATTAGAATGCTCAAGTGTGTCTTAAGGGGTCCTAATACCCCTTAAGACACACTTGAACATACCAATGTGTCAAAAGGGGTCATGGAGACTCTCTAGAGGTCCTAACATGTGATAAGGCATACTAAGACCCCTAGGGAGTCCCCATGACCCCTTTTGACACATTAGAATGCTCAAGTGTGTCTTAAGGGATCCTAATACCACTTAAGACACACTTGAGCATTCTAATGTGTCAAAAGGGGTTCTGGGGACTCTCTAGGGGTACCAGTACACCTTATCATGCATTAGGGCACCTAGAGAGTCCCCAAGTATGTGCAAGATCATGAGGGGCCAAACTATGCCCTTAAGTGGCAATGAAAAATCAGACAATCAGGATTAGTCAACTTGGCATGAAAAAATGAACTAGTTATCAACCTAATATCAAAAAGTTGTAAGAATATAATTTGTAGGAAATTGAATGCAGTTTCAAAACTACTAAGCCTTTTCTGAAAAAAAATTAATATGATTGGTAAAAAGTATAGATTGCAATGCAGCACTACAAACATTTCAGCAAAAAAATAAGAAGTACGTGTATGTCTGACCACCTTAATCAAAAGCAAATGTTAATATTTTTTTATAATATTCTATATATAAGTAGTTGACTCATGCCCAGATTTGACACATATTTTTTGGTATTTTTATTCCAAACAGATAATTAATTATGATTTTTTTGCTACAGCACTTTCAGAATTTAAAAACTCTTGTGTCTGACCACCTTAACTCATTGAAAACTTATCATAATTCAAATTTTTTTAATTTTTTCTTATACTAGATGAAGCATAGAATGTGACGCATCTTTTGGATTTCAAAAATGTTATACGGTTTGAAAGTTATAGCTATTTTTCCATCAGTATGTCAATCAGGACTTTAGACGTAAGTGAACTAGAAAATAACTAATAAATACTTAACAAATTCAAAATCTGATAGCACTTATATCGATGGAAATCTGACAATTATATATTTAGTCTATTAAATATTGTATTTTTTCAAATATTTTATATATTATTTTAATATTTAATTTAAGTTTTAACAGATCCTCTCATGAGACAACAGGTCGAATCGGGGTCGCTAGATGTCTTAAGGGGTAATTAGGGTTTGTGAGGCAACTTCAGATGAACAGTGACCATTTGGAAGGCAATAAGGCATGTCTGAGTACCAATGTACCAAATTTTAATGACTTTTTCCTAGTCAAACTTGAAAAGGGTCCATGGGGTGCTCTCAGGAGACCACATGTCCAATCAGTGTCACTAGGCGTCTTAAGGGGTCATTAGGGCTCATGAGACAACCTTTGATGCACGGTGACCATTTGGAATGCATTAGGACATGTCAGAGGACCTAAATCTACAATTTAGATGAATTTTGATTAGTCAAACTCGAAAAGGGTCCATGGGGTGCTCTTGGGAGACCATTGTGCGATTCGGGGTCGATAGGTGACTTAAGGGGTCATCGGGGTTCCAAATGAAACTTTCAATGAATGATGATCCTTTGGAATGCATTAGGACATATCATATGACCTACGTACCAAATTTGGATAACTTTTGACTAGTAGAACTCGAAAGGGGTGCATGGGGTGCTCTCGGGAGACCACATGTCGAATCGGGGTCAGTACCTGCCTGTTAAGAGGTCATTAGGGTTCCAAATGAAACTTCAATGGAATGGTCACCCTTTGGAACACATTAGGATATGTCATAGGACCTATATACTAAATTTGGATGACTTTTTCCTAGTAAAACTCAAAAGGGGTCCATGGTGTGCTCTCGAGAGACCACATGTCGAAATGGGGTTGGTAGGCCTATTAAGGGGTCATTAGGGTTCCAAATAAAACTTTGATAGAATGGTGACCCTTTGGAATGCATTAGGACATGTCATATGACCTACATACCAAATTTAGATGACTTTTTCCTATTAGAACTCAAAAGGGGTCCATGGGGTGCTCTCGGGAGACCTCATGTTGA
Organism: Chamaecyparis obtusa; assembly: GCA_027943335.1. NCBI lineage: Eukaryota > Viridiplantae > Streptophyta > Pinopsida > Cupressales > Cupressaceae > Chamaecyparis > Chamaecyparis obtusa. The sequence goes on from BSBK01005403.1 coordinate 150,196, forward strand.
ATCGGGTTTGGTAGTCCTGTTAAGGGGGCATTAGGGTTTGAAATGAAACTTTGATAAAATGGTGACCCTTTCGAATGCATTAGGACATGTAAGAGGACCTAATTCAATGATTTATATGACTTTTTCCCAAAATAACTTGAAAGGGGTCCATGGGTTGCTCTCGGGAGACCTCATGTCGAATCGGGGTCGGTAGGCCTATTAAGGGGTCATTGGGGTTACAAATGAAACTTTGATGGAACGGTGACCATTTGGAATGCATTAGAACATGTCATAGGAACTACATACCAAATTTGGATGACTTTTGCCTAGTAAAACTCAAAAGGGGTCCATGGGTTGCTCTCGGGAGACCACATGTCGAATCGAGGTGGATTGGCCTGTTAAGGGGTCATTAGGGTTTGAAATGAAACTTTGATGGTATAGTGACCCTTTGGAATGTATTAGGACATGTCATAGGACCTACATACCAAATTTTGATGACTTTTTCCTAGTAGAACTCGAAAGGGGTCCACGGGGTGCTCTTGAGAGACCTCATGTCGAATCAGGGTCGGTAGGCTTGTTATGGGGTCATTAGGGTTCCGAATGCAACTTCGATGGAATGATGAGCCTTTGGAACACATTAGGACATATCATATGACCTATGTACAAAATTTAGATGACTTTTCCCTAGTAGAACTTGAAAGGGGTCCATGGGGTGCTCTTGGAAGACCTCATGTCGAATTGGGGTTGGTAGGCCTATTAAGGGGTCATTAGGGTTCGAAATGCAACTTCGATGGAATGGTGACCCTTTGGAATGCATTACGACATGTTAGAGGACCTATGTACCAAATTTGGATGGCTTTTTCCAAGTATAACTCGAAAGTGGTCTATGGGGTGCTCTCAGGAGACCATATGTCAAAACGAGGTCGGTAGGCCTATTAAAGGGTCAGTAGGGTTCCAAATGCAAATTTGATGGAACAGTGACCATTTGGAATGCATTATGACATTTCATAGGACTTATGTACCAAATTTGGACTAATTTTTCCTCGTATAACTTGAAAGGGGTCCATGGGGTGCTCTCGGGAGACCTCATGTCGAATCGGGGTCGGTAGGCCTGTTAAGGGGTCATTAGGGTTCCAAATGAAACTTTGATGGAAAAATGACCCTTTGGAATGCATTAGGACATGACAAAGGACCTACGTACCAAATTTGGATGACGTTTCCCTAGTAGAACTCGAAAGGGGTCCATGGGGTGCTCTCGGGAGACCACATGTCGAATCAGGGTCGGTAGGCCTGTTAAGGTGTCATCCAAATGAAACTTCGATGGAATAGTGACCCTTTGGAACACATTAGGATATGTCATAGGACCTATGTACCAAATTTGGATGAATTTTTCCTACTAGATCTCGTAAGGGGTCCATGGGGTGCTCTCGGGAGAACACATGTCGAAATAGGGTCGTTAGGCCTATTAAGGGGTCAATAGGGTTTGAAATGCAACTTCGATGGAATAATGACCCATTGTAACACATTAGAACATGTCATAGGACCTATTTACCAAATTTGGATGACTTTTTCCTAGTAGAACTCAAAAGGGGTTAATGGGGTGCTCTCAGGAGACTACATGTCGAAACGGGGCCGGCAGGCCTGTTAAGGGGTCAATAGCATTCAAAATGCAACTTTGATCGAATGGTGACCCTTTGGAATAGATTAGGAAATGTCAAAGGACCTAATTCCATGATTCAGATGACTTTTTCCTAATAGAACTCGAAAGGGGTCCATGGGGTGCTCTCGAGAGACCACATGTCAAATCAAGGTCGGTAGGCCTGTTAAGGGGTTATTAGGGTTCCAAATGCAACTTTGATGGAATGGGAACTCTTTGCAATGCATTAGGACATGTTAGAGGACCTACGTACCAAATTTAGATGACTTTTGCCTAGTAGAACTCAAAAGGGGTCCATGGGGTGCTCTCGGGACACCACATGTCGAATTGGGGTCGGTAGGCCTGTTAAGGAGTCATTAGGGTTCCAAATGCAACTTCCATGGAACGGTGACCCTTTGGAACCCATTAGGACATGCCAGAGGACCTACTTACCAAATTTTCAAGACTTTTGCCTAGTAGAACTCAAAAGGGGTCCATGGGGTGCTCTCGGGACACCACATGTCGAATCAGGATCGGCAGGCCTGTTAAGGGGTCATTAGGGTTCCAAATGCAACTTTGATGGAACGGGGACCCTTTGCAATGCATTAGGACATGTCAGAGGACCTACGTACCAAATTTGGATGACTTTTGCCTAGTAGAACTCGAAAGGGGTCCATGGGGTGGTCTCGGGACACCACATGTCGAATCGGGGTCGGCAGGCCCGTTAAGGGGTCATTAGAGTTTCAAATACAACTTCGATGGAATGATGACCCTTTAGAATATATTAGGACATGTCAGAGGACCCCTTAAGACACACTTGAGCATGATAAGACGTACTAGGACCCCTAGGGAGTCCCCATGACCCCTAGGAGTCCTAAGGCATGATAAGGCATACTAGGACCCCTAGGGAGTCCCCATGACCCCTTTTGACGCATTAGAATGCTCAAGTCTACCTTAAGGGGTCGTAGGACCCCTTAAGATAGACTTGAGAATTCTAATGCATCAAAAGTGGTCATGGGGACTCTCTAGGGGTCTTAACGTGTGATAAGGTGTACTAGGACCCCTAGAGAGTCCCCATGACCCCTTTTGACACATTGGAACCCTCAAGTGTGTCCTAGGGGGTCATAGGACCCCTTAGGACACACTTGAGGGTTCCAATGTGTCAAAAGGGGTCATGGGGACTCTCTAGGGGTCCAACGCATGATAAAGCTTACTAAGACCCGTAGGGAGTCCCCATGACCCCTTTCGATACATTGTAATGTTCAAGTGTGTCTTAAGGGGTCTTAGGACCTCTTAAGACACACTTGAGCATTCCAATTTGTCAAAAGGGGTCATGGGGACTCCCTAGGGGTCTTAAGGTGTGATAAGGCATACTAGGACCCTTAAGGAGTCCCAATGACCCCTTTTGACCCCTAGGACCCCTTAAGACACACTTGAGCATTCCAATATGTCAAAAGGGGTCATTGGGACTCCCTAGGGGTCTTAACGCATGATAAGGCATACTAGGACCCCTAGGGAGTCCTCATGACCCCTTTTGACACATTGGAAGACTCAAGTGTGTCTTAAGGGGTCCTAATACCCCTTAAGACACACTTGAGCATTCCAATGTGTCAAAAGGGGTCATGGGGACTCTCTAGGGGTCCTAACGCGTGATAAGGCGTACTAGGACCCCTAGGGAGTCCCCATGACCCCTTTTGACACATTAGAATGCTCAAGTGTGTCTTAAAGGGTTGTAGGACCCCTTAAGACACACTTGGGCATTCAAATGTGTCAAAAGGGGTCATGGAGACTCCCTAGAGGTCCTAGTATGCATTATCACACCTTAGGACACCTACAGAGTCCCCACGACCCCTTAAGACACATTGGAATACTCAAGTGTGTCTTAAGGGGTATTAGGACCCCTTAAGACACACTTGAGCATTCCAATGTGTTAAAAGGGGTTATGGGGACTCCCTAGGGTTCTTAATATGCCTTATCATGCCTTAGGACCCCTAAGGAGTCCCCAGAACCCCTTTTGACACATTGGAATGCTCAAGTATGTCTTAAGGGGTCCTAATACACCTTATCACACGTTAGGACCCCTAGAAAGTCTCCATGAACCCTTAAGACACATTGGAATGCTCAAGTGTGTCTTAAGGGGTCGTACGACCCCTTAAGACACACTTGAACATTCCAATGTGTCTTAAGGGGTCATGGGGACTCCCTAGGGGTCCTAGTATGCTTTATCATGCGTTAGGACCCCTAGAGAGTCCCCATGACCCCTTTTGACACATTGGAATGCTCAAGTGTGTCTTAAGAGGTCATAGGACCCCTTAAGACACACTTGAGCATTCCAATGTGTCAAAAGGGGTTATGGGGACTCCCTAGGGGTCTTAATATGCCTTATCATGCCTTAGGACCCCTAAGGAGTCCCCAGGACCCCTTTTAACACATTGGAATACTCAAGTATGTCTTAAGGGGTCCTAATATGCCTTATCACACGTTAGGACCCCTAGAGAGTCTCCATGAACCCTTAAGACACATTGGAATGCTCAAGTGTGTCTTAAGGGGTTGTACAACCCCTTAAGACACACTTGAGCATTCCAATGTGTCTTAAGGGGTCATGGGGACTCCCTAGGGGTCCTAGTACATCTTATCATGCGTTAGGAACCCTAGAGAGTCCCCATGACCCCTTAAAACACATTGGAATCCTCAAGTGTATCTTCAGGGGTCATAGGACCCCTTAAGACATACTTGACCATTCCAATGTGTCAAAAGGGGTTATGGGGACTCCCTAGGGGTCTTAATATGCCTTATCATGCCTTAGGAACCCTAAGGAGTCCCCAGGACCCTTTTTGACACATTGGAATGCTCAAGTATGTATTAAGGGGTCCTAATACACCTTATCACATGTTAGGACCCCTAGAGAGTCTCCATGAACCCTTAAGACACATTGGAATGCTCAAGTGTGTCTTAAGGGGTCATACGACCCCTTAAGACACACTTGAGCATTCCAATGTGTCTTAAGGGCTCATGGGGACTCCCTATGGGTCCTAGTATGCCTTATCACACGTTAGGACCCCTAGAGAGTCCCCATGACCTCTTAAGACACATTGGAAGGCTCAAGTGTGTCTTAAGGGGTCATAGGACCCCTTACGACACATTTGAGCATTTCAATGTGTCAAAAGGGGTCATGGGGACTCCCTAGAGGTCCTAGTATGCCTTATCATGCGTTAGGACCTAGGGGTTCTAAGACATACTAGGACCCCTAGAGAGTCCCCATGACCCCTTAAGACACATTGGAATTCTCAAGTGTGTCTTAAGAGGTCAGAGGACCCCTTAAGACACACTTGAGCATTCCAATGTGTCTTAAGGGGTCATGGGGACTCTCTAGGGGTCCTAGTATGTCTTAGGACCCCTAGTGAGTCCCCATGACCCCTTTTGACACATTGGAATGCTCAAGTGTGTCTTAAGGGGTATTAGGACCCCTTAAGACACACTTAAGTGTTCCAATGTGTCAAAAAAGGTCATGGGGACTCCCTAGGGGTCCTAGTATGCCTTATCACATGTTAGGACCCCTAGGGAGTCCCCATGACCCCTTAAGACACATTGGAATACTAAAGTGTTCCAATGTCTCTTAAGGGGTCATGGGGACTCCTTAGGGGTCCTAATACACCTTATCATGCCTTAGGACCCCTAGGGAGTCCGCATGACCCCTTTTGACACATTGGAATGCTCAAGTGTCTTAAGGGGTCGTAGGACCCTTTAAGACACACTTGAGCATTCCAATGTGTCAAAAGGGGTCATGGGGACTCCCTAGGGGTCCTAGTGTGCCTTATCACACCTTAGGACCCCTAGAGATTCTCCATGACCCCTTAAGACACATTTGAGCATTCTAATGTGTCAAAAGGGGTCATGGGAACTCCCTACATGTCCTAATACATGATAAGGCATACTAGGACCCCTAGGGAGTCCCCATGACCCCTTTTGACACATTGAAATTCTCAAGTGTGTCTTAAGGGGTATTAGGACCCATTAAGACACACTTGAGCATTCCAATACGTCAAAAGGGGTCATGGGGACTCCCTAGGTGTCCTAATGTGCATTAGGACACCTAGGGAGTCCCCATGACCCCTTTTGACACATTGAAATGCTCAAGTGTGTCTTAAGGGGTCCTACGACCCCTTAAGACACACTTGAGCATTCCAATGTGTCAAGAGGGGTCATTGAGACTCCCTAGGGGTCATAGTACGCCTTATCATGTGTTAGGACCCCTAGAGAGTCTCGATGACCCCTTTTGACACATTGGAACGCTCCAGTGTGTCTTAAGGGGTCCTACCCTAGAGAGTCTCGACGTCAGATAAGGTGTACTAGGACCCCTTAAGACACACTTGAGCATTCTAATGTGTCAAAAGGGGTGATGGGAACTCCCTATGTGTCCTAATACATGATAAGGCATACTAGGACCCCTAGGGAGTCCCCATGACCCCTTTTGACGCATTGGAATGCTCAAGTGTGTCTTAAGGGGTCTTAGGACCCCTTAAGACACACTTGAGCATTCCAATGCATCAAAAAGACCCCTTAAGACACACTTGAGCATTCCAATGTGTCAAGAGGGGTCATCAAGGCTCCCTAGGGGTTGTAGTACGCCTTATCATGCGTTAGGACCCCTAGATCATCTCGATGACCCCTTTTGACACATTGGAACATTCCAGTGTGTCTTAAGGGGTCCTACTCTACAGAGTCTCGACGTTAGATAAGGTGTACTAGGACCCCTTAAGACACACTTGAGCATTCTAATGTGTCAAAAGGGGTGATGGGAACTCCCTACATGTCCTAATACACGATAAGGCGTACTAGGACCCCTAGGGAGTCCCCATGACCCCTTTTGATGCATTGGAATGCTCAAGTGTGTCTTAAGGTGTCTTAGGACCCCTTAAGACACACTTGAGCATTCCAATGCATCAAAAGGGGTCATGGGGACTCCCTAGGTGTCCTAATGTGCATTAGGACACCCAGGGAGTCCCCATGACCCCTTTTGACACATTGAAATGGTCAAGTGTGTCTTAAGGGGTCCTACGACCCCTTAAGACACACTTGAGCATTTTAATGTGTCAAAAAGGGTCATCGGGACTCCCTAGGGGTCCTAATGCATGATAAGGCATACTAAGAACCCTAGGGAGTCCCAATGACCTCTTTTGACACATTGAAATGCTCAAGTGTGTCTTAAGGGGTCCTACAACCCCTTAAGACACACTTGAGCTTTCCAATGTGTCAAAAGGGGTCATGGGAACTCCCTAGGTGTCCTAATGCGTGATAAGGAGTACTAGGACCCCTAAGGAGTCCCCATGACCCTTTTTGACACATTGGAATGCTCAAGTGTGTCTTAAGGGGTATTAGGACCCCATAAGACACACTTGAGCATTCTAATGCATCAAAAGGGGTCATGGGGACTCCCTAGGCATCCTAGAGCGTGATAAGGCATACAAGGACACCTAAGGAGTCCCCATGACCCCTTTTGACACATTCAAATGCTCAAGTGTGTCTTAAGGGGTCCTAATACCCCTTAAGACACACTTGAGCATTCTAATGTGTCAGATAAGGTGTACTAGGACCCCTAGGGAGTCCCCATGACCCCTTTTGACACATTAGAATGCTCAAGTGTGTCGTAAGGGGTCCTACGACCCCTTAAGACATACTTGAGCGTTCCAATGTGTCTAAAGCGATCATGGGGATTCTCTAGGGGTCCTAAGGCATGATAAGACATACTATGACCCCTAGGGAGTCTCCATGACCCCTTTTGACGCATTAGAATGCTCAAGTGTGTCCTAAGGGGTCCTACAACCCCTTAAGACACACTTGAGCATTCCAATGTGTCTTAAGGGTTCATGGGGACTCTCTAGGTGTCCTAATGTGTGATAAGGTGTACTAGTACCCCTAGGGAGTCCCTAGAACCCTTTTTGGCACATTAGAATGCTCAAGTGTGTCTTAAGTGGTATTAGGATCCTAGGACCGCTTAAGACACACTTGAGCATTCCAATGGACCCCTAGGGAGTCTCTCTTTGCCTCTTGTGAACTATTCTTCAAAGCCTCCATTTCTGCGTAGCTATGGTTTACGACGCCTGTAAAAGGCACATTTAATACAAAGATTTAGCTGACGACCTTTAAAGACCTAAAAGAAATAAGAAAAAAATTTAGGCCAAAAATACATACCGCATTTCTGTATGTAGTACCGTAAGCTTGAACAATCCAGCTGGCTTCCTCTGCTAAGGCACGAAGAACTTCATTAATGTATGCTCTAGGAGGAAGATTATAATTTCCGTATTTCTGCAAGAGTTTCTCCTTAATTTGTAATATTATATATAATATATTAGTATACATTAGTATATGTATTATATATATATATATATATGTTAGTATATATTATACATTAGTATATATATAATATATTATATATATTAGTATATTTAATACATTAATATATATAATACATTAGTCTATTATAATACATTAGTACATATATAATATACATTATATATATCATATGCCTCTTTTTTATAGATATATTATATACATAAATATATGTAAAAGTTTAATTGTTTTCATTTGCTCCCACCAGTTTTTCATTGGCAGGAGAATATCGGGTACCTGATTAGGTATGTGCTTTGGTGGCAGCTTTGCCCAGGTGTATTGACACCCAGGCCTACTAAAAAGTCAACAAGCGCTTTCATGTGCTTTTGGACGAGTGAAAAGTGAATATTTTTCACATCGCCACTTTTTGGCCCCTGATGATCTTGCACAGACCCAGGTAGGAATTCTAGATTTTTCTATTAGCATTTTAACACAGGTATACTCTGTAGATGACTCGAAAAGCTGCTCGCAATGAAAAATTTTAGACAATGCTTTTTAGCATCACTTGTCTCATAGAATTTGTAGTTTATTCTTTTGTTCAATTAGGCTTAGGATGTCTTTCCTTGGGATTAGGTTGCATTGTGTGGAGTAGTTAGATGAGCCTAGTCTCTAATATTAGATTTTGAATACATGCATAACAACTCATGAATTTAATAGCTAGAAGGCCCTATTTTTTCTGTGTTTTTTTTTAATCTTCAACATAATGGAGTTGCAATTGTGGAGAGATTCCCTACATTCATAAATATACTTAATATTTATACAGACATTATATCCTGTGTAAATTTTACCTGACATAGATTTCCCTGAAAATTTGTTGATAGGTTGTAGTTTCCAATCTCGGTAGTTTTGTTTCTTTTCCATTCATTTCTCAGTCCGGCTACATCTATAGAGCAACAACCATTTTTTTCTGAAAGCTTCCACTGGAAGCTCTTTCCTTCTTCCCATAAGTTCCTACCTTGTTTCTGGAAAGGTACTCAGCCTCCACGACCGTTTCCTTCTACAGGACGTTACCGAAAATCCCCTACTCACCATGAAATAAAATGTAAAATCAAACCCTAATTAATGTCAATGAAATAAATTTCAGGGTTCCACTTGTGTACAAACATAAAGTCAAAATTCTACCTGTAGATTCAGAATATTTTGCTATATTTCAAGTACTAGCTATATTATTTCCCTCTCAACTTGAATGAATTTAGGACATTTTCAATTTCAATAGCTGACTCTTTATGATTTAGGGAACTATTATTATTACCATGGAAGCATTTTGAGCCTGTGTAGCTAAGTTGTCAGATAAATTGATCTAATATGTTGCCTTATAAATTATAAGAAAACTAATGAAATAAAAAACCAAAATACTTGTAACAAAAATTGAGCACCTAGCATGTTTAGTGGTAACATAATTGGTCTAAATCAACTCGATTGTTGTTGTAGTGCTTAATACAAAATCATTGCTCATGATATCCTATATTTGTGTTAATGGTCCCTTTTTGTGCCCATTTTCTTTTCCATTTTATGGAATGACTCTTTCGGTGATCAAATTTTAAAAAAATTCCATTTGTGTTTATAATGCATTTTTTGTAATTTCTATTAAGCTCAAAGTTTCCATGGGTTTGTCAAAAAATAAACACTTTTCACAAGGCAATTGAAATTCTACAATCTAATCGTGAGCACACAAGGTGGGCTTCTCACTTTAAGGCTGAACACTATAGTGAGTCCTAAAATAGTACATATATGGATTAACAATCCTCAAATTGTTGATACATGCTGCCTTCATTCTCTCCTTTATGCCTCTTGACCTATAAGTTTGACATGTATGCTATATCTACATTTTTGTACAGTTTACTTCTTTTATTGCATAATAGAACTATAGTTCATCTTGTAGCTGCAATTTGAACCGTGCTTTGCTAAATGTGGTCATTTTCTAGAGCATTGATAACATGACCTTTAGACATAGGTTTACTAAGCTAATTTTCTTAAAAACTAATATTAAGGTCTCATTTATACCTGTTGATATATAAACTTCTAGAATTGTCAATAATTGTAAAAATCTTCTTCTCCCTTCACTTTAGATAGATATGCTACAATTTTATGAGTTATACATTTGGCACATACTATATTGCAATGTAGGCGATTTCTCAAAAACCTAGTCGAGGATTCAAAGATAGTCAATTTTTTCATTTGTGGTATTAGACAATACTAAAATTGCATATATAGTCAAAATTATTTTAGGCTAATATTTTCTATGTATACCTCTCTAAATTGTCATTCAACATTTGCATGCTCAAGCCTTTGTAGTTGGTCTCATGGATTGTAGTCTTAGATAGTTGAATGCTTTTTCATGCATCGAACATGCCTAGAGAATTTATTTATTTTAAAAGAAAAAGATAATGATTAGATGTGTTTTGTCACCACTTTTTTCATTTATTTATCATGAAGATAGCCTTAACAACTTGTGGTAAGTGTTTTTATTTCATTTGTCTTATTACATCTATGGATTTTTTGGCCTGAAATGCATCGTGCATCATTTAGTCTTCTTGTATATTTGTAGAGCACATAGCATTTCTTCCCTCGTCATAAAGAAGAATGTCTCTTGTAGTCTTTCTTTCTATATTAATCCAAATATGTCCTTGGATTTCAAGCATGTTCACTACTTGAATGTAAACTTGTGAAAGAAAGTTGCTCCACATAATATATAACAAATCAAAAGGATTTGTGCATATAAACAATGATTCTAAATCAAGTCAATGTTTTACTATTACAAATATGTTTCAAGGTTTTTGTTCTAATTTCTACTGTCCAAGAAATGTATAATTTAGTTTATAGAACTCTTCTCAATCGAGATTTAGTCAATTAATGACACAATGCTTAGTATTTCTCAATAATAGCCATGAAATTTTTTTCATTAGTCCATTCAGTCATTCTTCTACTTCGGTGCTTTATCATCATTGTTAAATCTTTTAGTTTCAAACTTTAATGCACTCTTTTGGTCATGATTTGATCATTTTGATAGTTTTGCTTCAGTTCATATTTATTTTTTACTAGCAGATTCTTACATATATATTTAATTTTTAGTTGACCTTGGTTTTTGAATTTCGTGATTTGATTTTTTAATTTATTATTTCAGAAAATAACTATAGGTATTATACAACAAGGCTACAAATTGGAACATCTCCACAATAATTTGTGCTCATAGTGGATTCAGGTGGTACTATTACATATGCTCCATGTTCAACCTTGTACATAATGTAGAAATCATGAGGTTGCTATATGTTTAGCACACATGATTCAACTAAAATTTTCTTGGTTTTGACAGTTGTCGGACTACATGCTTCGAACAACTGAAAGCCTCTCTAGGACATGCTTTATGCAACATTCAATTGTTATTATACTTATTTATTATCCAAATTACAACATGTCTTGTAAATTTAAAGCTTGATTTATGCTCTATGTTATCCTAAAGTTTAAACTACCTTTATATTTCATTCCCAACATCATTTCTAGACTTCATGTAGTCGAGCTTATAAATTCTAATGTGAATCAGAGCTTCCGCATTTATTGTTGGAGCATCAATGTTTTGAACTTAATATTCATCTAAGAATCAAGCATTATGAATTTCCTTTACCTTGAGTCTTTTATATGATGATTGATGACTAATTTTAATTAGCTTTCAATTGTTTATTTCATCACTAATTACCTTTATAAAACATGATGGTTTAATTGTTCTTTAAAATGAAGTTGGAGGCTCCATGTACCATTTTACTCTGAGTAGTGTTTATCTTGAGAATTTAAGATTTAAGAATCACGAATGTTAGGGCAAATGGTGATCAAAGAGTGATCTAACTATTTCTTTAAATAGAGAAGAATCTTCTTTATTTGTGTTCCTTTTAGAGAGAAATTATTGAAATATTATAATCGCACAAAGACGGGGGATCCAAAGGAGAATCTCTTGACATGCTTACTATTCCACCTCTTCAAACATCAATCATTATTAATACTAATACTTTGTCACATCTAAAACTATCACGAAGCATTTATAAGATTCATTTTAATTGGGTCATGTTGAAAACTATAAACTTGCCTTTCCACCTCTTCAAACAAAACAAGCATTAGGCAGGAACTTTGACGCTTTGTGTCTCTTGTTAAAATTTGTATCAATTTTATTTCATGTCCCTTTTAGATATTAGAGGAATAATGCATTAGTTTCTTTTGAATTTTATGTATTAGTTTCTTTTGAATTTTATGTTTAATGGATAAAAATTTATTAAAAATTAATTATTATTATTTTTTAAAATTTTATTTAAATATATATTTATTTTTGTCTCATATTTTATATTAATGAACATATCTTATTGGTACTTGCCCTAAGGCATAGTACTATTGTAATGAATTTTAGATTCTACTAGTTAACTAGTTATTAAAAACAATCATATATGAACTAGTTGCTTTTTATTTTTCAAATTTATTTTATTATTCTAAAGTTTACATACATGTTATTTAAGTTTTTAAATTCTAAAAAATATTTTTCCTCATTATGATTGATTAATAGATTTGAGGTGTTATAACATAGATTTTTATGAATGATTGTTTAAAAATAAAAGAATAAAGAATTTTATTTCAGGTCCCTTTTAGATATTAGAGTAATAATGCATTAGTTTCTTTTGAATTTTATGTTTAATGGATAAAAATTTATTATTATTATTTTTTAAAATTTTATTTAAATATATATTTATTTTTGTCTCATATTTTATATTAATGAGCATATCTTATTAGTACTTGCCCTAAGGCACAATACTATTGTAATGAATTTTAGATTCTACTAGTTAACTAGTTATTAAAAACAATCATATATGAACCAGTTGTTTTTTATTTTTCAAATTTATTTTATTATTCTAAAGTTTACATACATGTTATTTAAGTTTTTAAATTCTAAAAAATATTTTTCCTCATTATGATTGATTAATAAATTTGAGGTGTTATAACTGTTAGAATTTATAATCTTTTCTTGGTTGTATTATTTAAATAAGGATAAACCAAGGTATCCTTCATGTACTTTTGTCCTCTAGTCCAAGTGGGAGGACAACTCATATTTTGTAATTCCTTAATAAGGAAACTAGTTTATTCCTCCTTAAGAGGATATGGACACTTGTTGCACACACTTATGAATGGTGGCATTCATAGACTTGAGAGTTACATTCTAACTCCTCTCTCATCTCTATTTAAGAGATTGTCCTCTCTCTCATTTCTTATATGATGTAATTATTGTAAGTGAGCAACTCTCTCTCTCTTTCTCTCTCCTATTTTAGGCTATGACCTCATTCATAATGTCACAAGGGGTTTTCTTTGCTTTCCCCTTTCAAAATCTCTTGGCTCTTTGTTTGGATTCTTGGAGCATTCTCATGTGTTGGTGATTGATCTTGATATTTTATCTCATTCTTGGCTTATGGTAAAATTCCTTCTTGCACTTCACTTTCTTGGATTATTTCGTAACTTATTTTCATCTTTTAATACTTCTAACATGGTATTAGAGCTACTAATCCTTGTTTAAGTGTTTTGTAGGAAGGTGATATTCAAATGAGCAAATATTTTTTCAAGTTCTCTTAAAGATCTAACATTTGTTGCAGCTCTAACTTGTTTCTTTCATTTTTTTTTTCTCTCTAACCCTCTATGGAAGGCTTGCCGCCAAAGAGTAGCTTTGATATTTTTTTGGGTTTGGTCGGTTCACCGCCAAACCCAGCTAATCTTTCTTCATTTCAAGGAGGTTTCTACAAGCACTAATCTAATATTTCTTGCAGGATTCAAATAATAATAATCTCAGCATTTTATGATATCTCTTTGCATGCAGATTGTTTCATTTTTTTGGAAGGCGTATCTCCAATCTCTTATTATGTTATTCTAATCTCAGATCTTTTTTACAATATCTTTGTGCATGCATGCATGTTTTTTTTGTTTTTTTTTGTAGGCATATCCATGTTCTAATATACACCTCTGTTATTCTTTCATATATCTCTGGTTTTATAATATTGTGCATACAAGTTTTAAAATATTACTTTCATAAATCTCTATTTTTTCTAACAAATCTTGATATACCTCTGTCTGTGCTTCTTTTTTTCTCTCTTTTGTTTGCTGGTTGGATGCGTGATGTAGTTTTTTCAATCACATCCAATATTATTGTTGTCTCCTTTATCCTTGGCAGACTGTTCCTTATCCCATCTTTTAGTTCAGATTTTTTGTTGAAGAAGTACAACGTATTTTGTGTTTGATGCTGCACGAAAATGAAGCTAAATCTTGAAAAACTAAGATATGGGTTTTGTGCAGAATGAGCTCATTTAGCTCTTTCTTGAAAAGTTTCCCCAAATTCTCTACTGTTTAAGAGTTGTGACCAATCTTTGTCACTCTTTGTATCACTGCTTCCATTCACAGGTTTGAGCCAGTCACTACTTGGCTGCCAACATTTTCTTTGCTCAAGTCTGTTTTATTCTCTATCTTTCTCTACCATTTTTAGCTATTCTAAGTTTAGTTTGACTGTTTATAAATTTATTATTGATTTCTTAGCTAAGTTTAGAGATAAGTTTGAATTTGAATGATTGTTTAGTTAAGTTTAGTTGTCTTTGTATTCCAGTTTGAATTCATTTTCAGATAGTTTGACTAATTTCTATTATATTTGTCTAATAACATTGTTCATTATATTCTCATGCATTCTTTTATATTATTTTCGGTTATTATTAATTTCTATGCAAAAACATTTTTTTTCTTATTATTTGTCTCTTATTTTTACTAATCATTGCAGGTAATCATATCATTTTTAAAGTTGTAGTTTATTATTTGTCTTATTCTTTATGTGTAATATTATCATTTCATCCTGTCATTATAACTTATTCTTGGCTGACTTTGTATCATTAGATTCCTCTACTTTTTTATCATTAAATTCTTAGTTTATTTAATCATTATTTCATTCATTATATAGCTTTTTTTTCTATTGTTAGTCTTATGTTTATAACGTTGTAGGTAATCATACCACTTTTTTAAAAAAAGTTACAACATTTATATGTTTTAATCATTAGATTCCTTAGCATATATTTTACAATATTTATATTAAGTTAACTTTTTTTGGGATTATCAATTTCCTTCTTAATTAAAAAATAGTTTTAAAAAAAAAACAATTAAATTTATTTAAGGAAATTGATTTTTTTGGTTTTCTATATTTTTTTAATCATATCTGCATTGTGTTTATGAAATTAAATTAAATCGTTATCACTACCAAGCATGGAAGGAGATTATGTTCATTAAATAAAGGGGGTAAATTTTTTTTTTCCTAGCTAGCCTTTTGTTGAATTTTTACAATTATGTCAATTTTATCAAGAAAAATGATATATATCACATGATTGATCCCATGCAAATAAAAGAATTGCTAATGCTTAATTATAGATTGTTCAAGTGTTATGAGTTATCTTACACTATTGCCTTCATTATTCAGTGATTTGATTCAATTTTATGTTCTATTGATCTATCTGCACATGGTTGCAGTTTTATGCTTTTATAGCATCTCTTTATGCTCATGGTAGCAGTTTATGGTTTTATACCATTGGTTTATATGAATTTTATTTGATCTTGTGTAAGTGGCATTGGGAGAAAATTGTTTTTTCAAGGATAACTATGGTGGACCCGACAATTTTTATTGACTTGTAGTTTCCTTATCTGGCCCGTGGAGTATCCCTCCATCTTATAAATGGTGTGCACTTACTTGTTCCATTTGTAAGATGCACTGGGATGCACTTACTTGTTCCATTTGTAAGATGCACTAGGATGCACTTGTTCCATTTGTAAGCTGCACTGGGATGCACTTACTCAGTTGATGTTTATCAACTTGTTCCATTTGTAAGTTGCACTGGGATGCACTTACTCAGTTGATGTTTATCAACTTGTTCCATTTGTAAGTTGCACTAGGATGCACTTACTCAGTTGATGTTTATCAACTTGTTCCATTTGTAAGTTGCACTGGGATGCACTTACTTAGTTGATGTTTATCAACTTGTTCCATTGGTTATTTTTTTCCTCATGGTGAGGATGGTGCTCTTGAACTTTTTCCTAAATTTTGTTGGATATCTCTTATACTTGGAAGGAAATATGTTTTTTCTCACTCATAATCCTTAGTTCAAATTATTTTTTAGCATATGTCAATAGTTGTTACATTTATGTTGGTTTAAATTGTTTTTATCTCCTTAATGGTTCCTTGATTCTAGTTCATGTCTGTAGACATGTTTTCATAGGTTGATTTCATATTTGAGTCTCATGTTCTAATAATTTATCCTTGTCTCTCTCATATTTCCATGCAAATTTTACTATTGCAATAATGTACTGCATTCTTCATTTCTTAGATCGTGGGTCATGTAGGTGATGGAGTCGAGACCCATTCACTTGCAGTGAGATGACTCATTAGTGGACTGTCTATATCCATGTGATTGATGCAATGTTGATGTAGGTTTCATTAGTTGACCTTGTCTATGGTCATTTATGAATTAGTATGTTTCTTTAATGAGAGCATTAATAATGATTATTATACCTCACTTTGAGCATCTGGTTTATCTTGACATCATGTTAAGCTACATTGCACTTTTTTATGATTGCCCATGATCAATCTCATTCTAAAGTTTTCAATGATTCTATAAAGTTGAATTATTTTTTATGGTACATATTATAAGTTTCTTTTCAAAGTGTACTAATTTGTATCGTGTAGATCCCAAGTATGGAAAATCTACTTGTGGTTTTTCTACATTCTATGTTTCAGGTGATCCATCAAGGGAAATTCAAGACATCAATTCATTTACACAAATCCTATGAATCACAAGACTGCTTGAAGATATGGTTATACTTCCACTTGAATACTTTTAAAGGACCCATCCACTTCTCTTGGCTCTACAAAAGATGCATGTTCAACATACAAATGACTTCTTGCACACTTGAAGACAACACTGTATTTCCTTATATTGAAGATCAAGTTGCAGATTGTTGTATTTTTGGGTTTAATACCCCTTGATGTAAACACCCCAAGTAAAGATTAAAGGGGGGTGTTAGAATTTATAATCTTTCCTTGGTTGTATTATTTAAATAAGGATAAACCAAGGTATCCTTCATGTACTTTTGTCCTCTAGTCCAAGTGGGAGGACAACTCATTTTTTGTAATTCCTTAATAAGGAAACTAGTTTATTCCTCCTTAAGAGGATATGGACACTTGTTGCACACACTTATGAATGGTGGCATTCATAGACTTGGGAGTTACATTCTAACTCCTCTCTCATCTCTATTTAAGAGATTTTCCTCTCGCTCATTTCTTATATGATGTAATTATTGTAAGTGAGCAACTCTCTCTCTCTCTCTCTCTCTTTCTCTCTCTCAGTTTAGGCTATGGCCTCATTCATAATGTCACAAGGGGTTTTCTTTGCTTTCCCCTTTCAAAATCTCTTGGCTATTTGTTTGGATTCTTGGAGCATTCTCATGTGTTGGTGATTGATCTTGATATTTTATCTCATTCTTGGCTTATGGTAAAATTCCTTCTTGCACTTCACTTTCTTGGATTATTTCATTAACTTATTTTCATCTTTAATACTTCTAACAATAACACAGATTTTTATGAATGATTGTTTAAAAATAAAATAATAAAGAGTATGTTATATTATATTGTAGTTTATTTTATTTAATATTTTTATAAATTAATTATAGTTTTTATATTATAATTATATTAATTTTCTTATTATTATTTTTATTATTAAAACAATAGTTAATATCAAATTATATATATATATATATATATCAAATATATATAATTAAGTCAATTATATTACCTCTTTATTATTTGAAATATAATAATAATATTATTATATTGTGCTAGGTTGACTCTCATAGGTTTCTTAAGATTAAATGGTCGGATGGCACGATGGTGGATAGAATCAAAGCTAAAATATCTATAAAATCATTGATGCTAATAAAGATATTATTCCTCATATTAACAGACTCTGGTATACCGAGTTAGATGTTAATATGTGGAAACCTCACCTTGAGAGACTTTGGAAGTCGCCCATTGAACCTAAGATCAAATGTTTTAAATGGCTCCTGCTTATTGATAGACTTCCCCAGAGGAAAGATTCTACTGGTTTTGATATTTGCAGTCTGTGTGGTATTCCTGAAACTAGCAGACATATTTTCTTTGACTGTTTATTGGCCAAAAGCATTTGGTGTATGTTTGGCTTAAATTTTCCTTTCACTGTGAATATCTTTGAAATCATTACTGGATTTATTCATGGTATTAAAAAATATGCTAATATTTTCTGGAATATGTTATCCTCTAACATTTTGTGGCAGATATGGAAGGTTAGGAATGAAGAAAGGTATCAAGCTTCTCCCAGATCCCTTAATGATTTTTTTTGAAAACTCACATACTACAAAATTTCTTCACAGGTGCACGTGAACATGACTTTGGATAGGAAGAAGCTCAGGAGATTTCTCCAGGCTAGCCACTCCACCATGTTCGTTTATGAACTAAAGGATGGATTTGACTGGAGGAGGCATATGGACAATTTCACCAACTTTGAAGCTACTATGAAGAAACTCACTAATGAGGTCCATAAGAATAGAAATGTTACTGATCACCAACTTAGCATGTTGGCACAAATTCAAGAGAAGAAGAACATTGTTTGGATGGAAGGCCCAGGGGGTTGGACTGCCTGGGTTGAAGATTACAATTGTATTATGCACTAGTCGCTCGTGTTACCTTGTCACTTTTTGTGATCTTTTGATGTATTCGTGAACTTTGATGGTTGAGGCTTGGCCTCGCTCGTATTACTCTTGTATTATCTTTTTTGATCCCTCTATAGTTAATTCAAAAATATTATTTATATTTTAAACTAAAGTAAATATATATTGAAATGTTAATTAGTTGGTGACCCAATGCAAATCAATATATGTCCATTCTATTTTGGATGGCTATCATATTTTACATATAAATTAAAGTTTGAATTAATTATATTTCTAATTGAACTTTAACATAACTATAAACTAAATATTTAACCTAACTTAATAAAATATTAAATAAATTTAAATAATTATTTAGTTTAAATTTTTTTAAATTATATGCTAATACAATTAAAACTACAAGGCTAGTACTAGCTACTATGTGGCACTTGTTAGTATTTGAACTATTATACATAGATTTCTCGCATTGTAGAATATAATATAACTTTGTTTAACTTTATGAATAATTATAAAATATTATTTATAATATATTTAAATTATATATTTTTTTACTTATAAATATATTAGAAATAAAGCTTATTGTTATACTTTACAAAATAATTTAATTTAACATTAGAATAAAATAAAATAAACTACAATTTCTAATTTATATTATTAAAATAATTATAATGAAAAATAATTACTTATTGCTACGTAATTATTTAAACTAATATAATTATTATCATCAAATTTTATAATTAATTAAATTACATTTATTAATATTAGAATTGCATTTACATAGATTTATAATAAATATGACAAAATACATTTAAATTTATCTACAACTAAACTTATAATTAAATCAGGCAAGTACTGGCCACTACGTGGCACTAATACACATTTATCTTTTGTTTCTTTTTTAGACATTAGAGAAAAATTCAATCATGATAATAATAATGCATTAGTTTATTTATTTTTGAAGAGAAGGTATGAGTCATTCTTCTCCAAATTTCAAGAAAAAATGCAAGAGGCTGAAATATTGAGCCATAAAGGAACACAAAAGATAATAAATAATGGGGTATTTGTTAGAGATAAACACTACAACCATTTAGATGTCATAGAATAATGAACTTTTTAAGTTCCACCACTCTCATGTGAAGCAGTAAAACAACTATGAGAAAGTTCAACACAATTCCTCTCCTATCATGGAGATCCCATCAGTAAAAGGTTAACAACACATGGTGAACTTAAATTGAACACAATTCATCTTCCTTCTCTACTTCCCTGTACCACATGTCTCTCTCTGTCTCTTAAAATTATTTATGGTTTTAGGGTCTGGCTTAGGGTTTATGGTTGATAGTTAATGACGAAGGGTTTAGCATTGAGGATTTAGAGATTAAATTTATCTTCTTAGATTTTAGTGTTAAATTTATTTTTTATGGCTTAAGATTTAAGGCCTAAGGTTTAGGGTTTAGAGATCAAGGTATAGGGTTTATGGTTAATGATGAAAGGTTGAATATTGAGGGTTTAGGGATTAATTATCTATTTTTAGGATTTAGTGTTAAATTATTAATGTCAAGCTTTAGGGTTTAGCACTCAAGGTTTAGGAAATAAAGTGGTCCATGTCATAGATAAATACTACAAGAATTTAGAAGTTATAGAACCATGAACCGCTCCTATATGAAGCAATAAAATGATATGAGATTGTATAACACAAGCCCTCTCCCATCGTAGAGACCCTATCATTGAAAGGATTATAACACATGTTGAAATTATATTAATAAGGGTAAAAAGGATGCTTAGAAGAAATATGAGAAGAAGAAAACATATTACAAAAGAAAGTAGAACAAAATAATATTCTCCTCCATAATTTTTTGACGTTACTAAATAATAAAACACCCAAATAGAAAAGGAGAATGAAAGATAAGATAATAATACCTAATGTCTACTAGTGGGAGAACCCCTCCAAAAGAAGAAATTTACTTCTAGAAAAAACACTAGAAAAATAATTGAAACATGGAAAGAAGTGAAAAATAAGAAAAGAAATTGAAGAAGTCAACTAAATTGAAGCAACCTCTTCACTATAAAATATTCCAATAGAGGAAAGTATAGAAAATCTACTATGGTGGTATTTTTCATAAATAAATTCTACAACCATTCAAAGTCATAGGACCACGAACTTTCTAAGTTTCACTACTCCAGTATGAAGCAATACATCAACTGTTAGAAATTACAACACTGGTTCACTCCCAACATGGAGATTATGATAGGGTGTTTTCTCACATTCTCATGGTGCTTAGGGTTTTTCTCTTGAGACTTAGAGTTTTTGAAGTGTTCAAGTATTTGGTTCTCTTAGGGGTTATGTTTCATTGTTGAATTCTTTTTGTAGAGGTAGGAGTTAGATGATAATTACAATCGCATCTTGTAGGGGCTTCTACAACACAACATCAAGGTTAGTCACTTAGACACACCTTGTAGACTCCACCATGGACCACTATAGAATTTGAACCTATACACATTGACCTTGTAAAGGGGAAGGGCTTGAAAAAATTTTGTAATATGACTTGAGAAACAATGTGATATTCTTAATAGATGACATACAACACCAAATTCAAAAACATTTAAATCTGTACTATTTTGACTTGACAGGGCCATGCCTTCAACCTTGAGCAATGAAATAACAAAGGTTAATAATTATATAACCCCTAATATTAGTTTGGGAGCATTCAATGACACATTTACCAATTTCCTTTAAGGAGGTTTTAATACACGTTAAACATAAGAGTCACAACTATGATTGTTCACAACTTGTCAAACACTATCCTTATAGGAAAGTCATAAACATTGGACCAAAAACTTGATGGATTCTCCAAACCTTACTATGATTGAGTCTCTCACCCTTACATGTCCTTCCCCAACACCTTACAACCTTATGGAGTCTATATTCTTCAACGGTATTCATCAACTCGGTCTGTTGTCCACTTTCTACCTTGATACATGATGATATTAGGCATACAACCCTTTCTTTTCATGTGCCAACCAAACTCTCTAGACCTGCACATATGAATATTCCACCATATTTTAGAATTTCTACTAGTAGAATGGGATGTTATAGATTATTTTTGGTCACTAGTTACCCTAGACAGGGTTTCAACCTATTTTCACCAAAATTATGACATCTCTCTCCAAACTCAACACAAATATATGACACCAAGTGCATTAGAAAGTAGATTCAAATATATTTAAATCCAAATTGGTTTGAGATCAATATATGGAATATACAATCCATACCATGTGCCACAACAAGATTGTTACAAAAAAAATATGGAAGTGGCAATCACTATTTTAATTATAACTTTCACAAAACACCATGAAAATATACCAAATCAAGTGCATATTAAAGGTAAGACATTCCTCTATAAATCATAATGAGTCTTAGACTAGTACAATTTCGTATAGATTTGTACAATTCAAAAGTAGAGCAGAAAACATTAGGAAATTATAGAAATAGATGTGTTTTTAATGCTCTAACTCCAAAAATGCAATCCACCAACCCTTGGATCGTATAATGTAGGAATATTTATGCCTATACCATAAGTTGACACCCTCCATCTGATTCCAACTACCATATAACACCTTATTTTAAAAGGTGTCAACAAAAATGAAAAGTTGTCATTGACAACATTGAGAAACTCTTTACATCTTTTTACCAAATTACAAACAAACATAAAAAAAATGGTCCCATAGGGTCCCCAATGGTTTAAAAAGATCTTATTTACATCAAATCCATTAAAATAAAATAAAACTCAAAATTTTGACATTATTTTCTTGAAGGTGCTCACGGGGTGCTCCTGCACCACTTTTCCACCCAGTCAGTGATGTTTTAAGTTGTCTACTGAAGGGTTCCCTTTTGTCATGTTACTGGTCCTTCATCTAAGTCAACAAATCTAGCAGAAAAACCCTTCATTTAATTCTTTAGTGGTCATAATGATTTATTGACTAGTGCTTTATTATTTCCTTGGATGATGTATTTGGCCCTCTCTCTATAATGACCTAGGGAAATACCTTATTGTGCACATGGTTTTAAGTTTTGTCAAGTTGTGTCTTACTTGGAGGTCGTTGAAGTGATTTTTGTACTCTATCAACCCTCCAAGTTCTTGTGATTGTGTCCAAGTTAGTAGTTTAACCATTATAAGAAGTAATTTAGGACTCCATGAAACTTTCTAAAGATTTCATTGAGGTTTCAACTTGTTTTAGTTTGCAAGTGTCATCAAGAGTTAACCAACTCAAAGGCTCGGTGAAATGTTTCTCTCTCCTTTCTAAGTTCTGAGTTCTACAAGGGACTTGTTATAGGTGAGAAGATCAATACCAACTAGGAGCATGTTCAACTTCCTTTTTGACTTCAACGAGTGGGAGAGTAAGAAGCTAAAGGGAACCTACAAAGATTCAAATAAGTGGTGGATGCTTGTGGTGAAATAACAAAAGGCTTGAGGTCAAGACTTGTTGAATCTCTTCTGAGGTCTCACCAAGCATACGAGTAGAAAGGAGGTGATAGTTTGTATCCTTTGGAAGTTAACATGGTTTAGAGTGGATAGAATTGATATGGCTAGGAATTACTGAAAGATCTTTCTTGTTTCAACAACCTTCCAAGGAAGCCAATGGTTAAGGTGATGCAATGCAAGGTGTTCCATGTCAGTAGTTTAAAAGAAAGAAGTTGATAATCATTGGGTTGGTGGGATCTTCATGATGTTCCAATGACCTCGTGATTGTTCATGGTATGTATGGGTAAATCTGATGTGTTAGTAAAATGTAAATCACATAAAAAATATAGAAACATGCATTCTCTAACTTAAATCTATACACACATTGGATGAGCTAAATGGAGGCACCGTACTCCATTGATTTTCTCTTCAAGCTTTCGGATGTGGGTATTCTCTCAAACACAACAAGTAGCTCCCCAAATGATGATTAAAATGCTCAATGAATGAAATAGGAATCTAAAATGCAAGATTAAGATGAGAAATGCAATGATCAAAGACTATATGAAAATGAAACAAATTAGAGAACTATGTTAAGATATCCATGATTCTAAACTAAAATGCAAGTAACCTCTATTATGCTATGAAACTTCAAATTACTAAGATTGCAAGTGAAAGCTCTAGAATGAAAATGCCATAATAACACTACAAATGAAAGATGTGTGAAATGGCATGGAGAGGCTCCAATTTATATATTTTTTGAGGAAATGGATGATAGATAGTAAAAATTGAATGGAGGTTAATGATTGCATAGGATTGATGAGATGTCAATGAGGTGAAGGCCAAATAGGAAAGGGTGGTTGGAAATGAAAGATGAGGTGTTTCTCACACATGTGCAAGAAAACTTGGAAGAAGGGGCACTAAATGCTTATAGAGGGACAAGTGTAAGAGGAGGGAGGCTCAATAAATCTCACATGTGTGAGAAAACCTCCAAGAGGAAAGGGGAGACAAAGGTGTAAGAGAGTAAATAGAATTTAAGAAAAGGTTGGTGGTTGGATGTGGGAATGTGCTCATACATGTGTGAGACACATTAAAATTTATAAGGAAATCCTAATTGGTGTAGGAATCACTCAATTAGGCTAATTAATCAAGGTTAGTCCAGGATTAAGTAGGGACTAGGTTTAGGGTGTCATGATTGGGTTTATAGGCTAGGGATTAAGGTGGATTTAGATTTAGAAATCAATTAAATCATAGGGATTAGGCTAGAAAGGGAAATATTCAAATAATTATAAAATTATTCAAATATGACATAAAGAGGGATAATATGAGAGATTTTTAAAAATGTACCACATTCTAGGCTTGAAGGGATAATATAATTAGTTAATTAATAAATAAATAAATTATATTAGAAAAGAGGGGTAAAATAATATAATTAATTAATTCAAATTAACTATATTATTTAGGCTACATAATTAGTTAAAAGTAAATTTAATTAATTATAAGGGGGAAGAGCCATGAATTTAAGAAAATTCAAGATAGACAAATTTGGATGTCTACACATGGGAAGTGATGAATAACTATTGAGTTAGTCAGTAGTAGGTTTTTGAAGCTACATTCAAGGCTTGCTGAAAGATTTTTTTTGTTTCAACAAGTGTAAGAGGAAAAGAGAAGGAAGTTGGTTTCCAAATCACATCTATGCTACAATACTAATTCAAGGCTCATTGAGACTCTTAAAGGGTTTTAGTGATTGTCTGAGAAGGAGATGAAAGGAAGAAAAGAAAGTCTAAGAGTTATCCATGATGGAAAGTTGTGTAAAGCTAAAGAGATACTCAGAGCTTGTTGAGAGTTCTCTTTTTCCTCAATGACTTGGTGAGTATGAGTTATAAAGACATTTTTGTAGCTAGTTAGAGATGAGTAGTACATGCCAGATGTTGATTGGTCAAGGATGAAAATGTATGTTACTTGATGAGAATTCAAGAGCCTCCCAAGAATTTCAAATAAGTAAAGGTGCACTTGGTCAAAGGATTTCCAATCTCCTCAATGATCATTGTTTTTCATTGATCTATGACTAATATTCAAACTTGAAGGGTTGTCTTTTATGAGTCATAAACTTGCACAAATTTGCATTAATCAAGGCTTTTTGGATAATAAA
This sequence comes from Chamaecyparis obtusa, assembly GCA_027943335.1. Lineage (NCBI taxonomy): Eukaryota > Viridiplantae > Streptophyta > Pinopsida > Cupressales > Cupressaceae > Chamaecyparis > Chamaecyparis obtusa. Next base: position 175,556 of record BSBK01005403.1, read on the forward strand.
GGAATAATTATATGGTATTTTCATAATTTATCAAATAAAAAGATCAATTAAGAGTAAGAGGTTGAGAATCAAGATTTGGAAAGTGAATTTTTGATGGTTTCAAGCATTTTCAACCAAAAAAATAACCCAATAAATATGCTTCCTTTCTTTTCTTTGCAATTGGCTTCTAGTTCCTGAAAGGGAGTTAGGGTAATAGTTTCAAAACCTAGGTTATGGTTGCTTGACTTCCTAAATGGGTTGATAACTAGGTTGCATAACTCCACTCTGAGTTTGGACATCTAGACTAAGAAGTTATCTTCTTCATGGTAAAGTCTCATTTACTTGTTAAATTAGGGTGTGTGAACTTCAAATGGGCCTGCAAAGTATATGCTCTAAGTTCCTACTAAAGCCATCCTAACCTACACCTGGAGGAAAGGAATACTTAAAAAGTAAGTGCTTGGAAATAAATTTAGAAATTGAACTAAATTCAAATGCTTTGAAGAATGGAAATGATAACATTAATTCTATTCTAGATGCAACAGGAAATCTTAGATTTTTCAGATAGGAATTACTATGCCTACTTTGGATGTAGGAACAATCACAAGAAATAGTTCCTATTGGCTACAAGAATAGTCAACCTTCAAATCTTGCTACTGAACTGGAAATAAAATAATACTAAAACTAACAAGAGTTTCTCACCAAGTGGGCTCCCTTGAGTGAGTACTCAAAGATGGATCATATTCTTATAACTTAAAACATGATTTATTTATTCATTGATTGCACAATTGATGAACTACAACTGATTGAGAACTTGATTGAAGAACTACAAGTGATTAGAGATCACCGAACACTGAAGTGTTATGTAAATAATTAAATCAGTTTAATGTTGTCATTGATGTCAACTAGTTTTGACAGTACTTATCATGGTAGTTGCAAATATCTAACACATCTGTAGAAGAGAAGAAAAAGATGAAGAATCGAGATATCTACATTGAGGAAGATGGTTATGATAGATGAGGATAAGGAATACTCTTGGTAACTTATTGATGAGTCTATGACTTCATATTGTTGACTTGATTATGTTACATTAATGTGTTATGGAGATAGAAGCAATTTGTTACAAAGCAGTGTGATCGGTTAATGAAGCATTCCAGTATACACCAAGTAGTGTAGTGTAACCGAGCATAGTATAAACCGAGCTTGTGTTCACCGACGCATTTCTTTATTAACCAAGCATGAAGAAAAGAACTAAATGATTAGTTTAGCTAATGGAAATTGATGAGATGGAAAGTGTATGAGTCTGAGGTTGGAGATAATGTTTGTTACGAAGATCAACGACTAAAAAAATTCAAAGAAGATCTAAAGGATGGAAACAAAACGTGTTACTGACACATCAGCCAAGGAAGGTTTAAGCGGAAAAATCAATGAAGGAGAATAAGCGGCAAAATTTGATGGATGAAAAGAAAATGGTTTACTTGTCTATTTAAGAGACTAGGGTTTCATTATGAAACTTATGCCGAAAGAAGGAGACTATGGAACTATCATGTGAATAGAGCTTCATGCATGCCTGATCAGATTGGTTAAGGAGAACCAAACTACAGAGATTACCGAGCGTTAGAAAGCTATAACTGAGAGACAATAAGTTACTAAATATTGTTGAAACAGAGTTGATAAATTGATCAGATGATTTGAATGAGCATAATATAGATCTGAACATCTGCAATAGAAGTTGTATTGTAAATAGATCACCTACTGTTATAGTTTAACCATTGTAAATAGATAAATCTCTTAACCGAGTGGACTTGAAAGTCTTGTAATGTCATTCATATAATGTACATTTGTTATCCTGTCAACCCCATAGTGAATGATGGTTGGACAATAATGGTTAGTGTTAAATCCTCTAACAAGGTCACACCTTGTAGTGTGTTTTGTAACCTTTAATAGGGTTGGGTCTTCATCGACCTCACTTCAGAAGAGTGAACAATTTTTGGGTTGCCGGTCCTAGGTGGTTTTTCCCTTAACAGGGTTTCCACATTAAATCTCTTGTGTTATGTGTTCATTGTGGTGATTGTTTGATTGTCATACTTTACATAGTGCATATTGGATTTGATCGATAATCACTATAAGTTATTAATTGGTAATCGGTAAAAGTGCAAACAGTTTACTATTTTTGTTACTGAGCTACAGAAGTTTGTTTAAATTGTTTTTGGATATACATTTTGTATTTGGGACTGCGGATAACTGATTCACCCCCCTCTCATTTGTTCTAAAAATTGGTATCAGAGCTATTTGGTTGCTTGGAACAGAGTTTTAAGGACTTCAAAACAAAGATCACAAAATGTATAAGAGGGAAGTGCCAAAGCTAAACAAGGATAACTTCACAATATGGCAAAGCCGAATGAAGCTGCATGTATTTGGAATTGGGAATTATGCCCTCACTCTAATAGAGAATGGCTACCTTGCACTACCCACTAGACCTTTAACCCTTGATTAGTTAAGAGACAAACATGAGCATAATGTCACTATGATGGAGATTGCTGCTACTCTGACAGATGCTAAATTTGAAGATATCAAGGACTGTACTACTGCTAAACAAATGTGGGATAAACTTGCTCAAGTTTATGGTGGTGATGTAAATGTCAAAAGAGCTAGAGCTAAAAGTTTAAGAGGAAGATTTGATGATATGAAGATGAAGGAAGGTGAAAATATAGTGTAGTATACAAACCAGATAAAGGAAGTTGTTAATGCTTTAAGAGGATATGATGGAGTTATTGAAGAAGATACTATGGTAAGCAAAATTCTTAGAACCCTATTACCAGTTTATGCAATTAGAATATTACAATCCATGAAATGAGATCTGCACCTGGTAATACTCTCACTCTTGATAATCTGATTGGTAAATTGACAACATTTGAGCTTAACAATTATGATAATAGTGTTGTACCGACTATTGAATCTACTTTCAAGACTTCTCTAAAGATTGGTAAGTCTAGTAGTAGACATGAGGATAATGATAGTAATATTGACAATGAGCTTGATGAACTTGAAGCTCTTATGGCCAGAGGATTACCTAAAGGTAAAGGTAGATATAAGGGTAAATTACCTTTAGCATGTTTTAACTACAAAGAAGTTGGTCATATTGTTGCTAGATGTCCAAACATGAAGGAAGAGGATAGAAACAAAGACTGATTTGGTGAAGGAAGCTATGGGAGAAGAAACAACATAAGTTACCGAAAATACAATAGAGACAACCAAGAGAATAATGATAAAGGTAAAAAGGTATGTTACATTGCTGAAGAAGATGATACTAACACTGATTTAGATGATGATGTAGAAGTTGTATTTGTTTCTACGAAGGATGATTCTAAGGAAGAAGAGAGGTATGTAGAAACAACATTGATTTCTAAAGTTAATAAAAATAATACATGGATCATAGATAGTGGCTGTACACATAACATGACTGGTGATGAAGAAAAATTTGATCATCTTGAGCAATACAATGGAGGATTTGTAAAAATGGGTAATGATACACCCTGTATGGTTAGAGGAAAAGGATCTCTGATGATAAATGATAGAATCAAATGTGATAATGCTTATTGGGTAGAAGGACTACACTATAACTTGCTAAGTGTAGCACATCTGAACAATTCAGGTCACTGAGTTGATTTTGAGAGAAAGAAAGTAAAAATATTTGATGATGGAGGAAGACTTGTTGGAACAGGAGCACAATCGAAAGGTAACTTGTTTTATCTTGATAATGGTGAGTCTTCTTGCTTAATGATGAAAAATGAGGATGCATGGTTGTGGCATAAAAGGTTATGTCATGTGAATTTTGATAACATGATTAAGATCAGTAAAAAGTAAAAGGTTAGAGGTCTGCCTAACTTATCAAAGCCTGATCATGTTATGTGTCATGAATGCCAGAAAGGTAAAATGACAAAATCTAGTTTCAAAAGCAAATATTATTCAAAAAAGAAGATACTTGAGTTAGTACACACTGACCTATGTGGTCCCATGAGAACTCAGAGTTACTATGGAGATAGATATTTCATTCTTTTTGTTGATGATTACACTAGATTAATGACTGTCATGTTCTTAAAAGAAAAATCAGAGGCATTTAAGATGTTCAAGTGGTATAAAGCAAAAGTAGAGAAAGAGACTGATAAAGAATTAAAATGCTTAAGATCTGACAGAGGTAGTGAATTCATTTCTGATGAATTTACTAACTTTTGTAATGAGCATGGTATTAAAGGATAGGTCTCTGCACCAAGAACACCTCAGCAGAATGGCATTGGTGAAAGGAGGAATAGGTCAATTGTTGACTGTGCAAGGACATTGATGATAGAGAAGAATGTAGCTCAAACATACTGGAGAGATGCAGTTAGCACAACTATTGATGTTCTGGACCAAGTACAACTGAAGAAGGACACTAACAAAACACCCTATGAGTTATGGTTTGGCCACAAACCCACTGTAACTTACTTCAGAATTTTTGGAAGTAAGTGCTTTATTCTGAAAGATGAAAGAAATGAAAAGTTTGACTCAAAAGGTGATGAAGGGATATTTCTTGGATATTCCACTAAAAGCAAAGCATACAGGTGTCTAAATAGAGTTCCTAATAAAATGATTGAAAGTACTAATGTTAGGGTTGATGAGTTTGATGATAAGAATGCAAAAGCAAGCAGAAAGGAACTGGAATACTATGGTAGATTCACTTACATTGAACAACCAGAGTATCTACTAAAGCCATAGATTGTGACAACTGGTCAGAAGGAAAATAATGTTGAGGAACAAGAAAGAGAAACCGAGGAGTAGGAAGGACCTACCGAGAAAGCAAATGAACCTGCATAGGATGAACAATAGAGAAGAGATCAAGTACTGGCAAGATTATTCAGAAGACATCATCCTAAGACCCAAATAATTGGAGACAGACAAGCTGGAATGATGAAAAGGAGTAACACAAGACAAGGTACATGTTTAGTTTGTGAATATGAATCGAAGAATGTTAAAGTTGCATTGGAAAATGATGAATGGGTTAATGCAATGAAAGAAGAAATAGAACAAATAGAGAAAAACAAGACATGGACTTTAGTACCCAGACCTAAAGATAAGAATGTTATCGGTACTAAATGGATATTAAGAAATAAGCTTAATGAAAATGGAGAGGTAACAAGGAACAAAGCTAGATTGGTATGCAAGGGATATGCATAGGAGGAAGGAATAGATTATGGTGAAAATTTTGCACCTATTGCTAGATTAGAAGGAGTCAGAATGTTACTTGCATATGCTGCACACAAAAAGTTCAAATTTTACCAAATGGATGTTAAATCTGCTTTTCTAAATGGGATACTTGAAGAAGAAGTCTACATAGAACAACCATAATGGTTCGTTGATCCAAACAAGAAAGATATGGTATGTAGATTACATAAAGCTTTATATGGTTTGAAGCAAGTACCTAGAGCCTGGTATGAAAGGCTGCATAATTATTTGTTGAGTATTGGATTTGTTAGAACTAGTGAGAATAGAAATCTATATATGAAAGGAGATTCAGATGATACTATCTTGATTGCTAAAATATTTGTGGATGACATAATGTTTGGAGGACAAGATCACATTTGTAAATCATTTTCTGATGAGATTAGAAAAGAATTCAAAATGTCTATGTTTGGAGAGATTAAGTTCTTTCTAGGACTACAGGTTATTCAACAGAATGATGGTATATTCATCACACAATCCAAATATATCAAGGAAGTATTGAGAACATTTGGCATGGAAGATGCTAAACCAGTTGGAACACTAATGGTCACAGGTTGCAAACTGACTAAAGAGGATGAAACTAAAAAGGTAAACCAGACACTCTACTAATCTATGATTGGTAAATTAATGTATGTAGTGCATAGTAGACCAGATATAGCACATGCTATGGGGATTGCTGCAAGATTTTCTGCAAATCCTAGGGAGTCACACATGGTTGCTACAAAGAGAATCTTAAGACACCTGAAGAAAACAAAGGACTATGGATTATGTTATCCTAAGGATGGAAAATTTGAACTTAGAGTCTACACCAATGCTGATTGGGATGGAAATGTGGATGACAGAAAAAGAACAATCGGAGGAGCATTTTTCTTTGGTGAAAGATTTGTTACATGGACAAGTAAGAAGTAGTCTTGTATTTCCTAGTCTATAGCCAAAGCAGAGTATGTTGCTGCTACTACAAATTGTTCAAATATTGCATACATCAAGCAAGTGCTGGAAGGTATGAAGGAGGTAATCACTGAGTTGGTGATTATATATTGTGAGAACACTAGTGTTATTAACATTTCAAAGAATCCAGTGATGCACTAAAAAAAAGGCACATATCTATTAAGTATCACTACTTAAGAGAACAAGTACAGGAGAAGCAAGTGAAGCTAGAATTTGTTACATCTAAAGAGAAACTTGCAAACATATTTACCAAGCCTCTACCAAAGGATACATTTGAATACTTGAGGACTAGACTTGGGGTCTGTCCCCTGTCTATCGGTCACTAATGTGATCTGGAGGTTGCATCAGCCTAATCTTATCAGAAGATCATTCATATTGATGCAGCATAGTTCACACTTTGGATTTTTGTCTAAGGTTGTGAAAAGTTTGAAGAAATGGAATAGATTTGCATAACAGTATACAGAGATACAAAGAATGCACTAGATAACAAAGAGTTACATGGCTACTACAGAGCTATATATTTTATATTTTCTTTGGCATTATTCTCAAAGGGAGAGAGATCTCAATATGAAATAGAGACAAAGGGAGAGAAAGTCAATGGGAGATCTGAAATGAAAGGGAGAGCATTGAAGATCAATTACTGAGAATAGAAGAAGGAATCTGAGAGATACAAAGATCATATCTGCAGAAGATAGTCTACACTTGCAATGCTATTAAGTAACGTAGTGATTAAACATATTAAGCTAGGGAGAGCTCATACCAAGCTATACAACATTTGTTTATAGAGTTGTAGAATACATGTTTGGTATGTGTATGGTATACTTCATATTTCTTGAGTTGCCATCAATGCCAAAGGGAGAGATTGATGAACTACAACTGATTGAGAACTTGATTGAAGAACTACAAGTGATTAGAGATCACCGAACACTGAAGTGTTATGTAAGATAATTAAATTAGTTTTATGTTGTCATTGATGTCAACTAGTTTTGATAGTACTCATCATGGTAGTTACAAATATCTAACACATCTGTAGAAGAGAAGAAAAAGATGAAGAATCGAGATATCTACATTAAGGAAGATGGTTATGATAGATGGGGATAAGGAATACTCTTGGTCACTTATTGACAAGTTTATGACTTCATATTGTTGACTTGATTATGTTACATTTATCTGTTATGGAGATAGAAGAAATTTGTTACAAAGAAGTGTGGTCAGTTAATGAAGCATTCCAGTATACACTGAGCAGTGTAGTGTATACCGAGCATAGTATAAACCAAGCTTGTGTTCACCGACACATTTCTTTGTTAACCGAGCATGAAGAAAAGAACTAAATGATTAGTTTAGCCGATGGAAATTGATGAGATGGAAAGTGAATGAGTTCAAGGTTGGAGATAATATTTGTTATGAAGATCAACAGATAACAAAATTTGAAGAAGATCTAAAGGATGGAAACAAAACATGTTACTGACACATCAGCCGAGGAAGGTTTAAGCGGCAAAATCAATGAAGGAGAATAAGCGGCAAAATCTGATGGATGAAAAGAAAATGGTTTACTTGTCTATTTAAGAGACTAGGGTTTCATTATGAAACTTATGCCAGAAGAAGGAGGCTGTAGAACTATCACGTGAACATAGCTTCATGCATGCCTAATTAGACTGGTTAAGGAGAACCAAACTGCATAGATTACCGAATGACAAAAAGCTATAATCGAGAGACAGTAAGTTACTGAATATTGTTGAAACAGAATTGATATATTGATCAGAGGATTTGAATGAGCATAATATAGATCTGAACATCTGCAATAGAAGTTGTATTGTAATCAAATCACCTATTGTTATAGTTTAACCATTGAAAATAGATAAATCTCTTAACTAAGTGGACTTGAAAGTCTTGTAATGTCATTCATAGAATGTACATTTGTTATCTTGTCAACCCCATAGTGAATGCTGGTTGGACGATAATGGTTAGTGTTAAATCCTCTAACAAGGTCACACCTTACAGTGTGTTTTGTCACCTTTAACTGGGTTGGGTCTTCACTGACCTCACTTCAGAAGAGTGAATAATTTTTGGGTTGCTGGTCCTAGGTGGTTTTTCCCTTAATAGGGTTTCCATGTTAAATCTCTTGTGTTATGTGTTCATTGTGGTGATTGTTTGATTGCCATACTTAACATATTGCATATTGGATTTGATTGGTAATCACTATAAGTTATTAACTGGTAATCGGTAAAAGCACAGACAGTTTACTATTTTTGTTACCAAGATGCAGAAGTTTGTTTAAATTTTTTTTGGATATACATTTTGTATTTGGGACTGCGGATAACTGATTCAACCCCCTCTCAGTTATTCTAACAACAATATGATGCTTACAAGTCATTGCTGAAAAAAATATATTTTATTCATGATTGCACAATATGATGTTTACAAGTCATTGATCAATTACACACCACTAGTACATTTGACCTTGTTTTTCTACCAAAATTTTCGACCATGAAGCCAAAAGGTTTTGGTTGGTCAGAATATAGAAGGAAAACTTTCTTTTTTTAAAAAAGTTATGCCCGTGTTAGTCAAAATTTTGACTAACATTGTCATAACTTAAAAAAAGAAAAGGTTTCATTTCTCATTCATTATTACCACGACAAATTTGTTTCAAGGCAATTGCAGCTAGCGCGTAAAACATGAATTTGAAGATCTCTGAGATTCGAAGGGAATTGTAGAGTGCGAAATGCGAATACAAAAAAAAAGGGTTTGATGCGATTCATTTGATCACTTTGGGTATTGTGGGCAGGAGGTTTGGAGGTCTAGGCACACGGGAGCTAGTTGAGGTTGAGGTTTGGAGGTCTGGGCACGCGGGAGCTGGTTGAGGTTGAGGTTTGGAGATTTGGGCACGTGCAGAAACATTAATCTATTTTTTCTACTTATAAACAGGTATGCTCTCCATCTTCCCTACATCTGACATTTCTTTTGGCTCCACTATCACTGCTTCGTTAACCTCCTCTTTTGCTCTTGTACTCTTCATCATTTCAGGTTCTACTTTTGGTGCTGCTAAATTTTTCTCTTTTGTTTTCATGCATCTTATTTTGTCATGAAGTTCCCTTTCTATTCGGTTTATCTAATCCAGATATCCCAAAAAATCATCAAAAGGAAATACAAAGATTTTGATGGCTTCAAATGTGTACCTTTTTTTATTTGGTCGTTTCATTTCAAAATTCTATTTTTCATATCTTCTTCTCCTTCGCCCATTTGTTTGAAGCTCAAAATATTCAGCAAAGGTCAAATATTGATCAATGGCTAGCCCTAAGTTCATATATTTGGCATAACATTTGGCCCTAAGTTTACTTGCTGCATAGTCCTTTGCAAATATTGCCATACTACAACTGCCATGGAGATCAGTATTGCACAATGAAGACTGGTTAAAATGACAAGATTATTCAAGTAGGGTTTTTCATGCCCCCTGACCAGAAACTCATGGGATTTCATCCAAGAGTTAATGCATTTGTTTAATGAAAAATCAAGATGAATTCTATGATGCCCTTCTCTCACTTTGTCGACCCATATAAATACATGGATCCTTCAATTTTGGCCAAGATAAGAAAATCGACCTAAGAACTTTTATTCCAAGTTAGCCTCTAGGATAAAGAAAAATATTTAATTATGTTTATTTAATGCAAGTTGGTTACAAGATGGGAAATTTGACTCAAAGGCAGTTACTAAACTTATCTAAATAATTCTATTTATTAATATTTATTTAATTATTTATGAAACTAGGGCTGGTTGACCCAAAAAATGGGGGACATTATAATTTTCCCCTCTTCAAGATTGCTTGTCCTCAAGCAATCCACACCTGCATACCCAATCTGAATGCCAGGATCACATATCAGCCTCAAAATCACTGCTCTTCCACTCTTCTTTGTGAGTTTGAGATAAACATCTCTTTTCCAAAATTCATCACTGATGTTATCAATCCTGGACCAAAGGGCATACCTTCATGTAATAGGAGTGCATAATCATGGGACTTCGTTGATAAACTTGCAGTTTTGCATGACCCTCAATGTCAGACAAACCAAGCATCTCAACATTAGAACTAATATTTTGAATTATATTGCATGAACCAATCAATCTTATATACTGTAAATCAAATTAAGCCTCTATGCATTGGCACTTGAGCTCATCCCATTTCATTGTTATTATTTTTTGAATTTTTTTTTTTCAAAATGTCTATTTTTCTCATCATGGGCTGTCTTTCTCTAATAGACTCCATTATGATGTCCCTACCTAAGATGAGTCTAGAACTTTCCTATCCCTCTTGTTTATAGATTGGGAGATTTCCTCAGTCTTGTGGAGATTTGAACTCAGGGCACCACTTTGAAAGCCTCTATGCTTTGGCACTTGAGCCCATCCTATTCTGCTCTTATAATTTTTTCAACACATTTGCAAAAATGTTTTTTTGTCTTCTGGGATTATATTTGTCTAATGGACTCCACTCTAATGTTCCTAACTTTAAATGAGATTAAAACTTAGTGCTCCTCTTCAATGCAGGTTGGGAGCCTTCCTAATTTTTGCACTGTGCTTTCATCTATCTACTTCATCTTAATTCTTATCTTTGTGGACCTCCATCTATTATGTACCAAACAGCTTAATATTGTGCTACTAGGTTTGTTTAATAAGTTAATTTGGATAATGATTATTTTCCCCAAGAGCCATCACTTGTTGAAAATATCTGTACAGCCAATTTTGGAGCCATATAGTGATATTCACTTGACTTGGGTTCAGTAATGGAAAACTGGAGAGTAAGAGGTGACACATTGCTTTGCAATGGAGGAAATAAAATAAATAAGAATATTAAATGTTTTACAATTTTTAAATTTTATGTGGTTTTTATTAGGTTGGGTTCCTGCTGAGTTTATGCAAGTCTTTTGTAGTAGTCTTGATTCCTTGCCTCATGTTCACTTGTCACTAACTGATTCAAAAATGTTTATGTTTAGCAATTCCAACCTTGAGTGAAGAATGGCTCTTTTAATCATGTAACCATGAATATTTAATTTATTTTGTTTCAGGATGAAATTTTATGAAAGCCTTTTGACAGACAATCATTGACTACCTTTAATTAGATCTTTGGGATATTGGTTAGACTCCTAGTTGCCCAAACTAAACCTTTGTGACTGATACTTTTATTTATTTTAGTGGCATCAATCATTTTTATATCCAATAGAGAGTCTTTGCATGTTATAGTTTGCTCTCAAGTTTGTTGTTTCTCTGGGAGACAAGTTTTTAATTGCATTCACCAATTTTTTAGTACTATCTCTGTGTGTGTGAAAATTGTACTTGATCTGTAGACACAACACTTCAGTAAAACATTAGAGGTTAGCAATAATCAAAATCATGCAAAATTGAAAGCTATCTAACCAACAATTTACTGCCTTCTAGTAGGTGCGATATTAATGTTCTCAGATTTTTGTCGAGATCAGTGACCTAGACGACACCTACATGAAAGATTTGAATGCAAAACTGATATGAAATATGAATGCAATTAAGCTATTTTTTTGGTATTTTCTATGGAATAATAATGAAAAATGATATGAAATCTATGCTAATATGAAAATTGATCTATGATGCTAAGCTAGAAATGATATGATATGAGAATGAAGATTCTAACAATAATATGAAAGCTATGAATTTGAAATTGATCTCACAACAATGTTGATTCACAAGAAGCTTTGATCCTTCTAATTGCAATTCTCTAGTGTGATTGTGCAAAATATGAGATGAATTATGAAGAGCTGAGCCTCGGTTTTTATAGAAATCCAAGGCTTTGGAGGTGCATGGAAAAAGCCATAAATCACTCAGACTAACTCAGCTTGATTTTTGAGTTATTTTTAAATAAAAGATATTTAATTCACAAAAACATGCAAAAGCTAAGTTTTAACTCCAAATAGAGTTTAGCTTTAATTGATAATTGGTAGTTATCTGCTTTTATGATTGTGCATGTTTTATTTATGAATTAATTTAATAATAAAGTGATTTATGCTCAACTTAACTGATTTTTGAAATTAAAACAATTGATTTATGGGTTAATCAATCATTTAATCAAACTTTTATTAAAAACTATATTATTAAATAATGACAACTTGCTTTAATTAATTAAATAAGAATTTAATCAATTATTCATAGGATTTTGGATTTATTGTCAAAATTAAATAGTATAATTAATAATAGATAGAATTAACTTCAATTAAATAATTAAGTGGCAGAATTAAATCTAATTAATTAAATATGCAAAATATTCAATTAATCAAATTTTAGGATAAATGTGATTTATTGCCAAATAATCATAAAATTAAAGATAATTAAGATAATTAAGAATATTGCTAGGAATATTCCCTGATGCAGAATTTAAGATAATCAATTAAGATTCGATGATGTTTAGATGTGCCTTAGGTTAGGACTTTGATGTCGATTTCATTCGAATTGTTGATATAGAAGATTAATGAACTTATAGTCCATTTTTGGGGTATTACAATCTCTACCAAGTTTCATTCACAAGGTTTCTGCCTCGTATGAGTTCTTTTAAAATATGATTCTTTTGTTTTCTAAATCACTATCAAGCTTTATTATGAAAAGTTTCCTTTACTTATGATTCATATGTCACAATCATGTAATTTTATGGTCTATAATTCTAAATAAACCCCCTCCCCATGTTGGATAATTTAGGCTTTACCCATAGTTGCTAGTCTATAGGAAGACTGGAAGTCAAATTTCTATTGCCCATCATGAAACCTGCAAATTTTTCAACCTTGTGTCAGGACTCTTTCACTAACATCTTTCATAAGCATCATTATTATGTATGTAGATTCTCAAATACCATAAGATCACTATAAAAAATTGCTAGAGAATTATCAACTATGCAATAAAGCACTGGGCATATAAAGAAGCAACCCAAACATCCAATCATTGGATTATTTGTAAGCCTTTCTATGATATCTCATGCTGACTTTGAAGCTTTAGGTTTTTTTTATCCATTCTTTCACATAACCATATTTGTGAAAAGAAGAAGGGCAACACGCGTGCAGGTGATACGTCCCAGCTTGAGCTCAATCTTTACATAAGGTATGTGACTGTTATAGCAAGTTCTAGTATTCAAATTCTATCAATCTCTGGTTTGAGCTTGCAATAGCATTCCTTATACATTTGGTTATTTAGATTTTGGTTAAAACCATTCGGCATAGACTGTACTATCCAGTAAGATGTCACACTGAATCTCCTCCACAACTGTAGCCACTTAGCCTAGCACCGTTGACTATCACAAAGACACTCTAATCTAATTGATCAAGTTAGATTAGGGTCAAACTGGAATGGTCAATTGATGGATTCACATAGTAGGTACAATTTCCAAGGATTCTTCAATTTTCCCAAGACTATCAAATTCAATCTATGATTCAATTTCAACCTTCCTGTTACTACACTGCTACAAACTTGTCTTCTTCTTACTGGTTAAATCCATGGAAAGTATCTACCTAGGGCATCAAATCTTGAATCAATATGCCTCCTTCCACAGTCTAAGAACTTATATTATTAAAGTGCATAACCTTGGCTTGCTTCTCATCCAATGGTATTGGAATCCAATGGGGAAACCGCAAGTCAAGGTTCCACCTTCATGACAGAGCCGATTATAGATTTTCCTGAGCTGGTTTGTCAGTGAGGTTGGGTTCTTGTGTAGATGAACACCAAATTTAAAATACAATGTTTGCAAAGTCTAGTTAAATGAACTCTAACAAGAACTATGGATGCACAAATGAACCTGGAGTGACATTAAAACTCTCTAACCATAACATGATTGAATTTTCTATGACAGTCAAGCTATGTGTTCAGTTCATAACTCACTGTGTAAATATAACTATAACTTGAAATCAAACAATAGTCAAAACTAAGATGGATTCAAATAAACAATGCATACAATGAACTTGTGGAATGATCAATCCATCTACCTATTTTCAATAGACAGAGTATGATAACAAAAATGTACTCAGAATATTTTTTGGGTTTCTTTTATTCAATGTTGCTTCGAAGACCATCTCCTTGTGCCAATCTCGCGATTGGACAAGGTTTAAAAACCACTTCCAAAAAGTCTTCCAACTGATCCAACCAACATGAAATCAGTTGTGGTCATTGGAGAACCAAACTTATAATCTACCAACAGTGTTGCAAAAAATTAACAACATTTCACAATCTATGCAACTTTGTCAAAAATGCACTAAAACTCAATAAAAACTTCCTAAAAGAACTAAGAGGGTGATCTAAGGTCTAGATCCCTCAAATTCCTTAAAACTAAAGAAAATAAACTAAAACATACTAAAACTAAGTTTATCCATTCAGAGCCAACTAGGATCCACATGGACTAAGGGTCTCCTAGGCTCATAGGTATGCATGATGAACCCTTGACCATACAAAATGGATCAAGAAAAAAGAGGAGATTGATCCTACAAATCAATCCCTTTTTATTATAACTAGAACTCAACCAAACATAAACAAAATAAAATGCATCCTGCTTAATCAATCCCTCTCTTTTTTAGGAAGGTAGCAAGATCTTGGCATTCTATCTTTAGTAGAAAATGTGCTTTATATTTTTTGGCAAATGAATCTCCATATTGTGTTTATTTTGTACTTTCATAATCAACCATATCAACTCCCACATCATATAAAGAAAGTTTCCTCCATCTCTCTTGAACTCTAAATACTCCCTCCAATGTTGAAATGCTTGTGAAGACCTTCATCTTTTGGCCTTGTTCTTGTAAAATGCTTACAAGCTCTTCCACAACTACCGTTTCTTGTACACTTATCAAGCTTGGACTTTCATTTGTTCCCAATGGTTTACATAGGTCTTTGGTCACTTAGTGCATCATCAATTACGTCTCATTTTGGACTAGAGATCCTCAAATTACAAGAATCTAAAAAGTCACCTTTTCTTGCATTTGTGTGTCTAATCATTGATGGTTTTTAAACTTTTACATTCCTTATGGGCAATAATGAAACAAAGCACTCTAATGGAGATCCTTTTCATCTAGCTATAGTTTCAAGAGACTTAGTATAGCAGAAAAACTTAAATGAATTGGATGTAGAAGATAAAAATGGAGGCCAACAAGATGACTCCTTTTTCAAAGGTTCATTATGATAAGAGACCTTCAACATTAATCCATGCTCTTTTGACCGTTGGTTGCTATGTGTTAGAAAGTAAAGTCCACCAAGGTAACTAAGAGGGGGGGGGGGGGGGTGAATCAGTTATCAAATAATTATAACTTTTATCAACTTCAACAACATTAAACCATGTAAGCAATATAATTACCAACCATAGAAAGATATTCATACACAATAACACAATGACACAAGATATGTTGACTAGGGAACCTCTTGATCAAAGAGTAAACCCCGATGGGAATGATGCCCCAAAAAGATGCACTAATATGAATAATCATTGTGAAAGGATGGACTTTGTTAGGAGTCTTATGAAATACATTTAGTACATATGAATCCTTGTTAGGAGATTTTGAATCGCTGTTAAATATTCTAACCCTGTTAAGAGTTATGGAAGATAGAAGGACCCACTACCCAAACAGCTTCAGGGTAAGATCACTGAACACACTATCCAAATAATATTTTTATTACTCAACAGAATAATATGTTACATCTTCTCTGACTGTGCCAAACTACACTCACTATTACACCAGATCTCAATTTCATATCTCTATACCTCGCATGTCTTCCTTCTCAAATTCACTTTCACATTTAGCTCTTTTCTTCACTTCATATTCATACACTACTATCCTCTTCTAATTAAAACAAGGAAACACATTCCTTCCTTTATACCACACTAGAATAATTACAAATGAGCTGACATACAATTATAAAATAAAAGTTTCCACATGCTACATCAGAATTACACAAAACTGTCAGCTTCCAAATACAATAAATCTTCACTCGTGTGACCTCAAAGTTTGCACTATCATCCACATCACTATCAATGTGTCTTAAACTTACCTTTAATTGCAAAAAACTAGATTTCATCCCAATTAGGAGATATTATCTGATTTCCACAAACCGCTACTCAGGAACATTGCCTAAATATTGCTTCCACCAAAATGCTTATAGTTTCCATGAATAAATGAATTACTTTCTGCGCTCTTAACCATACACATATAACTTCTCAAAGAGTATATCCTCAACATCACATAGCTCCAACTGCAATAAGCCACGTGCACTAATCCAAACTCTGTCTGCTTCTCTGCAAGTCTCTAGAAGATCGCTGTGTTCACATCAATGACAATCATAGTCATGAATGAAACAAGAACTGCTACAGAATGACTGCCAAACATTTAGCATTCATTCCTAACAATATCCCCCATTGGCATTGATGGAAACATAGGTGAAAAAACATCCAATGTTCCAAAAATCCAATACTGCAACACTACTGCTCCAAATCCTCTTCATCAATAAAATATTGCTTCGTTATCCTATTCAATTCTCTCCAACAGATGTTTCAGATGGTTTTTCATGTATACTTCTCCCCCATTGAAATCAATGAAATTTTTTTTATCATTA
Organism: Chamaecyparis obtusa; assembly: GCA_027943335.1. Lineage (NCBI taxonomy): Eukaryota > Viridiplantae > Streptophyta > Pinopsida > Cupressales > Cupressaceae > Chamaecyparis > Chamaecyparis obtusa. Next base: position 192,329 of record BSBK01005403.1, read on the forward strand.
TGTCAACAACAACTCCAATGTCAAAAGACACTATTCAGAAAATACTTTCACTAGAGTCCTCATGACTCAACTTAGATACACATACTCCCCCATAGAGGAAGTACCAACATCTAGTCTAGAAGAAAGATAAGGCTCATATAACACTAGATGGATGCAACCAAATGCATCACTTCTCTAAAGTAGGCTGGGGCATAACCCCAAGCATACCTCTCAGATACTCAAATGTATCCTTATGCAAAGACTTTATGAATATGTCTGCTATCTACTCCTTTGTACTTATGTACTCAAGTCTGATTTCTTTCTCAGCAACTTTCTCTCTTACAACATGATACTTGATCTCTATATGCTTTGTTTTAGAATGTAATATAGGATTCTTAGACATACTAACTGTACTGGTGTTGTCAGAAAGTATGACAACAGATTCAACAAACTTTATTCCAATATCCTTTAGCATTTGCTTCATCCAAATTATCTGGTTACAATTGTTTGATGTTGCTACATATTCTACTTCTGCTATGCTATGTGAGATACAATTTTGCTTCTTTCTTAGCCAAGAAACCAATCTTCCTCCAAGGAAAAATGCTCCTCCACTGGTGCTTTTATTATCATCAACACTACCTCCCCAATCAACATCTGTATATGCACATAGGGTAAAGTCATTAGATTTTTCATACCATAATCCATAGTCCATTGTGCCTTTTAAATATCTCAGTATCCTCTTTACTACTACATAATGTGATTCTCTAGGTTCAACTTGAAATCTTGCTACAATTCCAATTGAATGTGCTATATCAGGTCTTGTATGTGTCAAATACTATAGTCCTCTAATCATAGATCTATAATTCTTCTATTCCACTGCAGGAGTCTCATCTATGTTGGATAACTTATGTCCAGTCACCATAGGTGTTCTAACTAGTTTACAGTTCTCCATTCCAAATCTTTTCAACAAGTTGTTCAGGTATTTTGTCTAACTTACAAAGATACCATCATTGTTTTGTGTTATCTATAATGCCAAAAAGTATTTCATTTCACTAATCATACTCATTTCAAATTTAGTCTTCATTTCATCAGCAAATTTGTCACTAGCTTCATCTTCTCCTCCAAAAATAATGTCATCAACAAAAATAACTATAACTAACAAACCATTTTCAATTTCTTTTGTGTACAGATTGCTATTAGCTGTTCCTTTTGTAAATCCCAACTTTAACAAATACTTGTCCAATAAGTTCTAGGTGCTTGTTTAAGTCCATATAAAGCTTTCTTCTGTTTGGATACAATGTCTCCTTCTTGAGTCAAAGGAAAACCTTTAGGCTTCTCAATGTAGACTTCTTCTTCCAATTCTCCATTCAAAAATGCTAACTTCACATCCATATGGTATACTTTGAATTTCTTGTAAGCTGCATAAGCCAAAAACATTCTTGCTACTTCAATTCTTGCAATAGGTGCAAAGGTTTTTTCATAGTTAATTCCTTCTTGCTGTGAGTATCCCTTACATACCAATCTTTCTTTGTTTCTTATTACTTTTCCTTTCTCATTCATCTTGTTTCTGAATACCCATTTAGTTCCAATAACATTCTTGTCTTTAGGTATAGGGAACAATTCCCATGTTTTGTTCTTTTCAATCTGATCTAGTTCTTCTTTCATAGCATTAGTCCAACTTTCATCTTCACAAGCTTCACTAGTAGTCTTAGGTTCAATTTGAGAAATCAAACATAACTATTCTTGTACCTTATTCTGAGTTAGAACTCCTCTTTTGATGCTTCCAATAATTTGTCCAATAGGATGATTTCTTAACAAACTCTTGCTAGGTGTCACTGTGTCAGATCTCACTTCCAGTGTAGGTTCTTCAATGACTTCACTGTGGCTTTCATTCAACAAATCACTGTCAATCTCATAAAATAATCCAGTAGATCCAGTGTTAGGTTTAGGATGAGCTTCTTCATCTGATTCATAATCAAGCATTCTTTCCTGAATTTTGAACTTTTCATCAACTTTAACATTTGTGCTCTCAACAATAGTCTTAGTTCTTTTATTGTAACATCTATAGGCTTTGCTTTTCAAAGAATATCCACGAAATATACCTTCATCACTTCTAGGATCAAACTTTCCAATATCATCATCTCTCTTTATATAACATTTGCTTCCAAAAATTCTAAAATACTTAACTGAGGGTGCATGTCCAAACCATAATTCATTAGGTGTCTTGTCTGTGTCTGCTCTAATTTGTACTTTATTCATTGTATACACTACTATGTTCACTGCTTCTCTCTAGAATATCTTCACCAAATCATTCTCAAATAACATAGCTCTTGCTGCTTCAGTCACTGATCTGTTTCTTCTTTTTGTAATACCATTTTGTTCAGGTGTTCTAGGGGCTGAGAATTGTCTCTTAATGCCATTTTCTTCACAAAAGGTGTAAAACTCTCTAGAAGTAAATTCTCCACCTCTATCAGATCTCAAACATTTAATCTTCATTCTAGATTCAGTCTCAACTTTATTCTTAACGATCTTAAACTTATCAAATGCTTCAGATTTTTCTTTAAGAAATGCAATCCACATCATTCTTGTAAAATCATCAACAAGAATCATAAAATACCTTTCTCCATAGAATCTTCTAGTCCTGGTAGGACCGCTCAAATCTGTATGAACAATTTCTAGCTTTTCTGTAGATGTAAACTTCTTACTGGGAAAAGAACTTCTCTTATGTTTAGCCATCACACATTCTTTGCAAATCATGTTAGTAGACTTCATAATTTTAGGAAAATTTCTTACTGCAAGTATAGTACTTACTTTCACAATGTTGTCAAAGTTTATATGACAAAACCTTCTATGCCATAACCAACTGTCATCAATTTTAGTAATCAAACATGTCATCTCAGTAGGATTCAACTGAAATACATTACCTTTGGTTCTAAATCTAGTTCCAATCAGATTTCCATCTTTATCCTTTATCACACAAGTTTTCTCAATAAACCAAACTTGATATCCCTTATCAACTAACTATCCAACACTCAAAAGATTATGTTTCAATCCATCCACAAAATAAACATCATCAGTATTAGTCTTTCCATCAAGAGTAATAGATCCTATACCTTTAATCAAACAAGGTACATTGTTTCCAACTCTAAAAACTCCTCCATCATATTCGTTAAAATTTATGAACTTTTTCATGTCTCCAGTCATATGATGTGAACAACCATTATGTATAATCCAATCAGCTTTCTTTTCAACTTGAGAAACTGAGTCTTTTCAACTTGAGAAACTAAGGCATTTTCTTCCTTAACATTAGTTTCAGAATTTTCTTCTTTAATTGCTACAAATCCTATGTTATCATTATTCTCAGTGTCACTTTCACTTAAAGTTCTTTCTATACTAGCTTCAAGATCTTCATCATTAGCATAATAACATTCCTTAGATCTTCTAGGTTTGAAATTGTTTCTGTACCTTTTAACTCTCTTAGGACATTTAGATGCAAAATGACCATATTCTTGACAAGTCCAACATTTAAATATTTTCTTACCGTCTGGTTCTCTTTTCACAAGCAAGGTAATACCTTCTTCAGTCTTCTTGCCTTCTTCATTTCTAGATCTGTTGCTGCCAGCATAATCTTCGCTCACACTAATGCTTCTTGAAAAAGTAGGGTGAACACTAAGAGCACTGAATGTTGTCTCCATTCTAGGTAAGTCTCCTGATAACCTCAGGTTCATTTCTATTAGAATAAATAAGAGGGGGGTGAATTAGTTATCTAGTGTCCCAAAACAAAATGTATAATTCAAAACTATTTCTTCAATTTCTGCTCGTCGGTAAACACTAAATACTTTCACTGTCTGTATTTTTACCGATTACCAGTCTAACAATTTACCTATCAATTCTAACATGTAACATGTAAAGAATGATAACAAACAAATATCACAATCAACACATAACACAAGAGATTTAACGTGGAAACCCTGTAAAGGGAAAAACCACCTAGGACCGGCAACCCAAAATTGTTCACTCTTCTGAAGTGAAGTCTGTTAAGACCCAACCCTATTAAAGGTTACAAACACACTTTCAGGTGTGACCTTGTTAGAGGATTTTAGACTAGAATTTATCGTCCAACCAACATTCACTATGGGGTTGATAGGATAACAATGTTCATTCTATGAATGATACATCATAAGACTTTCAGAGTCCACTCGGTTAAGAGATTTTGACTGTATACAATGGTTAAATATGTAATAGTAAATGACCTGCCTTAATACAAATTCAATTGCAAATTAAAGATCAATAATTAGTCCATACAAATCCTTCAAATCAATATTTCACTTCAGATTTAATACTGTATCAACTTACTGTCTGTCGGTAATTTCTCTTTGTAGCTCAGTAATTGTTCTGTAGCTTGGTTCTTACTAACCAATATGATTAGAATGCATGAAAACCATTTTCACGCGATATTTTTGCAGTTTCTACTTCTTTCAGTGTCATCTCATAAAGAAATTATGTTCCCTTATATAGAGGAGTAAATCATTTTCTTCTCCACCATTAGATTTTTCCACTTAACCACATTCATAGATTTTTCTGCTTCAAAATTTCTCGGTACTTGTGTCAATAACATGTTTCAATCTTCTCCATTAGATCTTTCCTGAATTTGGTCAGCCATCAATCTGTGTAACAAACATTATCTGTTACCTCGATGTTATACACTTGCCAGCTCATCAATCTTATTGGCTAAACTAATCATTTAATTCATTTTGTTCTACTCGATTAACAAAGAAATGCATCGGTGAATACTGCTCGGTTAATACTACGATCGGTATACACTACACTCCGTCGGTGTATACTAAAAATGCTTCATTTACTGACAACACTGCTTTGTGTCTTTTAGCTCTATACTTCATCATAGATGAATGCAACATAATAAAGTCAATATCATCAAGTCATAGACTCATCAACAAGTTACTCAATGTATTCCTTATCCTCATTTGTCATGTACATCTTTCTCCATGTAGATTTCTCTGCTCTTCATCTTTTTCACCTTTCTTCAGATGTCTCGATATAGTAACTTACAAGATAAGTGCTATCAAAATAGTTGACATCAATGACAACATAATACTGATTTAATCATATTACATATATAATCAGAAACTCCTCAGTGATCTTTAATCAAAGATTCTTCAATCAGATTCCAAATCAGTTGTAGTCCAACAATCTCTCCCTTTGGCATTGATGGAAACTCAAGTAATATGAAATGTACCATACACATACCAAACATATATTCTACAACTTGTAAACAAATGCTATAAGTCAAATAGACTTAATATGTTTAATCATTACATTACTAAACCAACATTAAATAATATAGCTTTACCATCCTGTAGTTGTGTTCTTTTCAGTTCTCCTGTTCCTGCTTCTATTGTCTATAACTGATCTTCAATACTCTGTCTCATTTAGATTGTCTCTCCCTTAGATAATTATTGTCGGTGCTTGTTCCTTTTCATATAAACCTTGTTAGTGCTTGATCCTTTTCATATTGTCTATCTCTCCCTTTGACAACAATGCCAAAGAAAATAAATAAACAAATAATTCTCTCTCCCTCTGTATCTCTGAATACTGATAGTCCAATTGGTTCAAATTCTCAAACTTAATCACAACCTTGAACATGATTCAAAGTGTGAACTATGCTGCATCAACATGAATGATCTTCTAATAAAAATAGGCTGATGCAACATCCAGATCACCTTAGTGACCGATAGATAGGGGATGGACCCCAAGTCTAGTCCTCAAGTATTCAAATGTGTCTTTCGGTAGTGGCTTTGTAAAAATATCTGCAAGTTGTTCTTTAGATGTGACAAATTCTAACTTCACTTGCCTCTCTTGCACTTTTTCTCTTAAGTAATGATACTTAATAGATATATTCTTTTTTTTGAGTGCATCATAGGATTATTTGAAATATTAATAGCACTAGTGTTGTCACAATATATAATCACCGGGTCAGTGATTACCTCATTCATTCCTCCCAACACTTGTTTGATATATGCAATGTTTGAACAGTTAGTAGCAACAACAACATACTCTACTTCAGTTGTAGACTAGGAAATACAAGCCTGATTTTTACTTGTCTAGGTTACAAGTCTTTCACCAAAGAAAAATGCTCCTCCGGTGGTGCTTTTTCTATCATCCACATTTCCAGCCCAATCAGCATCAGTGTAAACTTTTAGTTCAAACTTCCCTTCCTTAGGATACCATAATCCATAATTCTTTGTTTTCTTTAGGTATCTTAAGATCCTTTTTGTAGCTATCATGTGTGATTCTCTAGGATTAGCATAAAATCTTGCAACAATTCCCACAACATGTGCTATATCTGGTCTATTGTGAACTATGTACATTAATTTACCAATCATGGATCGGTAAAGTGTTTGGTTTACCTATGTAGTTTCATCCTCCTTTGTCAATTTGCATCTAGTAGCCATTGGTGTTCCCACAGGTTTAGCATCTTCCATGCCAAATGTTTTCAGTACTTCCTTTATGTATTTAGATTGTGTGATGAATATCCCATCACTCTACTGAATCACTTGTAGTCCAAGAAAGAACTTAATCTCTCCGAACATAGACATTTCAAATTCCTTTTGCATTTCATCAGTAAATGCCTTGCAGACAAGATCTGAGCCTCCAAAGATAATGTCATCAACAAATATTTCAACAATGATAATAGTATCATTAGTATCACCTTTCACATACAGATTGCTATTTTCACTTGTTCTAACAAATCCAATACTTAACAAGTATGAAGTCTTTCATACCATGCTCTTGATGCTTTCTTCAAACCATATAAAGCTTTATGTAATCTACATACCATGTATTTATTGTCGGGATCAACAAATCCTTCAGGTTGTTCAATGTAGACCTCTTCTTCAAGTATACCATTCAAAAATGTTGACTTCACATCCATTTGATAGACTTTGAATTTCTTATGTGCAGCATATGCAAGTAGCATTCTAACTCCTTCTAATCTAGCAACAGGTGCAAATGTTTCACCATAGTCAATGCCTTCTTCCTGTGCATATCCCTTGCATACCAATCTAGCTTTATTTCTTGTGACTTCACCATTTTAATTCAATTTATTCCTGTATATCCACTTAGTACCAATAACATTCTTATCTTTTGGTCAGGGTACTAAGGACCAAGTTTGGTTCTTCTCTATTTTCTCTATTTCCTCCTTCATTGCATTAACCCACTCTTCATTCTCTAATGCAACTTTCACAGTTTTAGGTTCAAATTCACAAATTAAACATGTACCTTGTCTTGTTTTACTTCTAGTTTGCATTCCAACATGTCTGTTTCCAATGATTTGTGTTTCAAGATGATGTCTTCTGACAAAACTAGCCAAGACTTGATTTCTCCTTTCTTGTTCATCCTGTTCAGGGTCATTTCCTTGCTCGGTAGCTCCATCTTGTTCCTCGGTTTGTGTTGCCTGTTGTCCTGCATTGTTTCCTTGCTGACCAGTTGTCACAACTTGTGGTGTCGGTAGACACTCTGGAGGTTCAATGTAAGTGAATCTACCATAGTCTTCTAGTTCCTTTGTACTTCCCTCTATGTACTTGTCATCAAACTCATCAACATGAACATTAGTACTTTCAACTATCTTATTTGTAGCCTTATTCAAACATTTGTATGCTTTACTTGTAGTGGAATATCCCATAAATATTCCTTCATCTCCTTTAGAATCAAAATTTCCATTTCTCTCATCTTTCAAAATAAAGCATTTACTCCCAAAATTTTTGAAATAACTTATAGTAGGTTTGTGTCCAAACCATAGTTCATAAGGTGTTCGGTTAGAGTCCTTCTTTAGTTGTACTCGGTTAAGAACATACACAGCTGTCCTGATAGCTTCCCTCCAATATGTCTGAGCAACATTCTTCTGTAACATCAATGTCCTAGCATAGTCAATTATAGACCTATTCCTCCTTTCAGCAATGCCATTTTGCTAAGGTGTCCTCGGTGCAGATACCTATCTTTTGATTTCATGCTTATTATAAAAATTAGTAAATTCATCAGAGATAAATTCACCTCCTCTATCAGATCTTAAGCATTTTATTTCCTTTCCGATTTCTTTTTCTACCTTAGCTTTATACCACTTAAACATTTTGAAAGCTTTAGATTTCTCTTTCAGGAACATAACAGTCATCAGTCTAGTATAGTCATCAACAAAAAGAATAAAATATCTATCACCAGAATAGCTCCGAGTTCTCATAGGACCACACAGATTGGTATGAACAAACTCAAGTATGTTCTTTGTTGAATAGTCTTTTCTTTTAAAACTAGACTTAGTCATCTTACCTTTCTGACATTCATGGCACATGGCATGATCAGGTTTTGTCAAGTTAGGCAATCCTCTAACTCTTTTCTTTCTACTAATCTTGATCATGTTGTCAAAATTCACATGGCATAACCTTCTGTGCCACAACCAGGCATCTTCATCCTTTATTAATAAACAAGAAGACTGATCCATATCAAGATAGAATAGATTACCTCTGGATTGTGTACCAGTTCTGACAAGTCTTCCTCCATCATCATAGATCTTCACCTTTTTGCTCTCAAAAGCCAGTCGGTGGCCTGAATTGTTTAGCTGAGCCACACTTAAAAAATTATAGTTCAATCCATCTACCCAATATGCATTTTCACATTGTAGTCTGTCATTGATCATTATTGAGCCTTTACCTCTTACCATACAAGGTGCATCATTTCCCATTCTCATAGATCCTTCATTATATTCAACAAGATGATCAAACTTCTCTGCATCTCCAGTCATATGATGTGTACAGCCACTATTTATGATCCATGTATCATTTCTGCTTACTTTAGAGATCAGTGCTATCTCTTCATGTTTCTCTTCCTCTTCTGAGTCATCTTTCATAGCAACAAATACAACTTCTATGTCATCATCAAAATCAGATTCAATTTCAATATCTTCAGCTATGTAACATACCTTTTTTCTTTTTTCATCTTGGTTGTCTCTATTGTTGTGTCAGTAGCCTTTGTTGACTCTTCTCCCATAGCTTCCTTCAGATCAGTCTTTGGATCTATCATCATCTTTCTTCTAAGGACATCTAGTAGCGATGTGACCGAATTCTTTACAATTAAAGCATGCTAAAGGTAGCTTACCTCTATACCTTCCTTTTCCTTTGGGCAATCTTCTAGCCATAAGTGCTTCAAGCTCATCAAGTTCATCATCGGTATTGTCATCACTATCACAATTCTTACCATTCCTGCTAGACTTTCCAATCTTCAAAGAAGACATGAAAGAGGATTCAATAGAAGGAACAACACTGTTATCAAAGTTGTTTAATTCAAAGGTTGTAAGTTTACCAATCAGAGTGTCAAGAGTAAGATTGGATGTAGCTCTTGTTTCATGAATTGCAGAAATCCTGATTGCATAAACTGGTAGCAAACTTCTGAGAATCTTGCTTATCACTATTTCATCATCAATTAATCCATCAGATGCTCTAATAGCATGTACCACCTCTTTGAGTCTATTTGAATATTGGACAATGTTCTCACCTTCTTTCATTCTCATATCATCAAATATACCTCTCAGACTTTCAGCTCGGGCTCTTTTGACATTCAGATCTCCACTATATATTTGTGTTAACTTATCCCACATTCCTTTGGCAGTTGTACATGTCTTGATATCTTCAAATTCAGCGTCGGTATAGGCAGCATCAAGTTCCATCATAGTAACATTGTGTTCATGTTTGTCCTTTAGTTGATCAAGAGTTAAGGGACCAGTGGGCGGTAGTATGTAGCCATTCTCCATTAGATCTAGTGCAGAGTTTCCAATTCTAGATATGTGCGGCTTCATTCTACTTTGCCATATTGTGAAGTTCTCTTTGTTCAGTTTTGGTACTTCCCTCTTATACATCTTGAGACCTTTATGCTTAAGTCCTTAAAAATTTGTTTCAAGCAACCAGAGCTTTGATACCAATTGTTAGAATAACTGAGAGGGGGGTGAATCAGTTATCCAGTGTCCCAAAACAAAATGTATAATTCAAAACTATTTCTTCAATTTCTTCTCGTCGGTAAACACTAAATACTTTCACTGTCTGTACTTTTACCGATTACCAGTCTATTAGTTTATCAATCAAATCTAACATGTAACATGTAAAGAATGATAACAAACAAATATCAAAATCAACACATAACACAAGAGATTTAACGTGGAAACCCTGTAAAGGGAAAAACCACCTGGGACTGACAACCCAAAATTGTTCACTCTTTTGAAGTGAGGTCAGTTAAGACCCAACCCTATTAAAGGTTACAAACACATTGTCAGGTGTGACCTTGTTAGAGGATTTTAGACTAGAAGTTATCATCTAACCAACATTCACTATGGGGTTGACAGGATAACAATGTTCATTCTATGAATGATACATCATAAGACTTTCTTAGTCCACTCGATTAAGAGATTTTGACTGTATGCAATGGTTAAATATGTAATAGTAAATGATCTACCTTAATACAACTTCAATTGTAGATTATAGATCAATAATGAGTCCATACAAATCCTTCTGATCAATATTTCACTTTAGATTTAATACTGTATCAACTTATTGTCCATCGGTAATTGCTCTTTGTAGCTTAGTAATTGTTCTGCAACTCAGTTCTTACTAACCAGTATGATCATAATGCATGAAAACCATGTTCATGTGATATTCCTGTATTTTTTACTTCTTTCGGTGTCATCTCATAAAGAAATTTTGTTCCCTTATATAGACGAGTAAATCATTTTCTTCTCCACCATAAAATTTTGCCACTTAACCGCATTCATAGATTTTACTGCTTCAAACTTTCTCGGTACTTGTGTCAATAACACATTTCAATCTTCTCCGTTAGATCTTTCCTAAATTTTGTCAGCCGTCGATCTGTGTAACAAACATTATTTATTACCTCGATGTTATACACTTGCTAGCTCATCAATCTTATCAACTAAACTAATCATTTAATTCATTCTATTCTGCTCGGTAATAAAGAAATGCATCGGTGAATACTGCTCAATTAATACTGTGATTGGTATACACTACACTTCGTCAGTGTATACTAGAAATACTTCATTTACCGACAACACTGCTTTCTATCTTTCAGCTCTATACTTCATCATAGATGAATGCAACATAATAAAGTCAATATCATCAAGTCATAGACTCATCAACAAGTTACTCAATGTATTCCTTATCCTCATTTGTCATGTACATCTTTCTACATGTAGATTTCTCTGTTCATCTTTTTCACCTTTCTTCAGATGTCTCGGTATAGTAACTTACAAGATAAGTGTTGTCAAACTAGTTGATATCAATGACAACATTATACTGATTAAATCATATTACATATCTAATCATCAACTCCTCAATGATCTTTAATCATAGATTCTTCAATCAAATTCCAAATCAGTTGTAGTCCAACAATTTCAGCTCATTCCAATCTTCCAAGAAGAGTATCTCTTGTAAAGTTTGTAGTACAAGGTATAACTTGTTCAATCATTTGTGTTGTCTACTTAATAGAGGAGTCAATGTCCTTAGAATTTTTCATATCACTTCATTCTCTATCTTTGTTCCTCCACAAGATTTTATACCTGTAACAATTTCTGACATTCTACCCATATAGCTTCTAACAGATTCATCTTCCAACATTCTTGTATCTTCAAATGCACATATCCAATTATGTAATCTAACTCTTTTTGCATGTTCATCACCTTCAAAAGTAGAGTGTAAAGCTTTCCAAATTTCATGATATTTTTTAAAACATTTTACCTGAATGTACTCATTCTTCGGAAGGGCTGTCAAAAGTGATTCTCTTGCAAGTATGTTACACATGAATAGATCTCTCTCATTAGTAGCACATGTTTCAAGATTGTCCTCTTCAATGATAGTCTTATCATTCTTTGTAATCAACCAATAACCTGGTCCTAAACATAGTAGGTGTGTCTTCATCTTTTCTTTCCAACTGTCAAAATTTACTCCATCCAACTTAGGGCTTTCTTTCCTGAAATTCTCCATGGATCTCCTTAAGCTATTAAACTTCTTTTTCAAGGACTTGTCGCTCTAATACCAATTGTTAGAAAGTAAATTCCACCAAGATAACTAAGAGGGGGGGGGGGGGTGAATCAGTTATCAGATAATTATAACTTTTATCAACTTCAACAACATTAAACCATGCAAGCAATATAATTACCAACCATAGAAAGATATTCATGCACAATAACACAATGACACAAGATATGTTGACTAGGGAACCTCTTGATCAAAGAGTAAACTCTAGTGGGAATGATGCCCAAAAAAGATGCACTAATATGAATATTCTTTGTGAAAGGATGGAATCTATTAGGACTCTTATGAAATACATTCAGTACATATGAATCCCTGTTAGGAGATTTTGAATCCCTGTTAAAGGATTCTAACCCTGCTAAGAGTTATGGAAGACAGAAGGACCCACTGCCCAAATAGCTTCAGGGTAAGATCATTGAACACACTATCCAAATAATCTTTTTATTACTCAATAGAATAATATGTTACCTCTTCTCTGACTATGCCAAACTGTAGTCACTGTTACACCGGATCTCAATTTCAGATCTCTTTACCTCGCATGTCTTCCTTCTCAAATTCGCTTTCACATTTAGCTCTTTTCTTCACTTCATATTCATACAATACTATCCTCTTCTACTTACAACAAGGAAACACATTCCTTCCTTTATAGCACACTCAAATAATTACAAATGAGTCCACATACAATTACAAAATAAAAGTTTCCACACGCTACATCAGAATTACACAAAATTGTCGGCTTCCAAATACAATAAATCTTCAGTCGTAAGACCTCAAAGTTTGCACTATCATCCACGTCACTATAAATGTGTCTTCAACTTCCCTTTAACCACACAAAACAAGATTCCATCCCAATTAGGATATATCATTTGATTTCCACAAATCGCTACTCAGGAACACTGCCTAAATACTGCTTCCACCAAAATGCTTATAACTTCCATGAATAAAAGAATTAATTTCTACGCTCTTAACCATACACATATAACATCTCAAAGAGTATATCCTCCACATCACATAGCTCCAACTACAATAACCCACGTGCACTAATCCAAACTCTGTCTACTTCTCTATAAGATTCCAGAAGATCGTTGTGTTGACATCAATGACAATCATAGTCATGAATGCAACAAGAACTGCTACAGAATGACTGCCAAACATTTAGCATTCATTCCTAACAATATCCCCCATTGGCATTGATGGAAATATAGATGAAAAAACATCCAATGTTCCAAAAATCCAATACTACAAATCATTCAAAATCACCAAATTGACAAAGAGGATTGAGTCACCTACCGGTTCTCCTGAATCGAGAGGTCTCTAGTATCGTTTGGCCCTCTCAAAGTGATGATCTGACAGTGGGAATGACATCCTAGCAGCTCTACTCTTCTCTCTCTCAAGCTCCAATCTCCAAATGACACGTGCACAATGAGCCTATTGTGGACTCCTTTTCCCTATTTATAGCCTATGGACCCGATGTGCTTGGTGTGTGGACCCTATCTCCCATTTTTCTTCTGTTTCACCCCATTCACATCCATCTTTTTTTTATCATTTCTTTCGTGAGATTGATTGTCCAACTCGACAAAAAAAAATAAAAAATAAAAAAATAATAATAAAAAAATCAATTTAATAATTTTTTGTCAATCAATCCCTCGAGGGGGCATACATAGGTTGTCTGGACATTGTCTGGGGCAAGGGCAAAAATGCTTGAAATTTTCTTTAAAACAATGTGACATGCACATTATTTCAAAGAGGGGCAAAATGTATACACTTAAAAATGGCTTCATTAATTAATTAAATATTTATTATTTAATTGATATTGACTTGATGAATTAATTAAATATTTATTATTTAATTAATAATTATTTCCTCTATTTATTAAATAGATTATTCAATTTATTTAGTAAATTCACTATAGTCTATTCCTTTATCCTAAGTCTTCTAATTAGTCTTATTAAAGTGATTTAATTAAATATACAATCACCTAAATATGACTAAGTCCCCTAGTCCACCTCATCTACCCGCTCACTTGACACATCACTTTGGCTAAAATAAATAATTATTATTAATTATTTATTGGTAATTATCCTCACCCACACATGTCCTATTCTTAAGGGCTATGTGGCCTCATAGGACTTGGTCTCATGACCACATGTCCTCTCTTAAACTGAGTCAAGAGACATTCCCTATTCCTAAGGGGCTTCTCAAGCCACCTCTAAGGGTCAAAGGTGACTCATGGGACACTTGTACCAAGAGTCCTATTAAGGAAAATGTCTCTCCCTCTTCCTCTCTTTGGTCTTTGTGAGACACTTGACATGTGTCTTTCCCTTCCACCTTGTTCTCCATGTCAATGTGAGAGGAACATCATCCCTATTATTCCTCCCACATTCCAACTACATCCTCCTTTCTCTCAACTCCTTCAACCAAGTCAATTCTAGACCTAGGATCTTCCACCTTTCATTCTCCACCATAGGATTGTGCCACCTAGGCTTAGATCCTCCAAAACTCTATAAAAGGAGCCTCATTTCCCCTTTGTGAGCTAATGGGTATTTTGTAATCAAGCATTCAAGCAATAGGCAATCAAGCATTCTAAGCATCCAAGCACTCATTATCAGCAAAATCAAGCATATTCATATCATTTTGTGAGCATCCACACTATCCTCATTCCATTTGCATTCTATCCATTAGTTGCATAATCAGGCTTTGGGCTATTTTGTACTCACTTATTCAATCTCTACACTTTGGTGACATATTGGGTAAGGAGTTTCAAATTGGAAATCTAAGAGCTCAACCATCCAAGAAATCAAGGCTAGGAGGACAATGGAGACAAGCTGCATGGTAGGTGAAGGTAATTGATTTAATTTCATCATTTGTGATTACTTTGCATTCTTCATTGTGTTGCATTAGATAGATTTATTAGCTTCTAGATAGTTAATTTATCATTTCTAGTATTAGACATCTAATTTGCATATATTTTTGGCACCCACTATGGGGCCACCCATGTTTTTAACATTCTATTTTTGAGTTTTCCGTGTGTAGATTTTCTATAGGTCACTTCTGCGCATTTGTACCCGATTTCTGCGCATTCATCCATTTCTGCTGCACATCCATCCTGACATTTTCTGATATCTATCTTTCTCATTTTCCTGCACATTCATTTAACTATTCTACACTTCTATTATTTTCCACTGTGCATTCATACATTCTACGCATTTACTCCATTTGACTATGCATATATTTATTTATGTTGCGCATTCATACAATCTGCACACCTGTTTCTATTTTCTGTGCATTTACTCTCTATTTCTCCGCATTTGTAATCTATTATAGTTAAATTCAGTTTTTTAGTTTTTTTCATTTTAGCTAATCCTTTAACAGGTTTTTGTTCATTCTGGTAGTCTTTAGGCTATTTTTCAGGATGTTATTTTGGAGACCCTATTGCAAAAATTTCTAACAGTTTGTTTGCAGGGCTCTTAAGGGGTTTTCCAAATAAACTATAACCTCGTTTGGGCTTTAAAATACGACATGTTTTTCAAATTCATATGTCTTCTTTAGAGTAGATTTTCTATCTATTGTGTTTTTCTTTCTAAGCATATATGTAATCCCAAAATTATAACAACGTATCCTCTCCCCTCACCATTCGTGGACCTTGGGTGTAAGAGAAACTGTTATAATTTTTGGAGGGTGGTCTTTGGTGGGAAAAGAGTTACTCACCCCAAGGAACGACCCAATCGATAATAGGCTAAAGCCAAGCCTTTCCAAACCGGTATATAAAAAATGCTAGTGTGATTAGTCTCACATTAGATAGGTGTGAATTCATTGTGGCAACCAAATTCTCCTCCAGTACCCCAATGGTGTGTTAAAGTCCTACATAGTAGAGGTGAAAGCCTTGCTTTGAAAGGATTGGGAGAGCCCCCTTAATTGGGAAAATGACTTGATCACAACCACTTGAATGGATGTCCTTACTAAATTTTTTTGTATAGTGTCCAAAAACCTTCTATTTGCTGGCTCAAGGGGTCACCCACGCCTATGAAGACACCCCACATTACTCAGGGTTCATAGTAGAGATAGCAGTTCTTTGGTAAGTAATGAACCATTGAATTTAGAACTTGGTGTGCCTAAGAAGTGAGTGCACTGTAAGGAGGATCCCGTGCCTCCAAGTTCCTAGGCTGTCCGCTATGGATTTGCGTGGCTGGATTGTATTATCCTAGTGGGGATTTAGTAGATATTGTCCTTGTCAACCTTAGGATTGTAAGTGTGATTGTGCATTCATACTAGATTAAATTAGATCAAAATCATTTCTATCTTGTGTGTGTGTGTCTATGTATTTTATCTTTTCCAAAAACGAAATCCATCAGAAAACCAAAAAATTCAAATTTTCAGCTCAAAATCATCATAAATTCAGAATTTGTGCATTTGATCAATCTTGCTGTGCATATGTTCATATTGTCTATGCTTTTGATTTTTCTAGTTTGCATCTATTAGATACATCCATGCATTTGTTACATCTTGCTACACATTGATTTAATTGTCCTACGTAGTTGTTGCTGCACATTTACAACAGAGAGCATTTCCACAGACCTTGACAATTTCAAAATTACCTTTTCAGATACCCATTTTCATCTTCAGTTAGATTCTAGAAAAACATACGATTTACACAGACCTCTGATCTTTAGTTTGACTATTTTCATCATGATTCCTTCATCAAAGAGTCATCAAATCTCAAATCATTTTCTTCTAATCTTTAAAATTCCAAATTCCATGTTGAAATGTCACCTTATCTATCAGATTTTGATCTTTGTGAGTTTATCCTATTAGGATCTATCATCCTCAATAAAACTTACTTAGGTTACTATCTCTTGATTTTTCTTTGTCATATCATAGTGAGATCTATACCTCCTATTGAGTTAGATTTTATCAAGTTGTCCCATCAATTTTCAATACTTTTTCAATATCTTTTTCCATATCATTTCTATCAAACACTTTCCATATCTTTTCATCAAAAATCTTTCATCCCATAATCAACTTTCACATTTTTATGGTCCAAACTCAATCTCAGAAACTTAAACAAACCATTGATCTAGAATCCCTAGATAAGATGGAAGGAAACAAAAACAATGAGGAAAAATCTTGGTCTAGAATTCCTAAGAAAACTTCACTTTTTACATCAGATGAGGAACCCACAGATCAAGAACTTAGGGATGCTACACAAGATCCTCGATTTTATAATGTCATGGAAAGACTCCTAGACATGGATATAGAGATGTATTTCCTCATGCTTTCTCAACAAGGAGCCAAAATACCAAGTGATTTTGATGTTTCCCATCTTAGAGAACCACCTAATACAAACAATCAAGAAATCCCTAGTAGTTCTCAAGATACTCATGGAACAAAAGAAACCAATCAGCAATCCAATGCTTCTCAAAATAACCAACAAAACAACGCCTCTCAAAACAATTAGCAATCTAATGCTTCTCAGGATACTCAACAACATAATGTTTCCCAAAACACTCAAGGAAACACGTTATCTTTGGATCCCATTCTACAAAAAATTCAGATGCTTCAACAATAAATTCGTGACATTCAAACTGGATCATCAACTAAGAAGTATTCCTTGGATGATATATGTCCTTATCCTATTGATAAGAATTTAGCAATGATTCCATTCCCTCCTCATTTTGAGGTACCAAAATTTGACAAATACAAAGGGAATTCGGATCCATAAGACCACATTCGTGAGTTTTGTGCTACTTGTATTGAAGTCACTCACAATGACACTTATCTTATGTGACTATTTCCATGAAGTTTAGGAGGACAAGCCATGGAATGGTTCTCCAAACTACCCCCAGGCATCAAATATTTCAATGAGCTTATTGACAAGTTTTTGATTCATTACTCATATAATATCAGACATGAAGTCACTATGCTTGATCTTTGCAATGTGCATCAAAAGAATGGAGAACCCTTCCTTACTTTTTTGCAAAGATGGCATCAATTGTTTGCCAAGTATCCATGAACGATTCCTGAAAAAGAAAAGATGGATATCTTTGTGCATAACCTTACACCGGGAATGAGTTATAGGTTACAATTGAAATGTCCACCAAAATTCAATAAGCTCATAGAAAATAGTATCAAAATTGAGGAAGCCATGGTCAGAAAAGGTGAGATAAAACTTTATTCCAAGGATAATGTTGGGTCTTCGAATTCTAATCCCAACAACTATAACAATGACAAATCTAAATTCTGGAATAAAAACAAAAACATTGTCAATAATGGGATTGTTGATAATTGCAATTTCAAACCAACAAAACC
This sequence comes from Chamaecyparis obtusa, assembly GCA_027943335.1. Classification (NCBI taxonomy): domain Eukaryota; kingdom Viridiplantae; phylum Streptophyta; class Pinopsida; order Cupressales; family Cupressaceae; genus Chamaecyparis; species Chamaecyparis obtusa. The sequence goes on from BSBK01005403.1 coordinate 210,715, forward strand.
CCTATTAAATCTCACAAGTAAGGCCAATGCTACTCAAGCTACCTATAGTAATCATTCAGCAAATCCCAACACCAACATAGATTCATCTAAACCAAGATTTCCTTTTATGTCACCTTGAAGAAATTTTACTCCTTTAGGGGAATCTCTTGAATCAGCATTACAGAAGTTAATCACAAAGAAATTCATTACACTTCTTGAAACTAAAGATTTTGAACCTAGAGTGAAACCTTCTTGGTGGAATGGGAATGATTATTGCGAATTTCATAGAGGAAAAGGACATAAAACCAATGACTGCCAAAGGCTCAAAAATGCAATTCAAGACTTAATTGAAAGTGGTGAAATTAGTGTTGACGGACATACCTCAAATGAATCACATACGGCTTTCAAAGATCCACTTCCTGAGCATGAAAAAGGAGGTTCTTCCAATACTAAGGGTGATAACCAAGCCAATTATAATACTACACCTTATAGATATGTTGGTAACATTTTTGAATGTCATCCTTCAAAGTACTATGCCAATGTCATTACCATAAAGGAAAAATTAGAGAGTCAACCAGTCCATGTTACTACTCGTTCTCAATCCAAGGTTACTCTCCAAGGAGTCCCGTCTAAACCAAGCACCTCTCAAAACAAGTCTATTTATGTCCCAAAGTCTACACCAAATATTTCCAACTAGTACAATCTTTTGGAACAACTCAAGAAAACACTTGCCCAGATATCCATCTTAGAGCTTTTGCATCTATTCCCATCTCACAAAGATATCCTTGAGAAAGCTCTCTTAGAGACCCAAGTCCCCATGAATCTAGATCATGATCAATTTCAAGCTATGGTGGGACATTTAACAACCCCACATTACCTATCCTTCACTGAAAATGATGATTTACCTATTACCCAACCTCATAATGCTCCCCTACATATCGAAGTCCTTGTACAAAGTCACAAAATCAAGAGAGTACTAATAGATGGAGGAGCTAGCTTGAATATATGCACATTGAAATTAGTCCTTGCATTGGGATTTTATGAAAATGTTGTAGATCCAAAGAAGAAAATCACAATAAAAGCTTATGATGAAGAAGAGAGGTCATCCAAGGGATCTGTTGTTCTTCCTATCAGACTAAGTCCTATAATCAAAGATGTACCTTGCCAAGTTCTTGACATGGATCTTGCTTATAACATTCTCTTAACCATGGATTCATTCCATGTAAGCTATGCCATCAACTTATCATCAATGTTAAAAATTCCCTCACAATGGTCAGGAGATCACTATTAAGGGAGATACTAATCCTTTCCCGTATTATAGCACTGTGAAGACATCTGATTCTTTGGTACCTTATAATTGTACTGGATCTTCTACAACTACACCCATTGATCCTAGTAATATAGCATCAACTTCTAAATCTAATGGGATCAAGATAGACATAAAGGAAAGAAGTATGGGAGAGTACACTCTAGCTCAAGCTCTTTGCATCATAGAGTTACCTTTATCTCCTAGATCATATGGTAGATCTTTGATCACTAAACAACAATCAGAACCCCCTTCAATGCTTTTTTATGATAGATTTATAAGTGGGGCCACTATATCAAAAGAGGCAGCTGAGCGTAACGCTAATCATTTGCTTAAGTCATAGAAGAATGAAGAGGATATCAAACATGAATATATATCACCTGATGTATATGGTAAAGGGTATACTTTGCTACAAAAGATGGGATACCAAGGTGATGGACCTATAGGGTTACAAAGAGAGGGTGTTATCAAGCCAATTTTGAAAAATCCAAATTATCAAAGAGATACCATAGGATTAGGATACAAAGGAGAAGGACAAAAAGAACCAAAAGGAAAAGAAAAGATTACACCTTTTCATGAGACCTCCAAAGCTCCTACCCTACAGTTCTGAAAACATGGTATGTATGTAGATCCAGAGAAACATAGGATAGCACAAAGAATCATTGATAGACTCGGGGATAATGATGATTCTAACTCAAATGATTATGAATGGGATTCATTATCTGATGGTACTGAAGAAGTAGGAGATGATGTTTTCCATCACTATAATAACGATTACCATGAAGGAGAGAGTTCAAGGACTGACTCACTCGGATTAGTCCCTTGTGATACTACTTTTGTTGATTGTGAGGAAGTGAGCTTTATCTTGCGATAGATGAATCAGATGAGAGTATGGAAATAAACCTTGTTGATACCATCATAAAAATTAACAAATTTTCCATCAATACCATCTCTTCCTTTGAAACTGACCCGAATGATCCAATGCCCCTTGTACATCCTGAACTTATCGATTGGGATTCTCCCAATCATCTAGAACTTGATGTCTTCCATAATGATGATGTAATCATTGACTATCTTAGGATCAAGGATCATTTACCACTAGGAGATCACAAGTTAGGATTTATGATAGAACTCAATGACATGGCTTATTTTGGAGAGAGTGCCAATCCTTTTAGTCATAAAAATATAAAAATAATAAATAGATCTAATGGTGAAAACCACTTAGTGGCAGTATTAGATCCAAAAATAGTAAAAAGAAAAGATGCATCTAATGGTGAAAACCTCTCCGAGGTGCCTAACAATGGAAGGATTGACACTCTTCCCAATTATCTATATCGAGAGAAATCTGCCATCCTTATAGAACCAACAGTACCTCTTAACATTGGAACAGAGGAGTCTCCGCACATTCTCAAAGTAGAAACATCCTTGATAGAATCAGAGAAAGAAGCTTTTGCAAAAATTTTCAAACAGAGAAAAATCAACTTTGCTTGGTCCTATGCTAATATGCCTAGGCTAGACCCTAATCTCATTATGCATCATTTATCTATTGCACTAGGTGTTAAACTAGTTAAGCAGAAGCTCCACAAGATGAATCCACACATTGTACTAATGGTTAAAGCAGAATTGAAGAAACTCTTAGATGTTGGAATCATTCATGCTATTGATTATACTGAGTGTATCTCAAATAATGTACCAATATCAAAACTAGACAAGTCTATCTAGATTTTTATAGACTTTCAAGATCTCAATAAAGCTTGTCCAAAAGATGATTTTCCTCTGCCAAATATTGACATTATTGTTGATCTGACAGTTGGGTATGAGATGTTATCATTAATGGATGGTTTTTCTGGCTATAACTAGATCAAGATTGCACCAGAAGACTAGGAAAAGACTTATTTTACTTGTCTATGGGGTACATACTATTGGAATGTGATACTATTTGGGCTAAAAAATGCTTGAGCAACTTACCAAAGAGCTATGACCACAATCTTTCATGACACGATGCATACCATTATGGAAGATTATGTTGATGAAATTTTAGCAAAATCCAAAGATAGAGCTAGTCATTTGAGAGTGTTGAATAGAATATTCACTTGGATGGAAAAGTATCAGATTCGACTCAATCCAAAGAAATGTGTGTTCGGGATCACATTTGGTAAACTGTTAGGGTACATTGTCTCAACCAAAGGGATCGAGGTAGATCTAGAAAAGGTTAAAAAAATAATGGAGATGGATTCCCCCACTAACATCAGTTAGTTAATATCTTTGCAAGGATGTCTCCAATCCATCTGAAGATTTGTTTCTCAACTACCAGATCGAAGTCATCCTTTTCAACATTTGTTGCATAAAAATATCTTATTCCAATGGGATGATAAGTGTGAGGAAGCTTTCAATAAAATCAAGCAATATCTGGTGAATCCTCCAACTTTGATGTCACCAATTTTGGGCAAGCCACTCTTGCTCTACATTTCAGCTATGACAGTCTCACTAGGTGCTCTTCTAGCTCAACAAGATCATGAAGGAAAAGAAAAAGCCATATACTATATTAGTCGCACCCTAGTGGGATATGAGCTAAACTATTCTCCAATAGAAAGAGCATGTCTAGCCATTATTTTTGCTTTACAGAAGTGGTGACATTACATGTTGTCACATTCAATCAAGCTTATTGCAAAGATTGATCCTTTAAAGTATCTATTAAGAAAGGCAACGTTGACAGGCAGATTGACAAAGTGGGTCATGCTACTTAGTGAATTTGACATTGAGTATGTGGATAGGAAGGCTATCAAAGGCCAAGTGATAGAAGATCAACTAGCTGATGCCCCATTAATGGATGACCAACCTATACACGTAGAGTTTCTTGATGCACACATCTTGGCTTTATCTACACAAACATGGAAACTATACTTTGATGGATCATGTACTCAACAGGGTTCAGGAGCTGGTATTCTCTTTGTCACACCGCAAGGATACACATTTCCAAAGTCTTACAAGCTACTGTTTCCTTGCACCAATAATGTAGTAGAATATGAAGCTTTGATGATTGGGCTAAAGATGGCTTTACAGTGGAATGTAGCAGAACTGAATGTCTACGAGGATTCTTAGTTGATTATAAACCAAGTTAATGATGATTATCAGACTAAAGATGATAAATTATTACCATATAAACATATGATTGATGACTTCAAATAATATTTCTCAGTCATCACTTTTGAGTAGATTCCTCAGCATGATAACAAGGTTGTTGATGCAATGGCTACGATTGCTTCTTTGTTTGATACAGAGGATACCAAGGCCCATTTTGAGTTCTTGGTGGAATCCTTGACTTGTCCTGCATATGATGATCCTGATATGAGTATTATATGTCATCTTATTGGACATGACTCCCTATTTTATGGAAAAATCTATTCTTATCTAAAAAATGACATCCTACCCCCTGAGCTATCTTGTAATAAAAAATGAACTTTTCTCCGCCAAGCCTCCCGCTATGTCCTAATATCTGATACCCTTTATGGGCAAGGTCTTGATGGTACTCTCCCATGATGTCTCAAGCATGATGAAGCTCAAAATGCCTTGCGAGATGTACATGAGGGTATTTGTGGGACACATTCAAGTGGTCCCTCTTTGGATAAAAAACTCATGCGTATGGGTTATTATTGGCCTACCATGGAAAAAAATTCCTTTCATTTTGCTAGGGCATGAAAGAAATGTCAGATACATGGAAATCTTATTCATGCTCCAGCACAAGAACTACATCCTTTTACAACTACCTTGCCATTCAGTTGGTGGGGATTCGACCTCATGGGTGCCATCAACCCTCCATCTTCCAATGACCACAAATGGATTATCACTGGAATAGAGTATTTTACTAAATGGATTTAGGCTGTTCCATTGATTACCGCCACATGGAAACAAATATCCTTGTTTATCTTAAACTATATCATTTGCATATATGGTATACCTATGTATCTCATTACTGATCATGGGAAATAGTTCCAAAATCAGGACATGGATGTACTATATGCAAAATTCCATATGACCCATAACTATTCCTCCATATAATATCCCCAAGGAAACAGCCAAGTTGAGGCGTCAAACAAAACAATTGTTAAAATCCTGCAAAATACTGTCAATGATGCTAGCTGTGACTGGCATATCCAATTGAATCTAGTCTTATGGGCTTACCGCACTTCCATCCATACTCCCACTGGAGCCATCCCATATTCCCTTGTCTATGGATCTGAAGCAGTCCTGCCCCTCGAGGTCGAGTTGCCTTCACTTGGTGTCGCTCTCAAAGATGTCTAATACTAGAAATGATAAATTAACTATCTAGAAGATAATAAATCTATCTAATGCAACACAATGAAGAATGAAAAGTAATCACAAATGATGAAATTAAATCAATTACCTTCACCTACAATGCAGCTTGTCTCCATTGTCCTCCTAGCCTTGATGGTTAAGCTCTCAGATTTCCAATTTGAAGCTCCTTGCACAAGATGTCACCAAAGTGTGGAGATTGAATGAGTGAGTGCAAAATAGCCCAAAGCTTGATTATGCAACTAATGGATGGAATGTAAATGGAATGAGGATAGTGTGGATGCTCACAAAATGATATGAATATGCTTGATTTTGCTTGATAATGAGTGCTTGGATGCTTAGAATCTTGATTGCCTATTGCTTGAATGCTTGACTACAAAATACCCATTAGCTCACAAAGGGGAAATGAGGCTCCTTTTATAGAGTTTTGGAGGATCTAAGTGTAGGTGGCATAATGCTACAATGGAGAATGAAAGGTGGAAGATCCTATGGCTAGGATTGACTTGGTTGAAGGAGTTGAGAGAAAGGGGGATGTAGTTGGAATGTGAGAGGAAGATTAGGGATGATGTTCCTCTCACATTGACATGGAGGAGAACAAGGTGGAAGGGAAAGACACATGTCAGGTGTCTCACAAAGACCAAAGAGAGGAAGAGGGAGAGACATTTTCCTCAATAGGACTCTTGGTAAAAGTGTCCCATGAGTCACCTTTGACCCTTAGAGGTGGCTTGAGAAGCCCCTTAGGAATAGGGAATGTCTCTTGACTCAGTTTAAGAGAGGACATGTGGTCATGAGACCAAGTCCTATGAGGCCACATAGCCCTTAAGAATAGGACATGTGTGGGTGAGGATAATTACCAATAAATAATTAATAATAATTATTTATTTTAGCCAAAGTGATGTGTCAAGTGAGTGGGTAGATGAGGTGGACTAGGGGACTTAGTCATATTTAGGTGATTGTATATTTAATTAAATCACTCTAATAAGACTAATTAGAAGACTTAGGATAGAGGAATAGACTATAGTGAATTTACTAAATAAATTGAATAATCTATTTAATAAATAGAGGAAATAATTATTAATTAAATAATAAATATTTAATTAATTCATCAAGTCAATATCAATTAAATAATAAATATTTAATTAATTAATGAAGCCATTTTTAAGTGTATATATTTTTCCCCTCTTTGAAATAATGTGCATGTCATATTGTTTTAAAGAAAATTTCAAGTATTTTTGCCCCTGCCCCAAACAATGTCCAGACAACCTATGTATACCCCCTCGGGAGATTGATTGACAAAAAATTATCAAATGGATTTTTTTATTATTATTTTTTTATTTTTTATTTTTTTTTATCGAGTCAGACAATCAATCTCACGAAAGAAATGGTAAAAAAAAGATGGATGTGAACAGGGTGAAACAGAAGAAAAATGGGGGATAGGGTCCACACACCAAGCACATCAGGTCCACAGGCTATAAATAGGGCAAAGGGGTCTACAATAGGCTCATTGTGCACGTGTCTCATTTGGAGATTGGAGCTTGAGAGAGAGAAGAGTAGAGCTGCCAGGATGTCGTTCCCACTGTCAGATCATCACTTCGAGAGGGCCAGACGATACTAGAGACCTCCCGATTTAGGAGAGCCTGTAGGTGACTCAATCCTCTTTGTCAATTTGGTGATTTTGAATGATTTGTAGTATAATTTTAGCATGTTTAGGGTATTTTGAATCATAAGTTTAGGTTAGAAATTTTTTTGTTCTTGGTCGGTAAACAAATGCGTAGTTGCGGCGCATGAATGCGCAACATTGAGCCATGTTTGCACAACAAACTGCCATTTCTGCGCATTCATTTAGGGTAGCTGCGCATTTGTGGTTTAGGATAGCTTGTACTATGAAAATATTAGATAAAAGTGTGCATATGTGGATTCTGCACATGTGTCAAGGAATGTTGCACAAATGTGAAACAAATATGTGCATATGTGAAAAACTGCACAAACATTTAGGAAAACTACGCATGCATTTTTCAGTGCTACGCATTTGTGTTAGTTGATAGGATTTGGTTAAATTAGCAAGTCAATTAGGTCAAACTTGATGTTGATAGTCTGATTTAATCTGTCGGCTATTGATTTGGATCAATTTGATCAAGATAGGCAACGTTGTAGCATGGTCACTTGTTAACCTTCCTGAATTTAGATAATTGATAGAATCATTTATTGTAAACATGTGAAAAACATGTTTTCAATTGATTTGATAGGATAGATAGATTGATAGATCAGTTGATCAAAATCTGATAGCTTGATTTTGTTGACTTTAATAGGAGGATATTACCGACATTCTGATGTCATGGGAGAGATATCCCGTTACACAAAACTTGAGACCGGCGCTGTCAGAGACTGACCCACACATGTCCTATTCTTAAGGGCTATGTGGCCTCATTGGACTTGGTCTCATGACCACATGTCCTCTCTTAAACCGAGTCAAGAAACATTCCCTATTCCTAAGGGGCTTCTCAAGCCACCTCTAAGGGTCAAAGGTGACTCATGAGACACTTGTGCCAAGAGTCCTATTGAGGAAAATGTCTCTCCCTCTTCCTCTCTTTGGTCTTTGTGAGACACTTGACATGTGTCTTTCCCTTCCACCTTGTTCTCCTCCATGTCAATGTGAGAGGAACATCATCCCTATTCTTAGTTTCACATTCCAACTACATCCCCCTTTCTCTCAACTCCTTCAACCAAGTCAATCCTAGCCCTAGGATCTTCCACCTTTCATTCTCCACCGTAGGATTGTGCCACGTAGGCTTAGATCCTCCAAAAATCTATAAAAGGAGCCTCATTTCCCCTTTTTGAGCTAATGGGTATTTTGTAATCAAGCATTCAAGAAATAGGCAATCAAGAATTCTAAGTATCCAAGCACTCATTATCAGGAAAAATCAAGCATATTCATATCATTTTGTGAGCATCCACACTATCCTCATTCCATTTGCATTCCATCCATTAGTTGCATAATGAAGCTTTGGGCAATTTTGCACTCACTCATTCAATCTCCACACTTTGGTGACATCTTGGGCAAGGAGCTTCAAATTGAAAATCTGAGAGCTCAACCATCCAAGAAATCAAGGCTAGGAGGACAATGGAGACAAGTTGCATTGTAGGTGAAGGTAATTGATTTAATTTCATCATTTGTGATTACTTTGCATTCTTCATTGTGTTGCATTAGATAGATTTATTAGCTTCTAGATAGTTAATTTATCATTTCTAGTATTAGACATCTAATTTTCATATATTGGGCATACTGATTATAAGTACTTGACATATATCACAAATGTTGCTAATTAAGGTTGGCGGGGTGATTACGCCTATCTTGAAAAAGACTGTCAAATCATTATGCTTTCAAATCAATTACCTATCGACGTATCCCTTGCAAGGGAGAGAAGCCAAACACATAAAGAACATGCACATAAACACGACAACTGAAAAACTTAAATGGAATAACCAAGAAGTACCAAATGATGAATGCTCAATTGTTGTAATGGCAAAGCAATATCAGAACCCTCCATTTCTAGAGCTTGATTTTTCTATAGTCCTAATGATTTTTCTTATTTCTTGTCTGTGCTTGGTGACAAGATTTTGAACATTGTTGACATACTTAAATGGAATACACAATACCAAATGATGAATGCTCAATTGTTGTAATGGCAAAGCATTAGAACCATCCATTTCTAAAATTTGATTTTTTATAGTCTTAATTATTTTTCTATAGTCCTAATGATTTTGAAAATTGTTGACAAAGAGTGTTTCTTTTTTTGATTATAGTATAAATGATTTTTCTATAGTCGTAATGATTTTTCTTATTTCTTGTCTTTTGTCCCATTTTGATTTCCTATGTCCATGTTCGTGATAGGATTTTGTCACCTTATTTTGATGGTATATTTCATTCACTCTATGTGGAATACTATTTTGTTCACTATTTTATATCAACTTGATATTTCTTTCATTTTTCATATACATAGAGACTACACATGCTTATAAAAAAATGAGCTATTTGATTTAGGTTTACTTTTCATTATTGTAAATGGTTAATATTTCTGATGGTACTCCTTTGTGTATTTCATATAAAAATAATCATAAAAAAATAATAAATGTAGTAACGATGGTGCGGTGCATTATTGATATAGGCTTGATGACTCTTGTCAATGTGCCAAACTATCAATGTGGTGGTGGGTAGTGTGTGTTGAAGACTTCATAGACACTGAGCAACCCTGGACGACAATTTTGGTGCTGCCCAAATAGAAAAAAGGTTGCTAATGTGTATATATTTAATGTTTCTAATGTAAATACTATTCATTATAATATAAGAACTAATGTAGACTGGGCATCACAGGGAAATAATGGCTGCAAATACTTTAGTTGGGTCAATGAAAACTCATCTGCATCTATTCGCTCATCTCCAATTATCTATGATGAAGGATTTGAGTGAAAAATGTGTTAGGCTAGGGACAATTATGAAATTATATTTTTACGATGGCTTCTATGTATTGTAATCGCATATCTTTGTTGCGACCATATGCAGAGATGAACTCAGGAATTAGTTAGTTAAGTATTTTCATATTGTAACTAATGTTTTAATATGGATATGACATAACTTCTCTTTGCCTCAAGTGTGCATATATATGGTTTACATCTTTTTTTAGAATAATTCTTCATAATTATGGCTCAGGTGAGCCCCAATCTACTATCAATCACACGATTTAACGTATAGTGTTTTCTTGATTATTCCATTTGTTCCTTGAACTTGACTATGCATTGACTATCATTTTTAAGCTTGAGCGAGGCTTTATACCACACACCGTCTGTAGATTTGTACGTAACATTGATTTAGGCTGGAGGTAAACTACATGTGTCATGTAAACAACATGGTTGAATGCAATCTCTTTTGCACATTTTAAAGAGTTTTCCCACCAATACAAGTGTAAATAACACATTGAACGTAATCTACGAATGCTATGTGGTATGAAGTCTCATTGAAGTTTGAGCATCCTCCCTTTATTCTAGTACGAGCATCCTCCCTTTGTTCCAGTACGAGAATCCTTAGTTTATTCTAGTGAGGGATTGGAATGAGTTCATTTTGGATGCAAAGGAGAAAGGGGATACTCAAAGAGGAATTACACTAGCAAATGAGAGAAGAAGGTATAAACATGATAGCTGAGAAACATAAATGTAGATTTCACAATAGTTGAGAAACATAATTGTAGGCATCATGGTCACAATGTTTTGGAGACAACATAATTGAGTTGTATACCCAAGCGATGGAGTGCAACTTTTGCACCTTTGATTCCAAGTTGACACTACGGGATACAAAGATCATAGATAAGGAATACATTTAGAGAGCGGAGGAGGGCCATAATGACCAAAATAATACAGGATGAACCTCAAGTTAAATGAGGCAACTGCAAACATTTTAATAGATTTTTATTATTAAATAATGAAATTTGCATATACTAGTATTCTAAGCCCCCTCATTACATGATTTATTATTGTAAGCCCCCTCTAACTTATGCATCTAGAAAATGAAACTACAACCTACTGGGATTGAGACAAACCTTATAGAACAACAGCAGCTAGGAAGGATTGCTTGCCAACATCTGTTGAATACATCTATAGCTCATGAATACAAGGTGTAGCTCATGAATACAAGGTCCTCCAACAGATGTATTCAATAGATGTTGCCAAGCGATCCTTCCTAGCTGTTGTTGTTCTATAAGGTTTGTCTCAATCCTAATAGGTTGTAGTTTCATTTTCTAGATGTGTAAGTTAGAGGGGGCTTACAATAATAAATCATGTAATGAGGGGGCTTAGAACACTAGTATATGCAAATTTCATTATTTAATAATAAAAATCTATTAAAATTTTTGCAGTTTCTAGCTCATTTAACTTGAGGTTTGTCCTATATTATTTTTGTCATTATGGCCCTCCTCCACTCTCTAAATTTATTCCTTATCTATGGCCTTTTGATCCCGCAGTGTCAACTTGGAATCAAAGGTGCAGAAGTTGCACTCCATTTCTTGGCTATACAACTCAATTACATTGTCTCCAAAAAATTGTGACCATGAAACCTACAATTATGTTTCTCAGTTGTTGTGTCCCAGGACCCCTTATGACCCTTTACAACCATTTATGATCCCTAAGAATACATCTTAGAGGTCTTAAAATGTCATAAAGGGTCATAAGAGGCTCCTACGAGGGGCCAGATGAGCTTCCACCTTCACGTGGTTGGCCCTGTTAAGTAGAGAATGTTATATTCTTCTCGAAACAAAGAGAAGCTCAATAATTTAAGGTCTTAGTCCATAGAAAAATTAAATTAGACTTACTATCCAAAACACATAAAAAACATGCACATAAACACGACAACTAAGAAACATAAATGTAGATTTCACAATAGCTGAGAAACATAATTGTAGGCATCATGGTCACAATTTTTTGGAGACAACGTAATTGAGTTGTGTACCCAAGTGATGCAGAGCAACTTCTGCACCTCTGATTCCAAGTTGAATACATATGTTGGAGGACCTTTTATTCATGAGCAACAGATGTAGTCAAATTGGAATTGGAGGTGCAGGAGTTGCTTTGCATCGTTTGGGTATACAACTCAATTATATTGTCTCCAAAAAATTATGACCATGATGCATACAATTATGTTTCTCATCTCTTGTGTCCCAGGACCCCTTATGACCCTTTATGACCATTTATGATCCCTAAGGATACATCTTAGAGGTCTTAAAATGTTGTAAAGGGTCATAGGAGGGGCTAGGTGAGCTTCCACCTTCACGTGGTTGGCGCTGTTAAGTAGAGAATGTTATACTCTTCTTGAAACAAAGAGAAGCTCAATAATTTAAGGTCTTAGTCTAGATTGAGTACCAATACAGAGATGATGATTAAGTAACCTATGTCTATAAAACCTTCACAAATATCTTTATCTTAGTTTCAGTAGTATTGAAAAAAATGAGTGGGTTTGACATTAGTGGTGGATCTATTCTCTCTTATTTTTGTATTCCTATCCTTAAAAGGTTGTAATTTCAAAGTAAGTTTGGTGGAACTAAATATGCATTTCATGTAGGATTGAGGAAAGAAGATGTACAACTAAAAATGGACAAGGAGCTCTACCTTGTCCTAAGTGGTGAGAAGTATCCCCAAGAAATGGGAATGCTAAGGTGGAAATGGCGGGTGGTGGAGAGTGGCAGTCTGAGAAAGCCTTTCCCAAAATCTCCCACAACCCATTCAATCCTCAAAGCATCCCCCTCTTTCTTTAAGTAGCATATTAGCTGGACCAATGCAACAACTTCTAAGGGAAAGGCACCCACTTCTGCCAATAAGATCTCATATGGCACCGTGGTTTTGATTTTAAGGCTTCCAAAGCACTCCGATAACCCATTCATAGTTCTGATTTTGGCCTTAGCCTATTCATATAGTCTGTGTACTACTTTTCTTAGCACCATAGATATTCCCATCTCTTCCTTTCTTTTCCATAGTTTGTGACGAGGGATAGTGTCTAAGGCTTTTTTGAAGTCAACAAAGCAGCAAAAAGCCTTGTCACCCGGAGTGTCCCATATTTTCTCAAGTAAGTATCTAAGAGTCACTCCGTGATCTATGGTGGAGTGTTTCGGTTTAAAACCAGCTTGTCACTTTGCTCTTTTCTCCTTTGTTTCAGCCCATTTACTAATTTTTGGTTCTACCATGCTTCCAAATAACTTGCCGAGAAGGGGATTGATCATGATGGTCCGATAGTTAGAGGGGTTGTTTGTGTCTCCGCTTTTGTAGATCGGGAAAGAACATGTTTGTGTGAAATAAGACAAAAAATGTGTGATTGTTTGTAAATAGTAAACAACAATGACATAATATTGTTGTGCTTAAATTGATTATATATATATATATATATATATATATATATATATATATATATATATATATATATATATATATATATATATATATATATATATATATATATATATTTTAAAAAAAAATTAATTTTTTTATCTCTTTTTCGACCAACAAAGAATAGACATATTGATGAGAAAGCTATACATTTGACGTTTATTGTGATGATTGTATGTCACAATTTCGACCTACATTGGTCCTAGAGATAACGTTATAGCCGACAATTCTTCCAGGTTGAAGCAATGATTTCGACGTCGTTTCCGTCAATAGTTTAACCACTGTTGATGTCACAATTGTGATGGCAATTTCCAGTGTGGTATTTTCGACTAAAAAAATATGACAACCATTGTGGTTGATTATTCAACCAATATGCATCTAATAATCGACTAAACCTCATCAAAAAATAAGCTAAAATTTACTAGTGCACTCATCAATTATATCTTCCACAAGGTATCACCTTCAACAAGGTGAAAATGAGTCTCAATGGTGAACATCATCCTACACTCAAATTTGTGACCAACATTAGGGTAGTAAGATACCCCCACATATATCATGTCCTTTTGGCCAAAGCTAGAAATACCACACACAAAGCAATCCTATGGAAACCCAATATCCAACATGGAGTCTCTCTAAGAGGGCCAAATTAACAATATATATAAGGAGATATAGGTACAAAAGTGTCAAGGATTGGGAATGAAGACTCTCTATTCCCATGCTATGCTTGTCCCAAAGGCATTAGGGAACTCATTACAAAAGTAACCCCAAAGTACACTCATCAAAACAAATCCAATAATGGTGCATTAAGAACCTCCATAATCACTCTAAAAGAGGCAAGCAAAAAAAAAATATGTGTTCATCAAGACCCATAACACTATTCAAAAATCATAGGAGGACTAAGTCACACCCAACTATCCAAAATAAAAAAGCTAAGAAGGGAAACACTCAAGGTCTCCAAATCACATAATGGGAGAAAACACTAATCTCAATAAGCATTCATGCTGGAAACCAATACAAGAATACAAACTCAACCAATATTGCATAAGATGCATAATGACCTTAACAAAAAATATCTAATGCTCACAATGAGCTTTGCCAAAAATAACCATTCATTATTTAACCAATTATTTATAGTTCATGCAACTTTGGTCTTATCTAACATGGTATATATAGTTACCAATAATTGTACAATGCAGATATAAAAATTCATACTAAGGAGATTTATAGTCCAATGCATCCTTAAATCAATTAATTCTAACATGCTTATGCATAATTATCAATTTACATTTATTTTCACATGTAAAACAAGATTTTCTGATAATTTAAACAAGAAGACATTCTCATTAAGACCTTTACAACTAATCATCAAATACAATGTAGTATGTTCTTTGTGATATTCCCCCTCACATGTACTATTAGAGGTTCACATTGAACATGATAGAGTCATAGACACAAGACTAGGCAACATTAGCAAATATTCAAAATAGTCACCACGAAACAAAAGGAAAATTGAAAAAGGGGAAATTATCAATTTCAACAATAAATTCTAAAAATGTGCACAATTCAACAATAATTCAAACATGAAGAATGCCACAAATATATAGATAGAGAAATTTGGATGACTAGTCCAAGCATGAGAAATACCAAGATTCAATGCTAGCCCACACAACACGTGGAAATATCCACCAATAAATAAAATAAATCACCAATTATGAAATACATTCATGAAACATTATGACCAATATAAATCACATAAAAGGGAGTAACTGCCACACAGTACTGAGGAACACATAATCTCAACAACAATAGAGAACATATGGGTAAAAGCACAATCAAGTGTCACCTTTTTGTTAGGAATAGTCCCAAGAGATAACTGAGAGGGGGAGGGGGTGAATCAGTTATATACAAGATTCAATTCTTTATCCAATTAAGTATATAAGAACTTCAAGCATAAACAAAATATAAGAACACTTAACACAACACCACAATTTTGGTTACAAGAAAACCCAAATAGGTAAAAACCCCGGTGGGAATTAACACCCACTAAGAACTGCACTAGAGTATTATGATCCTTGTTAGAAGATCTTACAACCTTGTTAGGAGTCGATCTTTACAATGCATTAAGTATAGTGACCTAGTTAAGGGTCAGACCCTATTAGGAATCTTTTACAATTAACCCTGTTAGGGGTGAGGACACACTGTCCGGGAGCACATTGCTCAAAAGGGTGAAGGCTACAACCTTTGTTTTAATAGATACACACTATATCTGGATCTTGGTGAACTACACATAGAATTTCTATCTTGATCAGTTCCAATGAATAGCATAAAATCTCTAATTTGTCACATAGACCTTCTGTTGATGGCTCAACACTTCAAACTTTGTGCTCTGCTCTTGTCTTTCAACTCTTTTCCATACTTAGCAATCACAAAATGACTTCCTGTAAATATCTTCCTCTAAATGATATAATCAAGTCAACCTATTAGAATCATCTTGAAATCATAATATAGAAACAATAAAACTCTCTAATAACATCTCAATTGGCTCTACTAAGCACACAACACAAATTAGGACCGTGCAACTCCATATGAGTAGACACGTCACTTCATAGTATCGGCTCCACCAATTTAAATCAAACTTTATTCTCACACTGAATTACATCATGTGCTCTTAACCAAACATTCTTAACTCTCCCCTAGTCATAAATCCAAGCATGCATATCAAACTGATAGGTGCAACTACTACAACAATAAAAACATTGACATCTCTACCAGAAAAAACTTAGGAAATTGTGACTATCAATTGGAGAATTCATAACTAAACCTGTACTACATATCTGATTCTGCATCCATGATCATAGCTTCATACACATGTCTACAACATAACTAAAACCATGCAAGGCTCCATTACAACCATACTATAAATCACATACATAACTCTTGTTGGGACCTGTTAGGAACACTCACTAATACAGACTACTATTTCACTCAGAATCAACCTCTACGCTTATGATATGATGCTGATAACATATGTAGGAAACATATACTCATAGCTCTCTCCATCAGTCTTTCATGCATGCTTCTTACCATATGTTTTCATTAATGACAAACATACAGTCAACAATTTGGCTTGTTGGCAAATCTCCAACAATCTCCCCCTTTGGCATTGATGGAAACATATGGAATGAAAAACACCACCAATCCAAGTGTACAATTATTTTTATAAAATTCTCCATTTACTCAACAAAACTCCCCCAAGGATGAGTCCTCTATCTACTGTTGAATTCTCTAAATATCAACTGCTATATCTTCTTAATGTATAGTCCCCCTTACTTCATACTCCTCAATTGTATATAATATCTCTTTTTGTATTGTTTTTCATGACTATATATACTCCTCCTTTGACATCAATGGCAAAGGGCACCAACACATTTAAGCACCAGTACTACTCCTGAAGTAGAGTAGTCAACCCTTCATCTATCATTGAGGAATGATGCACTCCTGCAACTCTAATCTGATTCAGGGAAGGGAATTACTCCTAGCTTCTCCCTAAGATACTCAAAAGTATCCTTAGGTAAAGGCTTTGTGAATATGTTTGGGAATAGGGTTAAAATGGCATCACAACTATTCAAATGTAAGAATGGATAGATGTGTGGGGGAAATATGAGATCTATTCCCAAATCCAAATTCTCAAAGGAGAGATCCAATTTGATCAACCAAGAGGTTAATGCACAATTGAATCAATCTATGAAGAATATGAAGGAGATAGAAAATCCAATGTTTCCCTATAAAGAAATTATGCTTGAAATCTGAAATAATTGAAATACAAATACTAACCTCAAATTAGGGAAGATCTAGAAAATGTCAATTTCTGATGTTTGTGTGTACTTTCAGGCAATTTTGCAACCTATATTGGATTGGAAATGCCAAGACAAAGCAAACCCAAAAATCTTTTTCCAAGATGAGCTCAGGTCGACTTTGACCCTCATAAAAGGTCAAAGGCTAGATTCTTTATTTGAAGGTCGATTCTAACCTTGTTCACAGATCTTGAAAGTTTGCCGAAAAGGGTATCCAAATCCACTCTTAGATCTAAAATTCTGCACCTGTACCTACAAGAAATCTAAGGTTTTTGTTTTATGGGGGGTTTGCCTTGGTCAAACCCTAATTTAGGAATTAACTTTGAAATTGAATTGAAATGGAGTGTGCATAAACAAAGCAATTGAAACAAATCACCTCGCTTATGTTGAAGTCCTTGTAGAGGATTTGAATCCTCAAATCCATAAATAGGAGTGCTTCAATGGATGTAGAATGAATGTAGGATGTCTCCAATCAATGGCATTTGATCTTCAACACCAATCTTGAATTGATCTTTGCATATGAGAAGGCTTGAATGAATGTAGAAGGATGGATCTTCAAGGGGGCTCCAAAGAGATTGAATCTTTCATTGGCTAACAATGGATCTCCTTGATGGATGAATGCTTGAACACTTGAATGCTTGAAGGCTTGCTTGAATACTTGAATTCTTGCTTGCACTTGAGAGCTTGAGAGATGAATAATGGATGTGAAAATGAGAGAGGAAGGCCTCCTTTTATAGTGAACTAGGGCACAATCCTCTAGAGGGGCCACCTAGGAGAATTAAATCCAAATTAGGTCCTAACCTTTAGAAAATATACCTAGATTAAATGCAATTTAAGGATTTACCATTCTGAAACCTGAAATGGCCAACTCAGAGGCCAGAAAAAAAATATCCTTGAAACTTGATACCCGAAAATCAAGGAATTTGGAAATTTAAAAGAGGGGGGCAAAATCAAGCTTGTAACTGACCTAGTCAAGATCGAGCTCGATTCTAACCTAGTCAGGATCAACCTTGATTCTGACCCTGTGGGCCTAGATCCAGCTAGAATTAGGACAGGAGGTCCTAGGGATGCTCGAAGACCTAAAAATGATACCAGAAAGGGACAAAATGCCAGGGATAGGCATAAAATCCTATGATGACGGTGATGAAGGCCAAGAGGACCTATTTCTAAGTTCTACCTATACACACTAAATAGTGCACTTCTCTAAGTCATTACTTCCAAGGGAATCCATGAATGGGAAACCTTGAGAAAGTGACCTAGAGCACCCTAGGCATGGAGTCACAAGGATGTTGATAGTGCTCTCAGCTAGAGCTATTGAAGCATGCAACCTTGCTAGTAAACCAAACAATGAGAGATTCAAAGAGACAAGGGCAAGAATGTCAATATCTTCAAGAATCAACAATAGAAATGCAATGCAACTACACTAAGAATAAAGATGCAAGCATGTAAACTAAGCTATGGAAATGAAATTATTACAAGTCTTGCTAATTATTCTATGTGAGCTAATCTAGAGCATAAAGGAAACTAAGCTAGATGCCATGAAAGCTTAAGCTAAGATGCAAGAATGAAAGCTAAATGCATGAAGATCTCCAAAGCTCAAAAGTCTTCAAGAAATCCTAGAGCATAAGATTAGTATTCAAAGTTGGGATCTAAGAATGAGAAAAGAGCTCTCCTTTTAAAGGAATTGAAAAGGAATGGAACATGGAGATTAAGAGGCAAAAGATTTAATCAAGGGTGGAGCTTGAAAGATGAGCAATCCATGTGCACAAATATCCTCCAATGAGAAAATAAGAGTTAAATTTTGTGTCCATATGAGACAAAAGGCTTTTTCTTCTTTTTATAAAATAAGAATAATGCTTTATTTGTGCAACTTAGGATAAGAGGAAAAGTGGGGGCTTTTTATTTAATAAAAGGGGAGGAAATTCCTTTTAATTAAATAAAGACTTTAGGATAAAATGGTTAGCCCATAGAAAATAATAGAATAAATGATAGAACTAGGATTTGATCAAGGAAATTGATATAATTGAAAAATGTTGATTTTTGAAAATATCGATTCAGGGATTTGATAAATTACTGGAATGGGGGCCCAAAGTCTAGGTGAGCATTTTAGGGTGCATACATTTGCCCCTCTTTGACTAATGTGAGATTGATTTGGGATCACATGTGGTCAAAGAATGAAATTGAAATGTGAGATCGATTTGAAATCACAAAAAAACCTAGATGTGTGTTCGACGGATGGGAACACATTAGGACAAAGGTAAGCATAAGCTGACTGTATACACCTAAAAATGGCTTCATTAATCAATTAAATATTTATTATTTAATTACTATTGACTTGATAAATTAATTAAATATTTATTATTTAATTAATAATTAGTCCTGTATTTATTAAATAAATTGTTTAATTTATTTAGTGAATTCACTATAGTCTATTCTTCTATCCTAAGTCTTCCAATTAGTCTTATTAAAGTGATTTAATTAAATACACAATCACATAAATATGACTAAGTTTCCTAGTCCACCTCACCTACCTAGTCACCTGACACATCACTTTGGCTAAAATAAATAATTATTATTAATTATTTATTTACAATTATCCTCACCCACACATGTCCTATTCTCAAGAGTTATGTGGCCTCATAAGACTTAGTCTCATGACCACATTTCCTCTCAACAACCAAGTCAAGAGACATGCCCTATTCCTAAGGGGCTTCTCAAGCCACCTCTAAGGGTCAAAGGTGACTCATGGGACACTTGTGCAAAGAGTCCTCAAGAGGAAAAGGTCTCCCCCTCTTTCTCTCTCTCATCTTGTGAGACACTTGACATGTGTCTTTCCCTTCCACCTTCTTCTCCTCCATGTCAATGTGAGAGGAACATCATCCCTATTCTTCCTCTCACATTCCAACTACATCCCTCTTTCTCTCAACTCCTTCAACCAAGTCAATCCTAGCCCTAGGCTCTTCCACCTTTCATTCTCAACTGTAGGATTGCGCCACCTAGGCCTAGATCCTCCAAAAATCTATAAAAGGAGCCACATTTCCCATTTGAGAGCTAATAGGTATTTTGATAATAGGCATTCAAGCATTCAAGCATTCAAGCAATCAAGCAATCAAGCATCCAAGCATTCTAAGAACAATCAATTCATACTATCAACATTTCATTTGCATTCCATCCATTAGTTTGCATAAGCTATTGTGCACTCATTTCATTCAATCTCCACACTTTGGTGATCATCTTGGGAAAGGGCTTCATTTGGAAATCTGAGAGCTCAACATCTTCAAGAAATCAAGGTTAGGAGGACAATGGAGACAAGCTGCATGGTAGGTGAAGGTAATTAAATTTAGTTTAATGATTTCATAGTTACTTTGCATTCTTCATTGTGTTTGCATTAGATAGATTTATTGGCTTTTATTAGTTAATTTATCATCTCTAGTTGTTAGACATCTAATTTGCATACATTTTTGGTGCTAGAAGGAGGGCCAGCCTCCATTTTTAACATTCTATTTTCTTAGTTTTCCATGTGCAGACATTTCCAGGTTGTTTCTGCGCATTCATTCACGATTCTTGCGCATTCATCTATTTGTTCTGCGAATACATTTTTGATCACATCAGTCATTTTCTATCTTTTCCATTTTCATTTTGATTAAAATCTGTGCATCTGTTCAAAATTTCTACGCATACATTCCACTTTTCTATGCATTCATTCAAATTTTCTGCGCTTACATTTCACTTTTCTGTGCATCAATAATTCTGTTCTGTCCATTTGTTTAATAATTCTACGCATTCATTCACTGTTATTGCGCATTTGTTATTGACAGTATTTAGGTTAAAATTTTTGATTTATTTTAATTTTAGCTAACCTTTAACAAGTTTTTGTTTGTTCTGGTAGCTTTTAGGCTGTTTTGCAGGATGTTTAGTAGAAGACCCTATTGCTAAAATTTCTAACACATTTCTTTGCAGGGATTCCTAAAGGGTTTGCAAAATAAACCATAACCTCGTTTGGGCTTTAAAATAAGACATGCTTTTGCTTTGTGTGTATTCTTTAGTATAGCTCAAGTGTCTATTGTGTTTTTCTTAATAGCATATATGTAATCCCAAAATTATAACAACGTATCGTCTCCCCTCGCCATTCGTGGACCTTGGGTGTAAGAGAAATTGTTATAATTTTTGGAGGGTGGTCTTTGGTGGGAAAAGAGGTACTCACCCCAAGGAATGAACCAACCGGTAATAGGCTAAAGCCAAGCCCTTCCAAACTGGTATATAAAAAATGCTAGTGTGATTAGTCTCACATTAGACAAGTGTGAATTCGTTGTGGAAACCAAAATCTCCTCCAGTACCCTAGTGGTGCATTAAAAACCTACTTAGTAGAGGTAAAAGCCTTGCTTTGAAAGGATTGGGAGAGCCCCCTTAATTGGGAAAATAACTTGATCAAAACCACCTGAACAGATGTCCTTACTAAAAGCTTTTGTTTAGTGGCCAAAAACCTTCTATCTGCTTGCTCAAGGAGTCACCCAAGCTCATGAAGACACCCCACATTACTCACAGTTCATAGTAGAGATAGAAATTCTTTGGGAAGTAATGACCCATTGAATTCAGAACTTGGTGTGCCTGAGAAGTGAGTGCACTGTAAGGAGGAGCCCGTGCCTCCAAGTTCCTAGGCTGTTCACTGTGAATTTGCATGGCTGGATTTTATTATCCTAGTGGGGATTCAGCAGATATCGTCCTTGCCGACCATAGGATTGGAAGCGTGTTTGTGTATTCATATTAGCATAGTCAGATTAACATCATTTCTGTCTTGTGTGCATGTGTTTATGCATTTTTCACTTTGCCAAAAAAAAAACAAAACCAAAAAACACCAGGAAAATCCAAAACATTTCAACTGAGATCAAAACTTCAAAACTTGCACATATATCACATATTTCTGTGCATTTGATCCAATTTGCTGCGCATTTACCAAAATTTGTTGCGCATCTGTTCAGACTATCTGTGCTTTTGAGTATTACTAGTTCTCATTTGTCACATCTTGCTGCGCATCTGTTTCATTTTGTTGCGCATTTATCAATCTGTGCTGCGCATTTGTTGTTGCACATTTACAACAGTGAGCATTTCCACAAACTTTGCAATTTTCAAAATCACTTTTTCAAATACCCATTTTCATCCTTAGTAAGATTTTGGAGAAACAATCAAGTTACATAGACCTCTGATCTTTAGTTTGACCATTTTCATCACTTTTCATCAAGATTCATCAAATCATTTTCTTCCAAATCTTTGAAATTCTCAATTTTGTGTTGAAACATTATCTTATCCATCAGATTTTGATCTTTGTGAGTTTACCATATTAGGATATATCATCCTTAACCACCAAACTTACTTAGGTTATTATCTCTTGATTTCTCTTTGTCATATCATTGTGAGATCTATACCTCCTATTGCCTTAGAGTTTATCAAGTTGTCTTATCACTTTTCAACACATTTCAATATCTTTTCTATCAATCACTTTTCATATCTTCTCATCAAAAATCTTTCATCCCACAATCAATTCTTTCAACTTTATGGTTCAAACTCGATCTCAGAAACCCAAACAAGCCATTAATCCAGAATCCTTAGACAAGATGGAAGGAAATACCAGCAATGAAGAGAACCCTTGGCCAAAAGAAACTCCTAAGAAGCCTTCACTTTTTACATCCAATGATGAACCCACCAATGACAAACTTAGGGAAGCTTCACAAGATCCTCAATTTTATCATGTCATGGAAAGACTCTTAGGCTTGGATAAAGAAATGTATTTTCTCATGCTTTCTCAACAAGGAGCTAAGTTACCAAGTGATTTTCATGTTTTCCATCTTCGAGAACCAGCTCACACAAATAATCAAGAAATTCCTAAAGGTTCTCAAGATATCATGGAATAAAGGACACCAATCAGCAATCCAATGCTTCTCATAGTCATGAACAACACACTATTTTTCCAAATGATCAGCAATACCATGCTTCCCAAAATCATGCTTCACGAAACAATGCTTCCCACAACAATGTTTCCCAAAACTCTCAAGGAAACACATTATCTTTGGATCCTGTTCTACAACAAATCCAGATGCTTCAACAACAAGTCCATGACATCCAAACTGGATCATCAACAAAGAAGTATTCCTTGGATGATATATGTCCTTATCCTTTTGATAAGAACTTAGCAATGATTCCAGTCCCTCCTCATTTTGAGGTACCAAAATTTGACAAATACAAAGGGAATTTAGATCCACAAGACCACATTCGCGAGTTTTGTGCTACTTGTATTGAAGTCTCTCACAATGACACTTATCTTATGCGACTATTTCCACAAAGTTTAGGAGGACAAGCCATGGAATGGTTCTCCAAACTACCCCCAGGTATCAAATCTTTCAATGAGCTTCTTGACAAATTTGTGACTCATTATTCATATAACATCAAACATGAAGTCACTATGCTTGATCTTTGCAATGCACATCAAAAGAATGGAGAACCCTTCCTTACTTTTTTGCAAAGATGGCGTCAATTGTTTTCCAAATATCCATGAATGATTCTCGAACAAGAAAAGATGGATATTTTTGTGCATAACCTTACACCAGAAATGAGTTATAGGTTACAATTGCAATGTCCACAAAATTTTAGTAAGCTCATAGAAAATGGTATCAAGATTGAGGAAGCCATGGTCCGAAAAGGTGAGATCAAACTTTATTCTAAAGACAATGCTGGATCTTCAAATTCCAATTCCAACAACTACAACAATGACAAATCAAAATTCTGGAATAAAAATAAAAACATTGTCAATGATGGGATTGTCAATAATCATAATGTCAAACCAACACAATCCCTTCTTAATCTCACCAGTCAGGCCAATGCTACTCAAGGAACCTACAATAATCAATCATTAAATCCAAATACCAACAAAGATTCATCTAAACCAAGATTGCCTTTTATGTCACCTTGAAGAAACTTTACTCCTTTGGGGGAATCTCTCAAATCAACATTACAGAAGTTAATCACAAAGAAACTCATTACGCTTCCTGAAACAAAAGATTTTGAACCTAGGGTAAAGCCTTCTTGGTGGAATGAGAATGATTATTGCAAATTTCATAGAGGCAGAGGACATAAAACCAATGATTGCAAAAGACTCAAAAATGTAATTCAAGACTTAAACAAAAGTGGTGAAATTGGTGTTGATAGACATGTCTCGAATGAATCACATACATCTTTCAAAGATCCACTTCCTGAGCATGAAAAAGGGGGTTCTTCCAACAATAAGGGTGACAATCAAGCCAATTATAATTCCACTCCCTATCGATATGTTGGTAACATTTCTGAATGTCATCCTTCTATGTATTATGCCAATGTCATTACCATCAAAGGAAGAATAAAGAGTCAAACAGTCCAAGCTACTACTTGTGCTCAAGCCAAAGTCACTCTCCAAGGAGTCCAGTCTAAACCAAGCACTACACAAAATAAATCTGGCTATGTCCCAAAGTCTATCCCAAATACTTCCAACCAATAAAATCTTTTGGAACAACTTAAGAAAACACCTGCCTAGATATCCATCTTAGAGCTTTTGCATCTTTCCCTGTCTCACAAAGATATCCTTGAAAAAGCTCTCTTAGAGACCTGGGTTCCCACAACTCTAGATCATGATCAATTTCAAGCTATGGTGGGCCATTTAACAACCCCACACTATTTTTCCTTCACTAAAAATGATGATTTAGCTATTACCCAACCTCATAATGCTCCCTTACATATCGAAGTCCTTGTCCAGAATCACAAGATTAAAAGAGTACTAATAGATGGGGGAGCTGACTTGAATATCTGCACGTTAAAGTTAGTCCTTGCATTGGGATTTTTTGAGAATGCCATTGATCCAAAAAAGAAAATCACAATAAAAGCCTATGATGAGGAAGAGAGATCATCCAAGGGGTCTATTGTTCTTCCAATTAGAGTTGGTCCTATTGTCAAAGATGTATCTTGCCAAGTCCTAGACATGGATCTTGCTTATAATATCCTTTTGGGAAGACCATGGATTCATTCTATGCAAGTTGTTCCATCGACTTATCACCAATGTATAAAATTCCCTCATAATGGTTAGGAGATCACTATCAAAGGAGATTCTAATCCTTTTCAATATTGTAGCAATGTGAAGAGTTCTGATTCTTTGGTTCCCTATAATTGTACTGGATCTTCTGCAACTACACCTAGTGACCCTAGTAATAGAGCATCAACTTCTAAGTTAGATTGGATCAAGATAGACATCAAAGAAAGTAGTATGGGAGAATATACTCTAGGTCAAGCTCTTTGCATCACTGAGTTACCTTTATCTCCCAAATCATATGGTAGATCTTTGATCACTAAACAACAATCAGAACCCCCTTCCACACTTGTTTATAACACATATATAAGTGGGGGCACAATATCCAAAGAGGCAACTAAGCGTAATGAAAATTATTGGCTTAAGACATAGAAGATTGAAAAGGATACTAAACATGAATATATATCACCTGATGTCTATGGAAAATAGTATACTTTGCTACAAAAGATGGGATATCAAGGTGGTAGACCTCTAGGGTTATAAAGAGAAGGTGTTATAAAACCAATTTTGCAAAATCCCAATCATCAAAGAGACACTACAGGATTAGGATATAAAGGAGAAGGACCACAAGAACCAAAAGGAAAAGCAAAAATCCCACCTTTTCATGAGACATCTAAAGCTCTTTTCTTACAATTCAGAAAGCATGGTATGTATATAGATCCAGAGAAACAAAGGATAGCTCAAAGAATCATTGATAGACTTGAAGATAATGATGATTCTAATTCTAATGATTATTAATGGGATTACTTATCTGATTATACTAAAGAAATAGGAGTCAATTTTTTCCATCAATATAGTAATGATTACCATGAGGGTGAGAGTTCAATGAGTGACTCACTAGGATTGGTCCCACGTAATACTACTCATGTCGATCGTGAGCGAAGTGAGCGTTATCTTGTGACAAACGATTCAGATGAGAGTATGGAAATAGACCTCACTGATACCATCATAAACCTTGACAACTTTTTCATCAATACCATCTCTATTTTTGAAACTGACCCAAATGATCCAATGCCTCTTGTCCATCCTGACCTTATCGATTGGGATTCTCCTGATGACCCAGAACTTGATGTCTTTTATAATGATGACACCATCATTGACTATCTTTGCATTAAGGATCATTTACCACCAGGGGATCACAAGTTAGGATTTATGATAGAACTCAATGACATGGCCTACTTTGGTGAGAGTGCCAATCCTTTCAATCATAAAAATATAAAAATAATCAACAGATCTAATGGTGAAAACCACTCAGTGGCAGTATTAGATCCAAAAATAATGAAAAGAAAAGATGCATCTGATGGTGAAAACCTCTCTGAGGTGCATGACGATGGAAGGATTGACACTCTTCCCAATTATTTGTATCAAGAAAAATTTTCCATTCTTATAGAACCAATAGTACCACTTAACATTGGAATAGAGGAGTCTCCACGCATCCTCAAAGTAGCAGCATCCCTGACAGAATTAGAGAAAGAAGCTTTTGCAAAATTTTTCAAAGAAAGACAAATCAAATTTGCTTGGTCCTATGCTGATATGCCTAGTCTAGATCCAAATCTCATTATGCATCATTTATCTATCAAACCAGGTGTAAAACCAGTTAAGTAGAAGCTCCACAAAATGCATCCTCACATTGCCCTAATGGTGAAAGTAGAATTGAAGAAGCTCCTAGATGTTGGGTTCATTCATGCTATTGATTATGTTGAGTGGATCTCCAATATTGTTTCTATCTCAAAACCAGACAAGTCTATCTGGATTTGTATTGATTTTCGAGATCTTAATAAAGCTTGTTCGAAAGATGACTTCCCTTTGCCAAATATTGATATGATTGTTGATCTTACAACTGGGCATTAAATGTTATCATTAATGGATGGTTTTTCGGGCTATAATCAGATCAAGATTGCACTGGAAGATCAGGAAAAAATTGCTTTTACTTGTCCATGGGGTACATATTGCTGGAATGTGATGCCATTTGGCCTCAAAAATGCTGGAGCAACTTATCAAAGAGCCATGACCACGATCTTTCATGACATGATGCACACAATTATGGAAGATTATGTTGATGACATTTTAGCAAAATCTAAAGATAGATCTGGTCATTTGAGAGTGTTGGATAGAATATTCACTTGGATGGAAAAATATCAGATTCGACTCAATCCAAAGAAATGTGCATTCGGGGTCACATCTGACAAATTGTTAGGGTACATTGTCTCAGCTAAAGGAATCAAGGTAGATATAGAAAAAGGTTAAAGCAATATTGGAGATGGCTTCCCCCACTAACATCAGTCAACTAAGATCTTTACAGGGGCATTTGCAATCCACTTGAAGATTTGTTTCTCAACTAGCAGATCGCAGTCATCCCTTTCAACATTTGCTGCATAAAAATATCTTATTCCAATGGGATGATAAGTGTGAGGAAGCTTGCAACAAAATCAAGCAATATCTAGCGAATCCTCCAACTTTGATGTCACCAATTCCAAGCAAGCCACTCTTTCTCTACATTTCAGCCACGACAGCTTCACTAGGTGCTCTTCTAGCTCAGCAAGATCATGAAGGAAAAGAAAAAGCTATCTACTACATAAGTCGCACTCTGGTGGGGTATGAGTTAAAATATTCCCCTATTGAAAGAGCATGTCTAGATTTTTTCTTTTCTTCATAGAAGTGGTGACATTACATGTTGTCACATTCTACCTAGCTTATTGCAAAGATTGATCCTTTAAAGTATCTGTTAAGCAAGACAACATTGACAGATAGGTTGGCTAAGTGGGTCATGCTACTTAGTGAGTTTGATATTGAATATGTAGAAAAGAAGTCTATCAAAGGTCAAGTGATCATAGATCAAATACCTGATGGTCCATTACCAGATGACCAACCTATACACATAGAGTTTCCTGATGCCCATATCTTAGCTTTGTCTACACAAACATGGAAATTATACTTTGATGGCTCATACACTCAGCAAGGTTCAGGAGCTGGTATTATTTTTATCACGCCACAAGGATACACTATTTTGAAATCTTACAAGTTGTTATTTCCCTACACCAATAATGTAGCATAATATGAGGCTTTTCTGATTGGGTTAAAAATGGCTTTACAATGGAACGTATCTGAAATAAATGTCTACGGAGATTCTCAGCTGATTGTCAACCAGGTTAATGATGATTATCAGACCAAAGATGATAAGTTATTGCCATATAAACATATGGTTGATGACTTTAAAAATTATTTCTCTGTCATCACTTTTCAGCAAATTCCTCGACATGAAAACAAGGCTGTCGATGCCATGGAAATGATTGCTTCTTTATTTGATATAGAATATACCAAGGCCCGTTTTGAGTTCTTGGTGGAATCCCTGACTTTTCCCACATATGATGAGCCTGATACAAGTATTATATGTCATCTGATTGGACATGACTCCCCAACCTATGAAAAAATCTATTCTTACCTCAAGGATAACACCCTACCTCCCGACCTATCCCGCAATCAAAAATGAACTTTTCTCCACCAAACCTCCCGCTATATCCTAATATCTGACACCCTTTATCGGTGAGGTTTTGATGGTACTCTCCTGTGATGTCTCAAACATGATGAAGCTCAACTTTCCTTACGTAATGTACATGAGGGTATTTGTGGGACACATTTGAGTGGTCCCTCTTTGGCTAAGAAACTCATGCATATGGGTTATTATTGGCCTACCATGGAAGCAGACTCCTTTCATTTTGCTAGGGCACGGAAGAAATGTCAGATACATGGAAACCTTATCCATGCTCCAGCTCAAGAGTTACATCCATTTACAACTACTTTTCCATTCAGTCGGTGGGGACTTGACCTTGTGGGTGCTATTAACCCTCCATCTTCCAACGGCCACAAATGGATTCTCACTGCCACAGAGTATTTTACTAAATGGATTGAGGCTATTCCATTGATTACTGCCATAGGGAAACAAATATCCATGTTTATCTTAAACTATATCATTTAAAGATATGGTATACCTATGTATCTTATCACTGATCATGGGAAACAGTTTCAAAACTAGGACATGGATGAACTATGCAGCAAATTCCATATCACCCACAACTATTCCTCCATATACTATCCCCAAGGAAATGGCCAAGCTGAGGCGTCAAATAAAACCATTGTTAAAATCCTCCAAAAGACTTTTAATGACACTGGCCATGACTAGAATCTTTAACTTAATCTAGCCTTATGGGCTTACTGCACCTCCATCTGTACTCCTACCGGAGCCACCCCATATTCCCTTGTCTATGGATCTGAAGAAGTCCTGCCCCTCGAGGTCGAGTTGCCTTCACTTCGTGTTACTCTTAAAGATTTAATTCCTGATGAAGAGTATAGAGTTGCACGCTTGACTGAATTGGAACTCCTAGATGAATGCCGTCAGAGAGCCTATGACCATTTGAAAGTTTTTCAGCAGCGTTTGTCCCGTCAGTATAATAGCAAGGTCAAGATCAGAGACTTTCAGTTGGGTGATTTAGTCCTTAGAGAAAATCCAAAGAATCAACACCACCATGAAAAGAAGGGCAAGTTTGAACCAAATTGGTTAGGACCTTTTGTGATTACAACAGTCTATGGTTCTGGGGCCTATCAGTTATCTACACCTAAAGGAGATCCCTTGGATGAACCTCTTAACATCATCCATCTCAAGAAGTTCTATCCCTAAAATCCCAATGCAAGGGGCATGTATATAGTCTGTATATATATTTTGTAAATAAAAAAATACAAAAAAAACAAAAAAATCACAAAATTAAAAGAAAACTGCAATAAAAGCATGTGGTGAAAACCTGGAAATAGGTGCTATGTGTGACAAGTTAGCTCCTCTATCTATTAGGATTCTTCTAGTGTGTCCGTTCATTTGTATATATCCACAAATAAAATGGTTACTCAGTCCTTGTCCCCACCATGTATATATCATAATAAAATGGCCAGTTCATACACCATCCATTGTATTTACCCATAATAAAACCCCATCATAGCTTGATCCTTTGTCATGGTCTTCATCCAAGTCTAGTCGCATCTTTCTTCATCCATAATAAGTCAGTCCATCACCTAGTTGGGGGCATGTCCTCAACCTAGTTTGGGAAGTGGATCTATGATAGTCATGACTCTTAGAGGACAAAATGGAGTTATTTTCACCAGGAAAGAAAACACAATCAAGTGTTCTTTCACAATGGTATCTTCATGCTGAATCAAAATCTATGATCTATCCTTCAAATCATGACTACTTATCTATACATATTGACTATACATCATCGCTTGAACTGATCAACATATCCTAAATCAATCTTTTTGGCAAAAGAAATGTATATTCATGGCAGGCATGTTAGAATGATTTGTTATAAATTATGCATTCATATTTAGATTTCATTGTTATCATGTTCCCTATGCTATTCTAGGATATCTTTGACATGAGTTTGAAACTCCCATATGTCATTGATTAGAATAGATGAGATGGGGCATGATATTTTCTTTGACTGTTATTTGTGAGTATTTTTTGATGAAATCGAAGGAACAAGTAATTGGGGTGTCTATGTATAAGTGCCTTCATCCATTTCATAGTATGGACAACATACAAATCATGTTGTTCTACAAATGCTATTTATGGTGATATGCCATCGCATACCTCGACTCCAAATATTTGTTCCCCGATGGAGGGGGGAAGTATTCCTTGTCTATTACACAAACAAAAATTAGGTCATCTCAGTTCAATTATACCTAGATGCTTGTCAAGTTTGCAATATTAAACTCTATGCAAGAAGTGCTCAGGTCATCCTGGTTTAAGTATACCATGATGCTTGCATTTTCTTGCAACATAATGAGCTCAATGATGAAAATCAAATTCAAGTTATTATGAAGTTGTAAGATGTTACCTAAAGTTGTGGACATACATTCATTTCATTTTGCATTTGCATTTTACCATCTCATGAATTGCATAGCAATGCTCCTTTTATAGAGATTTGTGGGTTATCTTTCTCATTAGGTTATTTGTTTTTTTCCTAAGTCCATTCTTCTTGTGTCAAGAACATTGTTATTTCAGTTGAGGACATTTGGACAACCAAAAATACTTTGCACTTAATAATTTTAAGACATGCATAATTATTATTAGGTGTGTTCATTGGATATTTGTTATAGTTCTCATTTCATCTTATTTCATTTTATCATGTTATCCATCATCTTAGGTACATTTTCATTTATTACATTAGATATCATTTGCATTACAATATCATTTATTGTTCATTACATTTATTTAGTATCATCATGCATTTAGTATCCATTCATTTTACATTATTCATATTGTTTTTTACATCATTGCATTTATCATCAAATAGCATTAGTGAATATCATTTAGAACATGCATTTATCTCATCATATATTAGATTATTTATCCATTAGCATCATATAGAAAATCAATCATTTTGCATTTTAAGACATCCATTCCATGCATATAAAAGTAAATCATCACATCCTGCATATGTCAGTACGCACATGTATATAAACATCATAGCAAATCATGATAGAATTGCATCAATCATATAGAGTCAAAATCATATAAAGTCCATAAATACAACCAAAACTATCCAAATGTCCCATGATATATAATCAATGCATTAGGCTCATCCAGTATGTCATCTTGAACCTAACCACTCTGTACCACACCGCCTTGGGCTAATAAAATATTTGCCTCATCTTGTCCCTACACCTATACCTATGGCACCTATACTGGTATAGCTAGTCCTTGTATTGGGGCAACTGGTATCTATGCCAGAGGGACTGGTACCTGTAGTGGGGCTCCTACCGCTGGCTATGCTGGCTGTGCTAGAGGCTATCTCTGTCCCTATCTAGCTAGAGGTGGCATCAATCCCCTCTGCCTCAAACCACCTCCTCTCATCTGAGGTCCTGCCCTATCCCCTCTCCCTACATCTCCTCCATCTCCTCCTCCATCTCCTCCACCATCACCACCACCTCGTCTCCCTCGCACATGTCTATCTCTCCCTCAGAGTCTCCCCCATCGTCTCTCTGCAAGATCTCTCTCTGGAGGCCTCGCTACTAGATCTATAATCTATGGAATTGGAAAATCCCTCAAAAAGTATTCCAAATTAGTAGTCATCCTTGGGTCTACCACTATCAGTCTCATCGACCATGCCTAGAATGGGGCATCCAAAAACTCCTACCAAGTAACATCGAATGATGCCATGGGTCCCCAGTCTCATCTCTCCTGATGAGTACGAGCATGCTCTATCACTCCCTATGACATGCCCTATATCCTACCAAACTATCTCAGGACCTGAGTAACCAGCTATCACTCAATGATAAATGGTGTCTGACCTATCAGCCACGGTGACTCAAAGCAAAAACCAAGCTGCCACTCATCATCCCATGGCTCACACCCTAGGTAGGGTCTCCATGTCACTGTGTCCAGTGTATCAAAGGTATACCGCCAAAACTCTAAATGGCCTAGTTTTGCTCGAGACAAAATTGAAGAGTATAAATGAATATAGGGCTACCCTACACCCTGAAATCTAATAGCCATTGGTCGAGTCACTACAATATGCTCCCATGCCCAAACATGGAGCAGTGTCACACTTGCTAATAATGATGCACCCCTATGGTACACCACCTGATGCATGTCATGATAAAGATGTGCTAATAAACACACACCCCATGCAAATCAGGTCCCCTCCATCATCCATTGTAATGTGCATTCCCATCCAACTGCAAATCCATGTGATCTACGATCAGGGCATACAAATCCCCCAATTGCTCCTACTAGCACTACTAGTAGAGGATCATACAAATAAACCATGTCCTCCCAGATGATCTCTCCATCCTCTATATCATCATCACCAAAGATGGCTCTGCACTCTGTGACTCCACCGTGCTGATCATACTGTACCAGCTTTCCTATGATGGGAAGACGGAGGATGTGATATACATCCTCTAATGTGAATGTCATCTCCCTTGTCAGAACATGGAAGGTACTCATCTCCGAGTGCCATCGCTCTACTAATGCTATCATCATACTAAGATTCACCTGAATCTTATGCGTGTAAATCACATAATATAATCCAGATGCTCCAATCAATAGTCTATCTATCTCCGATAGTGCTGGTCTCAGATTCTGAGTCACAGGATATCTCTCCCGTGATATCAGAGTATCTGTAATATCCTCCTATTCAAGTCAACAACAATCAACCTATCAGATTTTGATAAACTGATCTATCAATATATCTATCCTATCATATCAATTTCAAACATGTTATTATCACGTGTTTTAACAGATGATTCTATCAATTATCTTCGTTCAAGACTGGTTAACTAGTGAACATGCTACAATGTTGCCTATCTTGATCAAATCAATCAAAATCAATCACCAACAGATCCAATCAGCTTATCGACATCAAGTTTGACCTAATTGACTATCTAGTTTGACCACATTCTATCATTTCAAACACATGCACAACATTGAAACATGTATGCATAGCATTATTTAACATTTGCATAGGTTTTTACCTATGCATAGTTTTTCATGACATTTGCGTAATAATTCTGCACAAATGCATAGGTTTTGACAAAAGCACAGTTTTATTGAACATTTGCTCCATAACTCTGCACAAATGCGCAGGTTTTGACAAAAGCACAGTTTTATTGAACATTTGCTCCATAACTCTGCACAAATGCACCAGTTTTTCATATGCACATTTTTCTTTAACACTTGTGCAAGTCTAACATTCCTCTAGTATGAATGCACAGCTGCCCTACACGCATGAACAGAAAGTCTTATTTTCTGCGCAAATGTTTCTAGTTTCTAAGCATTGGTGTGCCGAAACTATGCATTGGTCTACCGAAACTATGCATTGGTCTGCCGAAACTACACATTCATCCTTGGCCTAAAACCAAAAAATTTCTAATCTAATTCTATCATTAAATCCACCCTAAGCATGCTAACATTCTAATCTAACATGCATCAAATCATGAAATCACAAAGCAGGATCGAGTCACCTACCGGTTCACATGAATCGGGTGGTTGCTAGAAGTGTCTAACTCTCTCGAAGCAGTGATCTGACAATGGGAATGACATCCTGGTGGCTCTTCTCTTCTCTCTCTCGTGCTCTACTCTCCAAATGACAAGTGTGCACAATGAGCCTATTGTGGACCACTAAGCCCTATTTATAGCCTGTGGACCCTATGTGCTTGGTGTATGGACCCTATCTTTCATTTTTATTCCATTTCACCCCATTTTCACCGACCTTTTCTTCTGTTTCTTTTGTGAGATTGATTAATCAAAATAAAAATAAAACACAACTTATTAATCAATCTCTCGAGGGGGCATGCTTATGTCATTTTAGACATTGTCTGGGGCAGGGGCAAAATACTTGAACTTTTCTTTGAAACAATGTGACACACACATTATTTCAAAGAGGGGCAAAATGTATACACCGAAAAATGGCTTCATTAATCAATTAAATATTTATTATTTAATTACTATTGACTTGATAAATTAATTAAATATTTATTATTTAATTAATAATTAGTCCTATATTTATTAAATAAATTGTTTAATTTATTTAGTGAATTCACTATAGTCTATTCTTCTATCCTAAGTCTTCCAATTAGTCTTATTAAAGTGATTTAATTAAATACACAATCACATAAATATGACTAAGTTTCCTAGTCCACCTCACCTACCTAGTCACCTGACACATCACTTTGGCTAAAATAAATAATTATTATTAATTATTTATTTACAATTACCCTCACCCACACATGTCCTATTCTCAAGAGTTATGTGGCCTCATAAGACTTAGTCTCATGACCACATGTCCTCTCAACAACCAATTCAAGAGACATGCCCTATTCCTAAGGGGCTTCTCAAGCCACCTCTAAGGGTCAAAGGTGACTCATGGGACACTTGTGCAAAGAGTCCTCATGAGGAAAAGGTCTCCCCCTCTTTCTCTCTCTGGTCTTTGTGAGACACTTGACATGTGTCTTTCCCTTCCACCTTCTTCTCCTCCATGTCAATGTGAGAGGAACATCATCCCTATTCTTCCTCTCACATTCCAACTACATCCCCCTTTCTCTCAACTCCTTCAACCAAGTCAATCCTAGCCCTAGGATCTTCCACCTTTCATTCTCAACCATAGGATTGCACCACCTAGGCCTAGATCCTCCAAAAATCTATAAAAGGAGCCACATTTCCCATTTGAGGGCTAATAGGTATTTTGATAATAGGCATTCAAGCATTCAAGCAATCAAGCAATTAAGTGTCCAAGCATTCTAAGAACAATCAATTCATACTATCACCATTTCAGTTGCATTCCATCCATTAGTTTGCATAAGCTATTGTGCACTCATTTCATTCAATCTCCACACTTTGGTGATCATCTTGGGAAAGGGCTTCATTTGGAAATCTGAGAGCTCAACATCTTCAAGAAATCAAGGTTAGGAGGACAATGGAGACAAGCTGCATGGTAGGTGAAGGTAATTAAATTTAGTTTCAACATTTCATAGTTACTTTGCATTCTTTATTGTGTTTGCATTAGATAGATTTATTGGCTTTTAATAGTTAATTTATCATCTCTAGTTGTTAGACATCTAATTTTCATACACTGACAAAGATAAGTTGAAAGACAAGACCAACATACCTGTAAATAGGAGATTGTCAAGTCTCAAATAAGAGATAAGAATCTCAAGCAAGGTTTGATTGATAAAGCTGAATTAAGGATTGAAGCTGATAGATACTGCCCCCTCGGAATCAAAATCAAAATCAGGTAGAGGAGAACAACAAATTGATAAACTTGATCAAGTCACTAGAAATCACAATCAAAGATGAAAGGTGATAGGATAACCATCAAGTAGTGAAGACATGCCCTAGTTTGACTAGGTTTGACTGAAAAAGATATAGGATAAAAATGAAGTCAAACCTCAAAGATATGAATCGAATGAAAATGAGAGACTAAAAGGTTGAAAGAGATGGGGATGAAGAAATGAAGATGCCCCAACAAAGATCGAAGGATCAGGCCTCAAATGGTCAGCGAACTATGCAGAAGAAGGGGAAAGTTTTGAAATGCAATTTTGACTATCAAGATGATCTCAAGTTTTGATTTCAATCCCAAAAATGGATCCAAGACATTAAAATTAGCCAGGGGTACAATTTTCATGAAATTCTAAGATGTTTTGAAAATTGGTCAAAAAGTCAAAATGCTATAGACAAGAAGCAAAAGACATGATCGAGAAGAAGTGAAAGATGAGCGCAGTTGATTGAAAATTCTATCAAATATGAAAGGAGAGCTCTCTCCATATGCAAGATGCAAAACTAAACTAAGATGAACCTAAAAATGCAAGCTACTATGAAAAGTGGTTTACTTGAAAGGTCACAAAGCTATTAGTCTCTAATATTCATCATCGAGCGTTATTGGTAGCATCGCAAGATCATACAATACACACTAGTATGACTATGGGTATATGAATATGATCTATATCAGATAAATATGTGGGAATCCCACCCAAGCACCAAAGACATATAAGTCAAGATGACTAGTGCAGTGAGATTTCCTAAGTTTAATATGGTAGGATTATGCTCGCATCGAGACACAAGAAAGTCAGGATGGCTATAAGTATGCACTTGCAAAAATAGTCAAGGATAATACCTTGTAGACCCTAATTTTAAGTCGAACAAGCATAAATGCTAATGATAGTTAGGACCAACAAAATATACCCACAAGTAGAAAAAGAAATAAAACATGTCCTCATGTCCCCAGTCTTCTAGCTCGGCATCATAAAAAATTATTAGGGAGAGAACATTCATCAAAGAAATCATCATAGATAGCACACAAAGAAATAAATTCAAACAAGTCACAACAAGTTGAGTGTTTAAGTGCGTGTGTGTAGGTCAAAGAGTCAAGCTTTGAGTATCACATCTGCCAGTGAGAAATATCATATCATGCTAGACTGCGGGTAAGATATTTAATAAGTGTTGAGAAACACTTGATGCTAGGGTAGTGTTGAAAAACACAATTGGGGTGGTGTTGAAAAATGCCATTTTCAAGATGTCCTAAAGACCAACACATCCTAGAGACCAAAGCTAACATAGTTATGCCTCCTAGACAAAGATAAAGACTAATTCGAAACCAAGGCAACAAGGTCAAGGCATGATGGAGAAAGGCTAAGTGTCAAAGATGTATGCTAAGAAACAAGGGTGCAAAGGCCTCAAGTAGCGTCTATTTCCATGTTTTCACCACTTGGAGATTTTTTTATTTTTTTAATTTTTTTGTATTTTTGCTACCAAGGCGCCTGTTTCCAAGTTTTCACCAAGGCACTTTTTCTATTTTTTTGAATGTTTGAGTTTTTTGAATTTTTTGTATTTTTTCCAAGACTTTATATGTTTTTTAGGATAATTTCAACATCATATATGAATTTTTTTGAATTTTTTTCAAGATCAATAAATATGTACAAAGGATGCCCCCACACATAATAGGCATCACAGATAGAACTTCTTGAGGTGCAAAACATTAATAGGATCAGGGAGCTGCTCTCCGTCTTTAGTAGACAACAAATAAGCACTTGTTCCAAAAGTAGCAGTAATGATGTATGGTCCAAGCCAATTAGGTTCAAATTTTCCCTTTTGCTCTCTATGTTGTTGGTTCTTAGGGTTTTCTCGTAAGACAAGATCTACCACATGAAACTCTCTAGGACGAACCTTCTTGTTGAATGCTTTGGACATACGCTTTTGGTAGAATCTCATGTGATCAAATGATGCTTTACGCTTTTCATCTAGAAGTTCTAGTTCTTGGAGCCTCATGGCACGGTAGTCTTTATCTATTACTAGACCTTTAAGGGAGACTCTAAGGGAAGGAATCTCCACCTCTGAAGGTAACACTGCTTCAGCACCATAAGTGAGGGAAAAAGGAGTAGCCCCTATTAGAGTATGAATACTTGTTCTATAGGCCCACAAGGTCAAATTTATCTGTAGATGCCAAAATCTACCATTCTTGTGAACTGTTCTATGGAGAATTTTGAGAATAGTTTTATTCGAAGCCTTTGCTTGTCCATTTCCTTGCGGAAAGTAAATGGAGGACCAATGCTATTTTATCTTGAACTTCTTGCAGAGATATTTAAGGTCCTTATTATTGAGCTGACCTCCATTATCAGTGATTATTTCATAAGGCACTCCATACCGATAGATGATATGGTTCAAAATAAATAGAGAAATTATCTTTCCTGAGGCAACAAAAAGTGGGATAGCTTCTACCCATTTGTTAAAGTAATCAGTAGCAGTGATGATGAATTTGTTTCCACTTGATGAGTTGGGATGAATCTGCCCAACAAGGTCAAAGGCCCAATGCTGAAATGGACAATAAGAAATAGATAGAATAAGCTCCCTGCCTGGAGCATGTATCAGGTTACCATGTTTCTGACACTTTTCACATGATTTAGAAAAAGCTACTGCATCTGTTTGTATGGTAGGCTAATAGTACCTAGCCCTAAGCAACCTTTGGGCCATGGAAAGACCATTGGAATGTCCTCCACAAATGTCCTTGTGAATTTTAGCTAACACTTGGTTGGACTCATCCTTTTCCAAGCACCTAAGAAGTGTCCCATCTAAACCCCTCCTATACATATCACTAGAGATAAGGGTGTGGCGAGAGGCATTTTGGGTGAGGTTTCTTTGTTCAGAATGGTTGAAGGTTTCAAGGATAATGCCATCACGGAGGTATGAGTAAATGGCACCATAGCAGGATGACTCATGGCCAACAAGGGTACAAATAACTTGTCTTTCTTGGGAGTCATAAATAGGGTAGCATAGCTCTTCCACCAGGAATTCAAATCTGGACTCATGTTGTTCTCGCTAAAGAAGTGAAGCCAATGTAGCCATAGTGTCAGTTGCTTTATTATTTGCTCTAGAGATTTGTTGAAATGTAACAAAGGTGAAATATTGTCTCAATGAATCAACCATTTTCTTGTAGGGTACCAGTTTTTCATATTTTGTTTGGTATTCTTCATTAACTTGGTTGAATATTAATTATGAATCCCCATAGATATGAAGCTCTATGATTCTCCATTCTATTTCCATTTTTAGTCCATTTGTCAAGGCCTCATACTCAACAATGTTATTTGTACATGGGAACAATAGTTTTTAGGACTTAGGAATTGTGTACCCATGAGGAGAAACAAATAACACTCCTACTCCTGAACCATTTCGCATGAAAGAGCCATCAAAGAACATCTTCAATGTTCTTACAGTCATGTATATTATGTGCTCATCTAGAAATTCAACTTGAATTAGCACTTTATCTTGAATTGGAAAATCAGTCAATTGATCTGCAATGGCTTGTCCTTTTATAGCCTTATGCTCAACATAATCTATGGAAAATTCTGATAAGACCATCATCCACTTAGCAAGTCTACCTATGAGAGCAGCCTTACCAAGAAAATATTTGAGAGGATCAATTTTTGCAATGAGGTGTATTGTATGCACAAGCATGTAATGTCACAACTTTTGGGAAGCAAACACCACCACAAGGCAAGATTTTTCAATACTACTGTAGTTGACCTCATATGACACAAGAGTACAACTAATGTAATATATAGCTCTTTCTTTTCTAGTATCATCAAGTTGAGCTAATAATGCCCCCAGGGAAGATTCTGCTATTGACACATACAATATGAGTAGTTTTGCTGGGATAGGAGGCATTAAGATTGGAGGATTGGCCAAGTATGGCTTGATTTGGTCCATGCTTTGCTAACAATCTTCATTCCAGACACATTTAAGCCCTTTGTGCAAAGTCTTATTAAAGGGTTGAGCTCTATCAGTTAGTTGTGAAATAAACCTCCAATAGATTGAAGGCATCCCTGGAGACTCCTCATTTGGCTGATGTTTTTGGGAGGCGGCATATCCAATATTGCTTGAACTTTCTCTAGGTCCACCTCTATTGCTTTGGCTGAAATAATAAATCCTAGGAGTTTTCCAGAGGTGACTCCAAATGCACACTTTTTGGGATTTAATCTTAATTGAAACTATTCCATATGATCTAGAATGACTTCTAAATCTCTTAGGTGTGTATCCCTTTTTTAACATTTTTCCAAGGTGTCATCCACGTAATCTTCCATATTCTTATGCATCATGTCATGGAACATAGTAGTCATAGCTCTTTGGTAAGTAGCTCTTGCATTCTTTAATCCTAATGGCATGATGTTCCAGCAATAGCTTCCCCATGCACGAGTGAATGTAGTCTTTTCCTGGTCTTCAGGAGCTATTTTGATTTGATTATACCTAGAAAAACCATCCATCAATGAATAGATCTCATAACCCACGGTCATGTCCACTATCATGTCTATGTTTGGAAGTGGAAAATCATTCTTTGGGCATGCTTTATTAAGATCCCTAAAATCTGTGTAGACGTGAATGGACTTGTCATGTTTAGAAACTGGTATAATATTGGATATCCATTCGACATAATCATTTATAAATCCTGCACTGAGGATTTTTTCTAGTTCAGCTTTGACAAGAAGAGCTATGTGAGGATGCATTTTCCACAATTTCTATTTTACTGGTTTGATACCGGGGGCTATGGACAAGTGATGCATAATGAGATTAGTGTCCAACCCTGGCATGCCTGAGTAAGTCCAAGAAAAATTAATCTTCTTGCTCTGTAGGAACTTGGTATATGCTTCTTTTTCCTGTGTTGATAGAGACTGAGCTAAATGCACTATTTGTGGAGCCTCTTCTGTATTCAAATTAACTGGTTGTGTAGGCTCGACAAGCACTGAAGATCTATTTTGAAAATAACTTGGGAGATGATCAAGTACCTCATCCTTAGGTGCCTCAGAGAGGTTTTTGTATGCACCCTAAAATGGTCACCTAGACTTTGGGCCCCCATTCAGCAATTTATCAAATCCCTGAATCAATATTTTCAAAAATCAACATTTTTCAATAATATCAATTTCCTTGATCAAATCCTATTCAATCATTTTCGATTATTTTCCTTGGGCTAACCATTTTATCCTAAAGTTTTTATTTATTTAAAAAGAATATTTCCTCCCCTTTTAATAAATAAAAAGTCCCCACTTTTCCTCTTATCCTAAGTTGCACAAATAAAGTATTATTCTTATTTTATAAAAAGAAAAAAAACACTTTTTGTCTTATATGGACACAAAAGTCAACTCTTATTTTCTCATTGGAGGATATTTGTGCACATGGATTGCTCTTCTTGCAAGCTCCACCCTTGATTAAATATTTTGCCTCTTAATCTCCATGGTCCATTCTTTCTCATTTCCTATAAAAGAAGAGCTCTCTTCCTCATTTATATAATCAATCTCTTATGCTAATGTTATGCTGTAGGTTTTCTAGGTCACTTTGGAGCTTTTAAAAATTTGGAGCATTCTTGGCTTTTGCATCTACATTCTATTCTTAGTTTCATTCATGCATAGTAGCTTCATGTTTATGCTTTCATAGTATAGATTTCCTTTCAAGCTTTAGAGTAACTCATTTAGCTTAACTAGGAAGGCTTGGTAATACTTGTACTTTCCTTTTCATAGCATAGCTTGTACTTTCATTTCCATAGCTTAGCTTGCATCTCTCATTTCTAGCTTGCATATTCATCTTAATCTAGCTTGCATTTGTATTTCATAGTGATTCTTGGGGATATTGGCATTCTTTCCCTTGTCTTCATTTGAATCTCTCATTGTGTGGTTGACTAGCAAGGTCACTAGCTTAATAGCTCTAACTGAGAGCAAACTTAAAATAATCTTGCAACTCCATGCATAGAGAGCTCTAGGTCACTTTCTAAGGTTTCCC
The DNA here is from genome assembly GCA_027943335.1 of Chamaecyparis obtusa. Classification (NCBI taxonomy): domain Eukaryota; kingdom Viridiplantae; phylum Streptophyta; class Pinopsida; order Cupressales; family Cupressaceae; genus Chamaecyparis; species Chamaecyparis obtusa. Next base: position 253,005 of record BSBK01005403.1, read on the forward strand.
TTTCATGGATTCCCTTAGTTGTAATGACTTAGAGAAGTGCACCATTTGAGTGTGTACATTTTTGGCGCCCACCGTGGGGCAGAGCATTATTGTTTTGTCCTTAATTTTTTGCATTTTCGTCAAATTTTAGCTTCATTTTTAGCTCTTGGGTTTTTCAGTCTCAGATTATCATGTGATAATTTCTAGTATCACATGATAGTTCACATGCAGTTGCACGATACTTTACCAATTAGAAGTATCACCCCATTTGAGAAACTTTGTCACCCTGTTTGAGAAATTATGTCACCTACAGTAAAGCGAAGTATCACCCAGAAAAATATTGTCACCCCGGTATACTGTAAAGTGTCCCGTGATATTTTTGGTGACTGTACTATTGCTTGTACCTAGCAGTGAGTTGTTTCTTGGTTCTTTTTTGTCGAATTTGGATCTAGTTAGCTTGCTGGTTTAGTTTGCTGTGGTTAGATAGATTTAATTTGCAGATTTCATTTAGATTTTGGTTTTTCTAACCTTGTGGGGCTAACAAGTTGTGCTTTTAGGTACTCTCATTGCTTGATTATTTTTCCAAAAGAACGCATGTCAAAGCTTCAAATGCACAAGGGCTACTAACAATTTTTGTAGGGCTGCCCAAAGCATAAAAACCCAAAAGTGCTTGTTGTTTATTTCATTTCAAGTGTGGCAATTACTGGTTGTTTCATTTCATAGGAACATAATATCTTATTGTAAGAATTCTTGGGTGGTAGGAGAAGTATGCTCTTCACCCTTGTGGTGAACCAAAAAATCTTGACCCATCTTTGGATTTTGAAAGCAAGAGGGTAATTGAACATTTTCTTGGTGTGTTTGGGAGAAGACTTTGAGATAGGGGAGTATGCTCTTCACCCTTGTGGTGAAACAAAAACCTTGAACCTCATAAGTTGATCCATTCTTGGTTTAGATCTTTAGAATCCTTTAGTAGGCCTACTCTTGAGCAATCAAGAGGAACAAACCAAGTGGGGACAAGCTTATTGCTCGCTATTCTGACCCACTATAAACTCAAGGCTATCAAGGACACAAAACCTTGGTAGACGTAGTGCTTGTCTTTGCTTGATGTGAGTACTTGTGGGATTGTGACCATGAGGAAAGTGTTGAGCAAGAATGCTTAAGGTACTCTTGTGGCCGCGAGGTCCCAGTCCTTTTTGAGGAGCAAGAGGGGTACTACGAACAAAAGCCCTTACTAAGAACCATAGGTAGAGGCCACCCTATTTTTCCACTTAGCTTCTTGGTGCAAGGATTGATCCAAGTGGAATAACCCGGATCACCCCAAGATTACTCACCATCTGTGCTCCTTTGGTTGTGTCATTGGCACTTCCATGACAAAGCCAATATCTATTGTGGGCAACCACTGTGTGTGAGGCAATGGAACATCAAGTGTGGGCCAAGTTGTTAAGTATTGAGCCATTGTCTTTTTAGGCTAAAAAGTGCTTGAAGTGTTCTCATTGTGACATACCCATGTAAACATTCTTGCATATTAAACATCTCTGTAGTGCTCATAGAATTTTTTCAATTTTGATATCACAATTTCTTGTCTTGGCAAGGTTGCTTTTGTCCTTGTTTCAAGTGTTTGAAGACATGTTTGATCACTTACTATTTGCAAACCTGTCAATTTACTGCTATCACTATGATTGAGATCAAAAAAACCAACCCTCAAATTGAAATTTGGACCAAAATAGCCTTAAAAAATGAGAATTTGACACTCACTAGTCAAGAATCACGTGACACTGGAACAGTATCGCTCTCTATCCTAGGAAATATCGCGTGATAGTTCACCCCTGGAGAACTATCACCCCGCTTGCCTAGAAAGTATCACCTGAGCTACCTGGAAAGTATCGCCCTACTTAACGCGAACTATTGCCTGGTCTGAAACTGTCGCCTTGTTAGTCTGGAAACTGTCACCCAGAATCTTTTTTGCTATCTACCTAATTCATGCAATTTTTTAGTCTTCTCTTAGTTGACCAAATTTTACTAAGTTTTGTACCTTACAACTGAAAGCTTCTTTGTGTCTCAAGTTTTTGGCTCTGGACATCTTGAGTTAGTAATCTTTGACTTCACCAAAAAAATTTCTTGCCTTTGGTAAGTTAGGAACCATCCTTGTTGACAAGATTCACCTTTAGATTCTTTGATTGCACACTTGGAGTGTTTGAGTACTCTTTTGTCCAAATCCACCTTCATATAAATTCAATTTCAACATATTTTGGTTAAATCATCCTCCTGATCCATATGTGCTAGGATACTGGAATCCTTTTGTTATGCACCACTGTGGCAGTGTTGATTTATACCTTTTGTCAGCTTTCTATCTCACCATATCTCTTTTTGGACAATTGGATATTTTCACTATCCTAGTTTGACAATTAGTGATTCATAAGGTTATTTTCTCACTAAGGATCTTTTCTTTCATGTTGGTTACAACAAGATACCAAGTGGGTCATGGAAAACAACCTCAAGTAGTTTTTGAACAATTACCTTTAGTTCAAACTTGTCAAAGGTGAAAGGGGAAGGAACCTATCTTAAATCAATCTCTTAGGAGTGCTTCAGAAGTTTGGTTTGAGCCTAAGAGTAGCCTTAGTCAACAAAGTACTTCTTTACCATCCTCTCAATCAAATATGGACATGAGCTACACTTTGACTAGAAGACAAAGAGAAGCAATAGATCAAACTCTTGATGACATTTTTCTAAGACATAGGAGTAACATGTCATTCAATGATGACAATCAACTTGAATCACCTCCTCTATTAATTCAAGATATCTAGACGCTCATCAACGAGCCAAAAGACACTATGCACAAGCTCAACAAGATGCATGGTCACAACATGAAGACCAAAACAACCAATCTTGTGATGCTCATGTGAATGCTGCTAACTTGTTCAATCATTCAAGGCCAAGCTCTCCACTAAAAACAACCACAAGATATACAAGTGAGAGGCTAAAAACAAGCCTTCTTAAATGAACAAGCTGCAAAAGAAGAAAGATTTAAGCTCCTAGAGGAGGAACAATGAGCCTTGTTGGACATAGAGAGAAGGGTTACACAAGAAGAACAAGATAGGCTCCTAGCCCAACAACTTAATGCACAATTAAACAATAGGGGTACCAATAGTGGGACCAACTCCCCACCATCTACTCCCTTGAGAAGCCCATGAGGTAGGAAATATTCAAGGTCACCCTCAAGATCTCCTAGTCCTAGAGGAAGGACTTTACAACATGCTCACTATAGGAGACAGACACCTCCTAGGAACTCAAGACAACCCTCCCAACGAGCTCATCATGGCTCTCAATATGGAGGAACTAGTGCAAATTATGAAGCTCAAGACTTTATGAGAATGCAACAAGAACCAATTTTTCAACAATATGTGGAGAACTATGTTGAGAAAAATAAAGACAAGTTCCTAGAGAGCCTAATCAACAAGGGTGTGAGGGTCCCTTATAACTTTGATGTGGATAGGAAAATAAAGAAACAGAGTCCCTCACAAGAAGAGGAGATTAAAAAGATCAAGAAGATGATGGAGAAGATGATGGCTCCCAAGAGTTCCTTCAACCTTGACTCTATTTGTCCTAATCCTTTTGATAAGAGTGTGAGCATGATGGATTTTCCTAGGAAAATTGAATTTCCCCTATATGACAAATATGATGATAATGGTGACCCACATGATCATGTGCGTCAGTTGTATACTATGAGTTTTGAATTTCACCATGAAGATTCCTATTTGATGAGATTATTCCCAAGGAGTCTAAAAGGTCAAGCTATGGAGTGGTTTACCAACATAACCCCTCCCATCAAAAATTTTAAAGAACTGGTCCACAGATTTGTGCAACATTTTGCCTACAACTTATCAAGATCAGTCACCATGCTCGATTTGTGTAATTTGAAATAGAATCAAGGGGAGTCTTTTGTTGCATTTTTACAAAGGTGGAGACGATTATGCTCCTGATATTCTAGGACAATTCTTGAATAGGAGAGAATTGATATCATTGTAAGCAATTTAATACCTAAGAAGTGGTATGAGGTTCAGAAGATGGTCTTTGATTCATTTGACACCATGGTCGAAACCGCATGTAGAATAGAGGATGTCTTAAAAGAGCAAGGTATTTTGACTAAACAACATAATAACAACAATAGTCAAAATAATAACAACCATCATAAGGACAAAGGAAAGAACTCACACTGGAATAAAAATAAACAAGTAGTTAATGACGGAGTTGTTGACTATAACCAACCAAAGGATCAAGGTGTCCTTCATTTATCTAGTGCAATTCAGGCCATGAAGCTTAACACATCCTCTAACCAACAAGAGCATAAACAATGATATCAAGAAAGACCTAAAAAGGAGAAGCGACAGTTCTCTAAGCTTGGGGACTCTTATGAGGATATTTTAAAAATGCTTATTGATAACAATCTTGCACAACCACAAGATCCAACAAAATTTCACATAACTAACATTAAGCCATATTGGTGGAATGAAAAAGCTTACTGCATATTTCATAATGGCATTGGACATGACATAGAACACTACTGGAAACTTAAACATAGATCATTCAAGATCTTAATGAAAATGGAAAGCTTGAGATTGATGGGTTGAAAACCAATGCAGATCATAAAGTGTTTAAGGAACCTTTGCCTAAATATGATAAGTGGGAAACCTCTAAACCCAAAGATGGCAAAGCTGCAATCAACTACACCTATACGTCTATAGAGAATGTTATCAATATGCTTGAAGTTGTGGATGAAAATGTCAACATGATGCGAAACAAAGATTCTTATAGTCATGATGTGGACTCTCCTATATTTGATAACGAACCCGTGGTGGTGCTTAGAGGTCCTCATTTTTGAAGGTCATCTCAAGCTCTTAATGCTGTCACTAGAAGCCAAGGTCAAGGTCTTGTGGTCATTAGAGGTCCTAAATCTAACCAGTCTAGCAAACCAAAGCAAGTGACATCCAAGAATGTCACCACCAAGTCAGCAGTTAATCCAGAAATGAGCTACAATCTTGTTGATCAGTTACAAAGGACACCAACTCAAATCTCAATTTTTGAGCTCCTAGAGTTGTCTCCAAGACATAAGCATGTCCTTGAAGATGCTTTGTGTATGGCCAACATCCTTAACAACATAGACATTGATCAATTCCAAAATATGGTAAATCACCTTGCCAAGCCACATTACCTCACATTCTCAGAAGAAGATGACAAAGCCTTGAGCCATCCGCATACTCTTTCCCTTCACATTGAAGTCATGATTCACAAGACCCATGTCAGGTGTGTGTTGATTGATGGGGGTGTTGGGCTCAATATTTGTTCCTTGAGTTTGTTGAAAATACTAGGTTACTCAGAGCAAGTTATTGATACTCGCAAGAAAATAACCATCAAAGCCTATGATGAGGCAAAGAGAAGCTCCAAAGGCTTGGCTGTCCTTCTTGTTAGGATTGGCCCCATTGAAAAGGACATCTTGTTCCAGATTGTTGATGCTGGTCCTTTAGCCTATAATATTCTGCTTGGTAGGCCATGGATCCATGATATGCAAGAGGTCCCGTCCACCTACCACCAATGTGTCAAGTTCCCCTATAATGGAGTAGAAGTTTGTATACTCGGGGATAACACATTATCTATTAATGCAATTTCAGTAGGGACCCATGTTCCTCTTAATTGGGAAGTAGAAAATTTTGATGCAACTTTGGTACAATGTCAGAATAAGTTCAAAACCATAGACCTTGGTATGGGTGGTTATCACATTGACTCCTTCACAAAGCTTCCAATATACCCAAGAATCACTATGAAATGCAAATGCAAACTAGATTAAAATGAATATGCAAGCTAGAAATGAGAGATGCAAGCTAGTCTATGGAAATGAAAGTACAATTATTACCAAGCATTCCTAGTTAAAATAGATGAGTTACTCTAAAGCTTGAAAGGAAATCTACACTATGAAAGCATAAACATGAAGCTACTATGCATGAATGAAACTAAGAATGGAATGTAGATGCAAAAGCCAAGAATGCTCCAAATCTTCAAAAGCTCCAAAGTGACCTAAAAAACCTATAGCATAACATTACCATAAAAGATTGATTATGAAAATGAGGAAGAGAGCTCTTCTTTTATAGGAAATGAGAAAGAATGGACCATGGAGATTAAGAGGCAAAAGATTTAATCAAGGGTGGAGCTTGAAAGAAGAGAAATCCATGTGCACAAGTATCCTCCAATGAGAAAATAAGAGTTGACTTTTGTGTCCATATAAGACAAAAAGTGCTTTTCTTCTTTTTATAAAATAAGAATAATGCTTTATTTGTGCAACTCAGGATAAAAGGAAAAGTGGGGGCTTTTTATTTAATAAAAGGGGAGGAAATTCCTTTTAAATAAATAAAGACTTTAGGATAAAATGGTTAGCCCAAGGAAAATAATAAAAAATGATTGAATAGGATTTGATCAAGGAAATTGATATTATTGAAAAATGCTGATTTTTGAAAATATTGATTCAGGGATTTGATAAATTGCTAAATGGGGGCCCAAAGTCTAGGTGACCATTTTAGGGTGCATACAGTTTTCACCCTTGGATACATTCTTTATTTTTACTTTTTTAGGTTCTGACAACGCCACACAGTGGTTTTCGCCATCAGAACTCTTATTCTTTTTTTCTTTTCTTTTCATTTTTTGACTAAGGTACTTGATATCTGGTTCTATCATGCTTGTAGTTGGTTCACTGGTGGAAGAGACTACGGGCTCAAGGGCATTTAGATAACATGCTATCTCATAGTCATTTTGGAAAGTTAAAAGCTGAGGCTCTTGATAGCGTTGGGACCAATCAAATAGGTGAGGATTGGCAAGGGATAGGTCAATGATGGGTTCAATATTGTGTATGTGAATGGTATCATCTCTGGTGATTGTAGAGTTTGGGTCTATCAAGTATCCCCCTAAGGTACCCAAATCAAGGTTTATTCTACCAAGCAAAGCATCGTCCACTAAAGCAACTTGCGGATTCAAATCCATGAATCCTACACTAGACTCGTTAGCTACCTCAAGTTTAGAACCATATGTATGGACAACATCCATGTCCATGTCAACTATAGAACAATCAGAGAGAGATTCCCATTCATACTCATGTGAATCTATATGTGAATCTCGGCTAGGATGTTTACACCAAGCATATTTTTGAGGCCTTGAGGTAGAGGCTTTGATGTCACCAAGGGAAACACCTTCTTGAATGCCATTTGTGTATTGATGTTCTTGAATAGGATCTTCAACATGATCTTCAACAGCGGACTCTTCTTGTTCTAGGCTTCAAACTGTTGGATGGGCAACTAGAGTATCTGAATCTCCCCAAAGGAGATTAGTGGTAGGGACCCAATCTTCACACATGTCTTGCTGATTTTGTAAATTGGGTATGTAGTTTGATTCATCATCACTATCCATCACGGCAAGGATAGGAGCAATTTTCTTGTTAGGACTTTCAAAACCTAGGCCAACCATTTTTTTAGACCCGCATCCAAAAAGAGCATGATTGAGTGGTTCGGCTCTAGCATCTAATCTATGACTAAGAGGACCATAACCTGGATAGCCCATACTTTTGACAAGAGTGTATCCTCTTCCATATGTCTTAGGAGAGGGAAAGAAGTTCTCATTATGCATGTATTTGTCTTCTCTATAGATCTAGTCCTTGACAACTACCTCTTCTTTTTCATCTTGGATGGGCACTGAGGACTCTACAAATGTACCAAATAGAGTCATGGTTGAAGATGAAGGATGCATCTCTTGTGAAGGTTTTCCATAGGACCTAAGTGAGATTGGCAGTTTTGTAAAGGAGTCAATTTGATATCCCCCCATACCAAGGTCTATGGATTTGAACTTATTCTTGCATTGTGCTAGAGTTGCATCAAAATCCTTGGCTTCCCTATTGAGAGGAACATGAGTCCCTGCTGAAATTGCATTTATGGATAATGTTCTATCCCCGGGTATACAGACTTCTACTCCATTATAGGGGAACTTAACACATTGGTGGTAGGTGGATGGCACTGCTTGCATGTCATGGATCCATGGTCTAACAAGTAGGATATTATATGCCAGAGGACATCATCAACAATTTGGAACAAAATGTCCTTTTCAACAAGACCAGTCCTGACAGGAAGGATGACCAACCCTTTAGAAGTTCTCTCTGCCTCATCATAGGCTTTAATGGTAATTTTCTTCCAAGTATCAATAACTTGCTCAGAATAACCCAGTATGTTCAATAGACTCAAGGAACAAATGTTGAGCCCAACACCCCCATCAATCAACACATGCCTGACATAGGTCTTGTGAATCATGACTTTGATATGAAGGGCAAGATTATGTGGATGGCTCAAAGATTTGTCATCTTCTTCTAAGAATGTTAGGTAATGAGGGCTAGCAAGGTGGTTAACCATGTTCTGGAATTGGTCAACATCTATGTTGTTAGGAAAATTGGCTGCACGCAAAGCATCCTCAAGGATACGCTTATGTCTTAGAGATGATTCCAAGAGTTCAAAAATTGAGATTTGAGCTGGCATTCTTTGTAACTGGTCAACAAGATTATAGCTTATTTCAAGGTTGACTGCCGATTTGGTGGTGACATTCTTAGATGTCACTTGCTTGGGTTTGCTGGACTAGTTGGAACTAGGACCTCTAATAACCATAGGACCTTGACTTTTCCCTCTAGTAATAGTGTTGAGAGCTTGGGATGACCTTTGGGATGACTTTTCCCTCTAGTAACAGGTTCTTCATCAAATATAGGAGGAAAGCCCACATCATAACCATAAGGATCTTGGTCTCTCATCATGTTGACACTTTCCTCGACAATCTCAAGCATATTGACCACATTTTCTACACCTGTGTAGGTATAGTTGATTTTAGCCTTGCCATTTTTAGGTTTAGAGGTTTCCCCCTTTTCATATTTGGGCAAAGGCTCCTTTAATGCCTTATGGTCTGCATTGGTATTCAACCCATCAATTTGAAGTTTTCCACTCTCAATAAGATCCTGAATAAGGTGTTTAAGTTTCCAGCAATGTTCGATGTCATGTCCAATGCCATTGTGGAATTTGTAGAAAGCTTTTTCATTCGACCAATGTGGTTTAACATCAGGTATGCAAAAATTTGTTGGATCTTGTGGTTGTGCAAGGTTATTGGCAATAATAATCTTGAAAACATCCTCATAGGAGTCACCCAGTTTAGAAAATTGTCGCCTCTCCTTTTTAGGCTTTTCTTGATAATTTGGTTTATGCTCTTGTTGGTTGGAGGATGTGTTGAGCTTCATAGCTTTGATTGCACTAGACAAATGGAGGACTCCTTGATCCTTGGGTTGGGAAGAGTCCACAACTCCTTCGTTGACTACTTGCTTGTTCTTGTTCCAGTGTGAGTGTTTGCCTTTGTCCTTATTAGCATTGTTAGTATTTTAACCATTGTTGTTATTGCTATGTTTGGTCAAAATGCCTTGCTCTTTCAAGATATCCTCAATTTGACATGCAATTTTGACCATAGTGTCAAAGGAATCAAAGATTATCTTTCAAACCTCATACCGCATTTCAGGCACTAAATTGCTAACAATGATATCAATCCTTTCATGCTCAGGGATAGTCCTAGAATAGTGAGATCACAATCATCTCCACCTTTGTAAGAAGGCAACAAAGGACTCCCCTTGGTTCTGCTTCAAATTCAACAAGTCTAACATAGTGACTGATCTAGACAAGTTGTATGCAAAATGTTGAACAAATCTATGGACAAGTTCCTCAAAAGTTTTGATGGGAGGGGTTATGTTGGTAAACCACTCCATGGCTTGCCCCTTGAGACTCCTCAAAAATAATCTCATAAGATAGGAGTCATCTTGGTGAAACTCAAAACTCATGATGTAGAACTGACGAACATGATCATGTGGGTCACCATTGCCGTCATACTTGTCATACTGGGGGATTTCAACTTTCCTAGGAAAATCCATCATATTCACACTTCTATCAAAAGGATTGGGATAAATAGCATCAAGTGAAAAGGAACTTTCAGATTCCAACACCTTTTCCATCATACGCTTGAGTTGCTTGATCTCCTCTTCTTGAGAGGGTCCTTGTTTGTTGATTCTTCTATCCACATCAAAGTTGTAAGGGACTTTGGCACCCTTGTTAATCAAGCTCTCTAGGAACCTATCCTTGTTTTGATCAAGATACTTCTCCACATATTGTTGGAATAGTGGGTCTTGTTACATCCTCATAAAATATTGATCATCAAAACTTGCACTACTTCCTCCATGTTGAGAGCCATGATGAGCTTGTTGGGAGGGTTGTCTCGAGTTCCTAGGAGGTGTTTGTCTCCTATGTTGTGAAATCCTCCTTCCTCTAGGACTAGGAGATCTTGAAGGGGTCCTTGACCACCTTTTGCTTCTTGAGGTTCTTGAGGGAGTAGATGGTGGAGAGTTGTTTCCACTGTTGGTACCCCTATTGTTGAATTGGTCATTGAGTTGTTGGGCTAAAAGCCTATCTTGTTCCTCTTGGATTGCTTTTCTTTTCAACTCTAACAAGGCTTGTTGTTCTACCTCTAGGTGTCTTAACCTTTCTTCCTTAGCAGCTTGTTCATCCAAAAGGCTTTATTTTTGCACTCAATCCTTTTAAGCCTTTCATTAGCATACCCTGAGGTTGTTTTGAGTGGAGAGTTGGGCCTTGAATGTTTGAATAAGTTGTTAGTAAATGCTGCATTTACATGAGCATCACCAGATTCATTGTTTTGGTCTTCATGTTGTGACTGTGCATCTTGGTGAGCTCACCCATAATATCTTTTAGCTCTTTGATGGGTGTCTAAATATCTTGAGTTGATAGGGGGTGATTTGGGTTGATTGTCATCACCAAACAACATGTTATCCTTATGTCTTTGGAAAATGTCATCAAGATTTTGATCCATCACTTCTCTCTCCTTTCTAGTCATGGTGTAGCTCATGTCCATATCTAATTGAGAAGGTGCTAAAGAGGTACTCAACTCACTAGGATTTCTCTTTGGGTCAAACCAAGCTTTAGAATCACTCCTAGGTGATTGATCAAAGATGGGTTCCTTTCCCTTTTGCTTTTGACAAGTTTGGACTAAGGGTAACTAATCAAAGACAACTTGAGGTCATTTTCCTTAACTAACTTGGTACCTTATCATAACCGACATGAAAGAAAAAGATCCTTGGTGATAAGATGACCTTACAAAATGTCAATACCAAACTAGGATAGTAAAAGTGTTTAATTGTCCAAAAAGAGATGGTGAGATAGAAAGCTGCATAAGGTGTAAACCAACACTGCCACAGAGGTGTATAATAAAAGGATGAGTATCCTAACACATATGGACCAGGAGGATGGATTTAACCAAATATATTTGAAATTGAAATTGAATTTTGATGGAAGTGAATTTGGACAAATGAGTATTGAAACTCTCCAAGTGTGTTACCAAAGAATCTAAAGGTGTACTTTTTCAACAAGGATGATTCCTAACTTATCGATGCCAAGCAAGACTACTTTTTAAAATCAAATAACACTAATTCAAGGGGTCTAAACATAGGAACCCAAGGTATAAATAGGTTTCCAGTGGCAAAGTAAGTCACCTACTAAAATTTGGTTCACTAAGGAAAGATTGAAAATGGCATAAACCAAACAGACAGTAAAAAGACTCTGTGTGACAGTTTCCAAGCAAACAGTGCGATACAATTTGACCAAGTGATATTTCACACTAAGTAGTGCAACAGTTTCCATGTAACTTGTGTGATACTTTCTAGGAAAGCAGTGCGATAGTTTTGTAGTAACAAACTATCGCACGATAAATCTCAAAACAGTGTGCGATGAAGTTTCAGGATCGTACGACTCTTGACCAGTGAGTGTTAAAAATATCAGTTTTAAGGACAATTTGGTCAAAGTTTCAGTTTGATGGTTGGATTTTTCAATTTTAAACATAGTACTAGAAGTAATCAAACACATTTGCAAATAGTAGATGATCAAACATGTCATAAAACACTTGCACAAGGGCAAAAGCAACCTTGACAAGACAAGCAATTGAGATATCAAAGCAATAAAATCCTATGAATGCTATCGTGATGTTTGATATTTGACAACGTTTACATGGGTAGATCACAATGAGAACACTTCAAGCACTTACTAGCCTAAAAAGAGAATGGCTCAATACTTAACAACTTCGACCACACTTGATGTCCCATTGCCTCACACAAAGTGGTTACCCATAATAGATATTGGCTTTGTCGCGGAAGTGTCAATGGCACAACCAAAGGAACATAGATGGTGAGTAATCTTGGGGTGATCCAAGTTAGTCCACTAGGATGAATCCTTGCACCAAGAAGCTAAGAAAAAAAATAGGGTGGCTTCTATTTATGGTTCTTAATAAGGGCTCCCATTCGTAATACCCCTCTTGCTCCCCAAAGGGACTCCTTATCTTGCGGCAAGTAACGGACCTCGCGGCCTGTTGGTTCCTGGATAGGATTTTACACTCCATGAGATACCAATATGCTTATGATGTATGTTAAGGAGTGGTTAGTTCCAAATGTGAGCAATCTATAAGCAATTGGACCAACTATAGGGATAAGACTACCCTCTTCTACTTCTGGCTCTGCAAAACCAAGGCGGGTGCACCTGATCCAATAGCGTTAACTCTGACTGATAGTTTTAACTCTACCCCTTTTTTGGATATTGGATCTTTCAACAGATGACAGTGAGAAAGTACTAAACAACAACCTATTGTTCATTGACTCTCCATCAAGTTGGGTAGGATAATACATAAATGTAAATAAAAGTAAAATACTGGTAATGATTTTAATGTTTTGGGATTACAAAGTTTGAATCACTCTTCTCAACACAAAGATAGGAAAATATAGGCTAGTGCCTTATCTATTGGGAAAAATATTAGAGAATAGGATGAATACAATGGTGTCTAAAATTGGTCTTTAGACATAAACACAAAATAATTCAACTCTTTCCTACTTGTCAGAATCCTTCATATAAATTCCATGAACACATATTCCACTTTGAGCAATATTTAATCTAACCCTAGGTTGGAACTCAAAGCACCAATACATACATATAAACCTTATGAAAATATTTGAAGACTCACAACATAGAGCAAAGGAGAGACAAAGATCTGAGATTTGTATTAAGTATAACCTTTTACCATGTCCATATAGTATATCCTAAATAGCAAGCTTATAAGATAAGAAAAACCTTTATTTCTTCTCTATTGTTTGATAAAATGATATCAAAAATTACAATCCTTGACTAAAAGCTAGGGTTTTAGAAATTCTATCTTTTTAACACCTAAACTCCCAATCCCTCAGAATGATCATCAAAAATCCCTTTATACAAGGAGATGCAACAAGCTTTTGATCATTCTAGGGTTACAAAATTTAACCTAGAAACCTATACAGCAACCCCAAAGGGTTTACAATTAATACACTACTGAAACGGATGAGATATTCCATAGATGAGCCATCTACTTTTTGTCTTCAATGCCATCTTCGGCTCCTTTTCAAAAAATCAAATTTTATACCTCGCTATCCATCTACAATGAATGCCTCTCTGCAAATCAACAACCCTAATATTTATTTGGCTCAGCATCATCAAAAACAAAATCAAATTTGCAGAACACTTCATGCCTTCTATATCCTTCCCCAACTGCAATTTGTCTGAAGAAATCAATTCTTGGCCACTACTTCATTTTATATAACTTACTGGTTCAAAACCCTAGCCAAAACCCTGTAGGAATTTTGAATTTAAATGAAAATGGTAATAGGCTCAAGTTTAAAATGTGACCGTTGATCTTAACTATTCCCGACAGATCAGGTGGCTCACAAAATCTTTCAAATGTCAACAAAACCTTTAAAAAGTCTCTTTCCACCTCATTAATCCCTTGACCAAAGAAAACTAAGCACGTCAATGATGAATCAGCACATTGGACCCACTTGTTATAAGCCTTTAATTGAATGGCTGGTGCATAATCTCATAGCCCTGATAGATTCCATGAGATCATACACCGTCTGCTAGATCTTCCATACTAGCATCCCTTTAGAATCTCTTGGGCCCACTGACCTCGGCTAACCCTTAACTATTTGCCCATCTGGAAAATACATGACCAAAAGGGAAATCTAAGTCACCAAAAGATTTAGGGCTCCACCAATTTAATCTGAGACTCTGCGAATACATGCATTTGTGTATTCGCAAAATAACTTAGAACCCTGCCAAATATTATGAGAATAAGCGACCAAAGGGAAATTTATCTGGACTTCCAAACATAGAGGTTCACTGAATTATATATTGCTAGACCCACACATGGGCCCACCTAGTGCCACTTGTCAATCATTCATTTGCTATCTCCACCCAGTCACCTCTGACACAGGACCCACCCACTTAAAATAAGACCAATGGCCATCTTAAGTTTGCATAGAGGTAAAATATTCTATGTGAACATCAGACAACTGTTAGATCGATCCTTTGTTTCCACTCTGTAGATTCTTCGACAACGGTCCCACTGACAACTGCCAAGTCACTCTTCCTCAACCAATAAGAAACTGTTATCGTGCCTATGTAGCAGTGGACCCGCCTTTTTTGAAAAGCTTTGTCATAAAAGAGAATCAACGGCTGATGTATGATATCATACCTCTGACACACTCCATGAGAACATACACCCACCATTGGATTGAGATGCTACCAGAGCCAGGCCCAGGAAAGAATAAAGGTAAAAACAATAGAAAAAAGTAATAGCAGGACTTAGGAAATATTAACACCATCAGACTTTAGGAAATATTGATGGCGCCGGTCGCTTGAGACTTTAGGGAAAAATTAAAGGTATGACCCCTGCAGGTGATAAAAATAAACACATGCATTTTAAGTTATTTTAAGTGGCCCAAAAAGTAACACAAAAATAGATTTAAAACCAAGGTGCACTAAAGTTTTCTTTTCCAACGGCTAGAATTTGAAATTTTGCCTAGGGTTTAGCTAGAAATATGGAAAAATACTTGTAGGGGTATAAGAAATAATGCTATAGCCATGAAATTTTTTTCTTGTACTAACATGACCACAAGATTACCTTAAGCATTCTTGCTCAACATTTTCCTCATGGTCACAATCCCACAAGTACTCACATCAAGCGAAGATAAGTACTACATCTACCAAGGTTTTGTGTCCTTGATAGCCTTGAGTTTATAGTGGGTCAGAATAGCCAGCAAAAATCTTGTCCCCACTTGTGTCATTCCTCTTGATTGCTCAAGAGTAGGCCCACTAAAGGATTCTAAAAACTAAACAAAGAGTGGATCGACCTTTGAGTTTCAAGATTTCTATTTCACCTCAAGGGTGAAGAGCATATTCTTGTAGCTCAAAAATTTCTCCCAAACACACCAAGAAAAGGTTCAATTACCCTCTTGCTTTCAAAATCCAAAGATGGGTCAAGATTTCTGTTTCACCACAAGGGTGAAGAGCATACTCTCCTACCACCCAAAGATTCCTACAACAAGATATTAAGTGCCTATGAAAAGAAACAACTAGTATATGCTGCACTTCAAAAAGAAAGCAATTAAACAAACACTTAATTGGTTTTTATGCTTTGGGCAGCCTTGCAAAAACCATATGTAGCCCTTGTGCATTTGGAGCTTTGACATGCATTATTTTAAGCAAATATTCAAGCAATGAGGGCACCTACAAGCACAACTTGTTAGCCCTACAAGGGTTAGCTCATCAAAACCAAATAAAATCTGCAAATAAACCTCTATTCTACCACAACAAATCAGAAATATGAATCAAATAAATCAAATCTTGCAAAGAAATGTCCAAAATTACTCACTGCTAGGCCTAGGCAATAATTCTATTAGAGCAAGAATCGTTCGATACTTCACTGTATACTGTTGCAATACTTTATCTCTGTGTGATAGTTTGTGATACCTGCATGCAACAGAGTACAAAACAATAGTGCTACAAAATTTTCAAAGGTGCATGATACTTTAACTGGTAAAGTATCACACTGATATACAAGAAACTATCATATGACACTGGAAGACTGTCACATGATAATTTTGTCAGAAAAATAGAGAGCCAAAACAACAAGCTAAAATGATGATGAAAAATTGACGGAAATGCATAAAAAGAAGGACAAAACAAGAGTGTTCTACCACATGGTGGGCGCAAAAAATGTACACACTAAATAGTGCACTTCTCTAAGTCATTACTTCTGAGGGAATCCATGAATGGGAAACCTTGAGAAAGTGACCTAGAGCTCCCTAGGCATGGAGTCACAAGGATGTTGATAGTGCTCTTAGCTAGAGCTATTGAAGCATGCAACCTTGCTAGTAAACCACACAATGGGAGATTCAAAGAGACAAGGGAAAGAATGCCAATGTCTTCAAGAATCAACAATAGAAATGCAATGCAACTACACTAAGAATGAAGATGCCAGCATGTAAACTAAGCTATGGAAATGAAAGTATTACAAGCCTTGCTAATTAATCTATGTGAGCTAATCTAGAGCATAAAGAAAACTAAGCTAGATGCCATGAAAGCTTAAGCTAAGAATGCAAGAATGAAAGCTAAATGCATGAAGATATCCAAAGCTCCAAAGTCTCCAAGAAATCCTATAGCATAAGATTAGTATTCAAATTTGGGATTTAAGAATGAGAAAAGAGCTCTCCTTTTAAAGGAATTGAAAAGGAATGGACCATGGAGATTAAGAGGAAAAATATTTAATCAAGGGTGGAGCTTGAAAGAGGAGCAATCCATGTGCACAAATATCCTCCAATGAGAAAATAAGAGTTGACTTTTGTGTCCATATGAGACAAAAAGGCCTTTTCTTCTTTTTATAAAATACGAATAATGCTTTATTTGTGCAACTTAGGATAAGAGGAAAAGTGGGGGATTTTTATTTAATAAAAGGGGAGGAAATTATTTTTAATTAAATAAAGACTTTAGGATAAAATGGTTAGCCCATAGAAAATAATCGAATAAATGATAAAACTAGGATTTGATCAAGGAAATTGATATAATTGAAAAATGTTGATTTTTGAAAATATTGATTTAGGGATTTGATAAATTATTGGAATGGGGGCCCAAAGTCTAGGTGACCATTTTAGGGTGCATACACTACCTAGAAAAGAGCAATGGAAGAGGGAAATTAAGGAGAATCCTCGAGATCCTAACCCTAATTTCACCTATTACAAAGTAGAAAAGAAGTGGAAAGTGGGGAGAAAGCCAAATACATGAAAAGATCCAATCAAGGTGCTTGACATGACCCTAGAACACTTAATTGGAGGGCTAAATGCTCTTATAATGGAAGTTCTTCCATTTTAAGATGATATAGTTTGCTAGCTGATCTTTTGTGCTTACATAGTCCATCTTTACTTCTTTTTCTTCTACTTTCTCTCTTAGGAAGTGATACTTTCTCTCAATGTGTTTTTTCTTTGCATGCATCATAGGGTTCTTTGACATATTGATAATGCTAGTGTTATCACAATGAATAACAATAAGATAATCAATATGAATACCAAAATCCTTTATCATCTACTTGATCCACACAATTGTAGAATAATTCAATGCTATTGCAACATACTCTGCTTCTGCTGTGGACTGAGAAATACAATTTTGATTCTTACTTGTGTAGGTGACAAGTCTATCTCCAAGAAATATTTCTCCTCCTGAGGTACTCTTTCTATCATCCACACATCCTGCTCAATCTGCATCTGTATATACATGAAGCTCTATATTTTCTAAATTAGGATACCATAAGCCATAATGTATAGTTCCTCTTAAGTATCTAAATATCCTCTTTACTACCATGAGATGACTTTTCTTGGGTTCTGCTACAAATCTTCCAACAATACTAACTGTATTTGAAATATCAGGTCTAGATTGAGTAAGATAGATTAGTTTACCAATCATAGACTTATACAAGGCTATGTCTACTCCTGCTGAATCATCTTCTTTTGAAAGATTGCATCTGGTTATCATAGGAGTACTTACTGGTTTGTAATCATCCATTTTGAACTTCTTCAATATCTCTTTCAAATACTTAGACTAATTAATGAATATACCTTTGTCTGTCTGCTGCACATTTAGTCCCAAAAAGTACTTGATAGGACCAATCATGCTTATTTCAAATTTTCTCTGCATCTCCTTAGCAAATTCAACACTAAGCTTGTCACTACCACCAAAGATAATTTCATCAACAAATATGGAAACCAACAACAACCCATCAGATATTTCTCTTATGAATAAATTATAATTTGTTGCTCCTTTCTTGAATCCAATCTTAGTCAAGTATCCATCAAGTCTTTCATACCATGCTCTAGGGGCTTTCTTAAGTCCATAGAGGGATTTCTTCAATCTGCACACCATATCAGGTCTGTCTGATAAGGTGAATCCTTCAAGCTTCTCTATGTATAATTCTTTCAACTCTCCATTAAGGAATGCTGACTTGACATCCATTTGGTAGACCTTAAAGTTATTGAATGTAGCATAGGCTAGAAACAACTTTATGGCTTCCAATCTTCTTACAGGGGAAAATGTATTAGAATAGTCAATTCCTTCTCTTTGCGCATATCCCTTGCATATTAGGCTTTCTTTGTTTCTTACCATTATTCCATCTTCATTCATCTTATTTCTAAATATCCACTAGGTTCCAATCACATTCTTATTAGTAGGCCTAGGGACCAATTCCCATGTATCATTCTTAATTATCTGATCTAGCTCTTCTTTCATTTCTTCATGCCAATTTGAATCATCACAAGCATCTTCAACACTTAAAGGTTTAATTTGTGAAAGTAAACATACCAGTTCATCATTTGTTGAACTCTTTGCTTTTGATCTTCTCATGAATTTTGTTTTCTGATCTCCAATGATGTCTTCCTTTGAATGATATCTAGAAGTGAATTTTGGAACATTAGGTGTGACTCTCTCATCTAACTTTTGTGATTTTTCTTCACTAGTTTCAGGGTCATTGAACAATACATCAATGTTGTCAAACATTTCATCAACAAATGTCTCTCTAGAGGCAGATTTAGGTTCTTCTTCAATCATAGGTGCATAACCATGATATCTTTCTTGAATCATAAACTTCTCATCAATCTTAACATGAGCACTTTCAATGATCTTCTTTAATCTCAAGTTAAAACATATATAAGCTTTTCTTTTAGTAGAGTAACCAAGAAAAATACCTTCATCACTTCTTGCATCAAACTTTCCAATTGCTTCATCTCTCTTGATGTAGCACTTGCTTCCAAATATTCTTAAGTATTTGACTATAGGTACATTCCCAAATGATAGCTCATAGGGTGTCTTGTCCACGCCTGGCCTCAATCGAATTCTATTGATAGTATAGATTGTAGTATTGACCACATCTCTCCAATAGGTGTGTGTGACCTTTCCTTCAATCATGATGGTGCATGCTATGTCAAGAATGATCCCATTCCTCCTTTCTACAATTCCATTCTGCTGAGGGGTTCTAGGTGCACTTAACTGTCTCTTTATCCCATGATCTTTGCAATACTCATAAAATCTTTTAGAGGTGAATTATCCTCCTCTATCTGATCTCAGACATTTAATCTTCAATCTAGACTCATTTTCAACCTTAGCTTTGAATATTTTGAACTTATTAAATGCTTCTAATTTATCCTTTAAGAATGCAACCTGCATCATTCTAGAATAGTCATCAACAAACAAAATAAAGTACCTTTCACCATAGTATGATATTGTTTGAGTTGGTCCACATAGGTATGTATGCACTAAATCCAATTTGTTCTTTGCCAAATTATGCTTGCTTCTGAATGAATTCCTCACATGCTTTCCCATCACACATTCCTTGCATATTGTATCAACTAGTTTTGCAATGCTAGGAAGGTCTCTTACTACATTCACATTACTTATCTTCACTATGTTGTCAAAATTGATGTGACATAGTCTTTTGTGCCATAACCAACTGTCATCTACTTTTGTAACAAAACAAATTGCTTCAGGATTAAGCTAAAAAACATTACCTTTAGTCTTTGAACCAGATGCAATCATTTCTCCTTCCTTGTTGTTAATGATGTACTTATTTTTTTTGAATTCTAACTGATATCCTTTTTCACGAAGTTGTCCAACACTTAGTAGATTATGCTACAATCCATCAACATAAAGAACATCATCAATGTTGTTCTTTTCATCCAAGGTGATAGCTCCTCTACCTATGATAGGTTTAGGAGTGTTGTCTCCAAATCTAACCATGCTGCCTATGTATCTATCTAGATGTACAAATCTATTCTTGTCTTCTGTCATGTGATGTGAGCAACCATTGTCAATGATCCAATCTATCCTAATGTCATCTTGTGAAATCAGTGCTAACTCTTGTGCTTTCTTTTCATCTTGAAGGTCCATTTCATCAAACATCTTCTCCATTTCTTCAATAGCAATGAATCCAATTTCATCTTCTACTAAATCATCATTTGATACTCCAAATCCAACATAGTAACATTCTTTTGTATACTTAGGTTTGTAATTAGATTTGAACTTCTTGACTCTTGTAGGACACTTAGAAGCAAAGTGACCAATCTTGTTACATGAAAAGAATTTGAATGGTAACTAACCTTAATATTTTCCTTTTCCTTTCTTTTCTCTCTTAGAAATCATAGCAATGAAATCATCTATTGCTTTCTCTTCATCATCATCATCAAAATTACTAGGAGTGTTCAAGGATTTCTTACCATGGACTGAAGCTTTGAAGGTTGTCTCACTTTTAGGTTCTATTTTAAAACTTGATATCTCAAAAGCTGAAATCTTGCTAATTAAGATCTCTCTCCTAAATTCTTTTGAGAATGGTATAGTCTCTTCCAAGATGTTTATCTTGTTCTCATATTCTGGTGTCAGGGTCGTCATCAGCTTATCCATTATGTCTTCTTCAAAAATCTCTCCACCATTGTTTCTGATTCCTAAAACTACTTCATTAATCTTTTGATTGTAGGCTCTAATGCTTTCTTCAAGTAGCATCTCCAATGTATTGTAATTTTTCTTCCATGTCTTTCTGTCCACATTCTTGGCTTGGATGTCTCCTTTAAACATGTCTTCTAGATACTTCCAAATCTTGTAGGCTTTATCTATTTTCTTGATCTCTGAAAACTCACTGTCAGACAAGGCATCAATGAGGGCTTCTTAGGCAATAGCATTAGAAGTGAAAAAATCCTTTTTCTTAAGAGTTGCATCTTTCTTTGCAAGATCTGATAAAGAAGAAATCTCAACTTCTTTAGTAGCTACCTCAAAAATCTCAAAGGAAATGCACTACAAATGTGTCATCTTGTTCTTCCAATCTAGATAGTCCTCTCCATCAAACTTAGGACTTTCTTTTCTAAAGAATGTCATCTGATCAACCTCAAGCTATTAAAATTTCTCTCTGAGTCACTTGGCTTTGATACCAATTGTTAGGAATAGTCCCAAGAGATAACTGAGAGGGGGGGGGGGGTGAATCAGTTATTAACAAGATTCAATTCTTTATCCAAATAAGTATATAAGAACTTTAAGCATAAACACAATAAAAGAACACTTAACACAACACCACAATTTTGGTTACGGGGAAACCCAAATAGGTAAAAACCCTGGTGGGAATTAACACCCACTAAGAACTGCACTAGAGTATTATGATCCCTGTTAGAAGATCTTACAACCCTATTAGGATTTATCTTTACAATGCATTAAGTATAGTGACCTTGTTAAGGGTCAGACCCTGCTAGGAGTCTTTTACAATTAACCCTATTAGGGGTGAGGACGTACTGTCTGGGAGTACACTACTTAAAGGGGTGAAGGCTGCAACCTTCTATTTAACAGATGCACACTATATCTAGATCTTGGTGAACTGCGCATAGACCTGTTGTTTTGATTAGTTCCAATGAATAGCATAAACTCTCTACTTTGTCACATAGACCTTCTGTTGATGGCTCAACACTTCGCACTCTCTACTCTGCTCTTATCTTTCAACTCTTTGCCATACTTAGAAATCACAAAATGACTACCTATAAATATCATCCTCTAAATTATATAATCAAGTCAGCCTATTAGAACCATCTTGAAATTATAATAGAGAAACAATACAAATCTCCAATAACATCTCAGTCAGCTCTACTAAGCACATCACACAAATTAGGACTGTGCAACTCCATATGAGTAGACGCGTCGTTTCACATTGTCGGCTCGACCAATTTAACTCAAACTTTATTCTCACACTAAATTACATCATGCACTCTTAACCAAACATTCTTAACTCTCCTCTAATCATAAAACCAATCATGCATATCAAAATGATAGGTACAACTACTACAACAATAAAAACAATGTCAGCTCTACTAGACAAACTCAGGAAACTGTGACTGTCAACTGGAGACTTCATAACTAAACTTGTACTACATATTTGATTCCACATCCATGAACATAGCTTCATACACATGTCTAAAACATAACTACAACCGTGCAAGGCTCCATTACAACCATACTATAAATCACATACATAACTCTTCCTGGGACCTGTCAGGAACACTCACTGATACAGACTACTGTTTCACTCAGAATCAACCTCTGTGCTTATGATATCATGTTGATAACATATCTCAGAAAAATATACTCACAACTCTCTCCATTAGTCTTCCATGCATGCTTCTTACCATATGTTGTCATCAATGATAAACATATAGTTAGCAATCTGGCTTGCTGGCAAATCTCCAACACTTTTAGGCTAACTTATCAGGACAACTAAATTTTAGTATTTCTAACTAACAATTAATTTTGGTCAAACATATGGTCTAGCTAGATTCATTCTAGCTAAGATAAATAAGTGATTTAACTTTTCCAATTGGAAATATCTATTAAATGCATGTTTTATACCACTTTGGGTCTAATTACCATAAAAATAAAATTATTTCAGAAAAGTGGCGTTTCAATAACTCTTAATCTTTTTAATGATATTTTTTTTTAAATAAAAAAAAACCCTTTTGTATATATTAGAGTCAAGAATACCCTCATATAGATTTTATAGCATTTTAATTAGATATGGTGTATTGTAATTAAAGAATATTTCAAGTAGTATTTTAACAGTTAAGGAGATGTTGATTCGGAGAAAGAAAAAATATTAAATCATATTAAATAAATTTGAAAGACATATTGTGCACTAGAGGAGAGAATCCTCTTCAAGAATATATATATATTTTATTGGGATAGATTCGTTATAAAAAAATATGTTGCGAGATGAAAACTATTTATTTCAGTGAGTTGGAATTTGAATTGTTATAAAAGAGAAAATATAGGTCACAAACCAATTTTTATTTCTTCATGCACTAGATATATATGTCATCTATGACATATTTTGAAATTAGGGGAAAAAGTGTTTATTTACATATAATTTTTTGGTGGGAACTAGACCCCTAATTTTCAACATTTTTCAGCAATTGAAAAATCATCTTTAAAAATTAAAAAAACATATATCAATTATTATTGAAAAAAATTATTAAAAATATTAATCATAAACTTCATCCATTTTATCACATTTAATTAGTTTACATCATCTTCAAATTCCAAACATAAATGTCATTTTTATACTATTGAAGTTGAACAACTTTGATTTTGTTAGCCTTTTCCTTTGTAAAAGGGTGACAACTTATTGTGCTTTTACCCATACCCACACACACTAAATAATTATCGATCCATGATCTCAACCATATACATAACTATAATTCTTACAAATGCATCAATATTCTTTCTCAATATAAATTTATTTTATCTTTTTCCATGCAATGTAATAATTCCATTATACAGAGTCTTAGTCACATTAGAGTCAAATGGGAAGCCTCAAAACATATGTTTAATGCACAACACAAGTTCTCCAAGTTTACAAAACAACATTCTCGAGGGTAGTTACAACCACAAGATGAAACACACACAAATGTCAAAACATGAAACTTGCTCTCTTAGAGGGGTTCTCAACATGCTCATACTAGACGGTTTAGACAATAATGGATCAAGGAATGATTGGCCAAAAAAAGCAAAGGTTCTTCCCAGAAATGGGGTATGTAAAACTCACATCACGAGTCATAAAAATAGTTATAACAATATGACACCACCCATCTCACCAGGGTATGGTAGAAATCCTAACATCACACAAGAACCATCATTATGACATCATTGTTCTCAATGCAAGGTAGATGAAACATCACAAGAAAAAATGCTAAATTTAGATGATTTCATACAATTTTGGGGACATAAGTCATTAATCCAAATGGTCTATTATGATTACTAATTTCACTTCTCATTACCAATGAATATCTCTTTTAACTAATTACCATGGTGCATAAACATTGCTTTACAAGAGAAATGCATAACAATGCAAGAATTAGGATGCCACATATAACCAACATGAATCATTTCATTCACTTTCCATTGATGCGATAATCACACAAAGTATAGTGCACCAAATGTCTCAAGAAATCAATCATTAGGCACGCAAGGCCAAGAATATACACCAATAGGTAACTCTAACCAAGTAGGTTCACAAAAGAAATCTAGCCACTCATGGGATACTAAGCACTCAAATAAACTAAGTAGATCTATCATTGGCATGACATGTAATTAAAATTTATCTTCCTTAGATATTGTGACAATTCTCTAACTTGAGATGTCCACTATGTCATCATTTTCATCACTATCAACACACCTTTGACATCGGTGACAATAATTATGTTCAAAAGTTTATTACTTTATAAAGGAGTGGTGGAACTTAGAAGTTTCATGGTTATGTGACTTCTAATTAATTGTAGTGTTTATCTAGCATAATGGTTGTAGTGTTTATCTAGGATAAAGATCACATTATTTTCTAAACCTTATGTGCCAAACCCTAAATCTTAACATGAATAATTTAACACTAAAACCTAAAAAATTGAACTTAATTGCTAAAACCTCAATAGTCAACCTTATATCATTAACCATACACCCTAAATGCTAAATTCTATACCTTGATCCCTGTACCCTAAGCCATGAAACCTAACATTAATAGTTTAACAATAAAGCTTAAAAAATAAATGCAATCCCCAAACCCTCCACCACTAACCATAAACCATAAACCATAAGCCCAATGTCTTAAACCATGAATAATTTTGAGAGAGATAGTAAATAGAAGTAGAGAGGGAAGTAGGGAGAGAGGGAGAGCTAGAGATGGAGGAGAGGTGTGATAAAGTGATGCAAGGTCATAGTTTACCCTTAAACCTTGTTTTTTTTATTGTTTACTATGATTTTTTTTTGTTAGGCAAGTTTTCCTCCCATGTTGGTTATGAGGTTTGTTGTTGCCAAATGAGTAGGAAAAATAAAGGATGACGCTTTCTAGTTTTTAGTTTTTAGTTTTTGGAGTTTATTTTTTCTTCCCTTTTAGTTGTGATAATGTCTAGAAGAAAGGGGGAAGATATGAGGGGAGTGTTAGAAAACCAAATTTTGGAAAAAAATTGATATGCCCATGATGTGAATAATCAATTATAACACCTATATGTACCTTTGAAAAGTCTTTTTGAGTGGCCCACTTTGAAGGTGTATATATTTTAATCCTTTATTTTTTATGTAAATCCACATTGGAGATCATGTTTCTCTGTCACCACTTAGTATACATGCATCCACTTTAGTCCCTCAATGTCAAAAATGATGCATTTTCAAGGCGTTAGGTTTGGGTGACCTGTGAAAGTTTGTAGTTTGCATGTTTGCAAGTCTGCCAGATTGGTCAACTTTGGAACTCAGTATTTCACGATCAATGATTTTCATAAAAATCAAGTGTTTTAAATGATTGTCAATATACTCATCTATCATCCTATCCATTTTTTAAGCCCTATCCATTCATTTGGTATTTTTACAAACTCAAAATGAAATGCAATTTGTTGGTGTCTATTATTTGCACAATGTCAAGTCTATTAGGAAGCTAAGTTGGACAACTGATATTTCAAAGCAGGATGATTATTAAGTGACATTAATTGATGCAGACGATTCTATAAAAGTGCACCTAATGCCTATAACAATTCCAGATCTTCAAGCTTCTGTTTGATATTTTTTCATAGCCAAAACCAAAAGTAGTTTAGAAGGGTTTGTGAATTGCATTTCCCAAAGGTTTCACAAGGACCATTTTCTATGATTAATAACTTTTAGATGAGATGGACTCATGCAAAACCTTTTGTCATGCTTTCTTATTGTACCTTAATGATCTCCTCTGTCCAATGACAACCTCTTACATGAAGGTTTGATATTTTTTCTAGGGGAAGTTTCAAAGGCTTTTATTTAGTATTGATGGACTAGAAATAATGATAAAAAATAAAAAATGGAAAGCATCCCATTTCATTTTTTGAATTTGGAAGGCATTCAATTGAAATTTTAGAGCATTTGAAGATGAAAAACGGTTTCCAAATGATTTTTTTTAGCTTGGTCGCCATACATCACACTATCTGAGGGCTATTTTTAACTTAATTCCAAACTTTTGATTTAAGTGATCATGTGTATACAGATGTGTTGGCCTTATGATTATTTTCCCAGAATTAAATATGGATGGTATTCGAATGATCTCGAAGCAAAGGGAAATTCACCAAAATCATTTTAAAATCATTCAAATGTATCACCTCATAAATAATCAATGGTATTGAATAAAAGGGAAACATACATGGGAGACAAATGAAAGATTATTCAAATAATTTAAAATGATAAATAAAATTTGTTTCACGAAGATTAATATATAATGTGAATTTGAGGGCCCCCTTTCATTCATGTGGGAAAATTTATTAGTTCTCGTCGTAGGCTATAGAACTATAGACAATGACCAGAATCTAACTAGTGATTAAACTTTTCAATTTTAGCCAATCAAACTTCTTTAATATTTTTAAGAATATCATATTTCACTATTTGATAAAGTTAGATGCAAAATATTTAACTTTACTAATTTAGAAAAGTATTTATCATCCATCTCATTGGCTTAAAAAATGAGGTGATAAGGATAGATTTTTCAAAAATTTATGGCTATCTTTGAGTTAAATTAAAAAGGTCTTGGCACAAATATTTATTAACAACTGTAATGAAAGACTATAATCATAATTTACCTTTATCAAAATTTAAATACAATTTTTTACTTAAAAATGTTTTAAAAAGTTAGTTGTTACATTTCACCTATTATATTTCATGAATTTTTATACTATATTTTTTGTTTTATGTAATTTATGATATTTATGATAAAAGTTTTATAATATATATTATAATACTATATATTACATTACATATATTTTTTTATATAAACTATTATTTTTATACTATAGTAATTGTATATTTATACTATAGGGTATGTGTAAGATCATGAGGGGCCAAAAAGTGGCGATGTAAAAAAATCCACTTTTCAGTCGTCCAAAAGCCCATGAAAATGTATGTTGACTTTTTAGTGGGTCTAGGTGTCAGTGCACCTAGGAAAACCTAACACTAAAGCATAATCCTTATCGGGTAATTGGGTACTTGAAACCTGTGGCATAAATCAAAACCCGCGAGCCGTTTTCCTCATTTTTGCTAATGTTTTAGGTTTGGAAAATGGCTCCAAATATCATATACATGACATTTTTGGGTACCTGATTGCGCCAACAACAAATTCGACTCCGCATTTGATCTAGTAAGTAAATTCTTGCTATATCTTGATTAATTTCTTTCATTTTCATGTTAAATGAAGTTTTTTCAGTTAAAATAGGGTTTTGCATTGATTTTTTAATAATATATGAAATCAATTTGAAATTTATATTTGTTTATTATTTAATCAGGCAGGGCTGATAATAATGAAGATAATAACCCCCCCCCCCCCCCCCCAACAAATAACGATCCTGAAAATAATCCAGAACCACTTCAAAACCCTCAATCTTTAGAGGATTTGATACAGGAGAACTTGAACACTATACGGGGCTTTAGAAATATGTATCACAATATACCTATGTTAGCTCCTATGCTTTCCACCCTAAATACCATTGATGAAAACATTGACACCCTTACGTAGCAACATAATGCTTCTCTTCATTGGTGTGATGATATGCATGCCCAATTTGATGACGGGCTTGACCATGATGGGGTTGTGGCCCTTAATATAACTAAGGAAGATATAGCCTCCCTTTTTGTTAATCCTAAAACCGGATTAAAAGTTGACCCCAAAAACCCCAAATTATCAATAAAATGGTGCACAAATGAAGCAATGCGCACACACTTTTGGGATCGTTGGTGGATGGTTTTTGATAAACCACCCCATAGCAATTTGGAGCTCCCTTTCTATTTCATAAAAAAATTGTATGCTAAGTTTGTGGTTGGTCACAATGTTAATTATTTTAGCATGAGGCCCAACATGGGCATAGGCAGAGGAGCTCCTCAGACTAGGCCACTTGTCCAGTGCAAAAAGCCACTACCTTTGTCCCCCCCACTGATGTCACACCCCCTCCTCTAGTGCAGCATCCTGATATCATTGCAGAGGCTGTCTCACAGAGTATTAGGGCCATTCATTTGTTGAGTGATCAGTTGATCATGTACACTAGGTCATTGTTGCCTCCTGGTGTGGATGATGCTAGTGCATCGACATCTAGCCGGAGTTCACATGAATGTGTGCCCCATATTTGCATTATATGCAAGAATATGTGCCTTAGACCACTTACTAATGATGATACATATCAGTATGTTATTGGTGAGGAAGATATAGGAGACGTAGCTGCAGAGGCTACAACACATCATGGAGCATCTACGTCTCATGAGAGTGCTCAGGTGGGGTACGCAAAACCATGGACTCCTGTTGATACGATAAGAGTAAACATTATAAATAAATTTGTCACATGACTTATTTAATTTTAAAATATAATTTATTTATTTAGATTAGTTTTAATGATTGCATGCACTTATGTATATATATTTTTTCCATTTATGTTCAGTCGATGACAGAGGAGGAGTTGAGATAGGTGGATGACTCCACACTTTTGGCCATTTCATTTGGCCTTGACACCTATACGATATATTAAAAATTATGTACCCATTAGTTTTTTTATATCATATGGTGTACATGATTAAATCTCTATCAATTAGAGCAACAAGATTCATACATTTACTAATATATTGTCATCTTATTGTACTCTTGCAGGCTACAACTGATGTCAGTGGGGGGCATGAGGGGGTTCCTTCTTCATGTGCCAACAAAGGAAAGGTAATTAATTAGTTAAGATTAATTATGCATGCACATATGTATGCAACTCGTGTGTAGTAATAAATATTTTACTTGTACTTTATTGTATAGGGTGTGGCTCTTGATGATGTCGCGACATAGGTTCGGGAGCCTAGGTTGACAGGCATCTTGATTCGGAGTGATAACCCGATTGTACGTAGACTTTTACATATTGTTATTTGTATTTTGTAACCAGGGTTGTTAATGTGAAGTACATTTATATATAATTGACAATATTTTTACTCTCATAGGTTACTCCCAGTGTGAGGGAGGGCCCATGAGAATCTTTCATATCTTTGTTGACCTAGCCCACTATTCAAGAGGAGGGATCAATGGATGTAAGTTTTAATTTTAGTTCAATCAATTTGTAATTTTATTATACTATCATCCTATTTTGTAGATTTTGTTAGAAATAGGGAATACTGAGAGGGGGGGTGAATCAGTATTCTACAAACTTTTACTTTTGCCCAATTATGGATATAACAAATTATCTTAATGCATGCATAAAATAGAAAACTAAACAACATGCATAGCAATAAAACAAATGAACTCATAACACATTATTTGTTCTCGAGGAAACCCTAGCCAAGGGAAAACCCCGGTGGGGATGGTACCCACAAAGATCCACTAATAAAAAGTATCTTGTTAAGGATGTTGACCCTGTTAGGAGCCTATTACATGCATATAGTGTCTCAGTCCCAATTAAGGGACTATAGGCCTTGTTAGAAGCCTCAACCCTGTTAGGAGTTGGTAATACAAAATATGATTACCATATGAGCCCACTACCCAAACAAGTAATATACAATATTTACTGATTACAAAATAGGTCAAGGTAGAAAATCTTATACTGCTTGCAACTTTGCATCAATATCTCTTCACTGCCTTTTTCACTATCGCTATTACATTCATATCATATCATTTCATGTCTGCTATACATTACATCATTACATCTCTTTATACAAGTTATTAAGATTAATAACTCTTACACTCGGCTTACATTATACAAAATATCTTTACCGAAGGGTTAACATCTAGGATGTTGTCCCTTTATATTGTTAAGACATTATTTTGATAAACAAAATAATCCCTTAACTCTTTACCAATTCTGTCTTCATATTCTATTCTATCGACTTAACACTGTCTTCAGTAAAACTGTCATAACTTCTTCTGTACATGTCGTAATGACTTGCGCTCTTAGGTGAGTCTTCAGTAGTCACCATAGTATCTATGTTCAAGTGCGCAAGCATTGAACTTACTCCAAACAACATCTCTAATCAAAACTATCTTCAGGTACACTGGCAAAAATATTGTCTCATACTTAGACAATTTTGCATTGCGCTCTGACATACTTTCTCTCTGACTTGTACGATCTTCATGTAGAATATATTTTTCCATAATGACAAAATCTATGTATCCAACTCAGCCAAATTTCCAACAATGCTCAATTTCATAGAAACATGCTCTCTTAAAGAGCGAAACTTTTCAGCTTCCCGTCCTTGTCATCTTGTACACTTCTTATTTCATCATAAAGCTTATAGATTTTCTTCTCAACATCAAGTACCTTATCATTGGGGTTTGAAAGAAGGTTTATCTCAATTTTAATTTCTACTTCCTTGATCTTAATCTTTTGCACTTCCTCTGCTATCAGGTTTTCTAATTGTGTACACTGAATGTACAAAGATTTTCCTCTGTCTAAATTCCTTCTTAAGCCTTTTATGCAGATATCAAGATTGTTGATATCATTCCTAATGTTCTGACTTATATCCAAAAGAATTTTGGCCTCATAGGCTACTTGAGCCTTCACTTTAGCTACATCAGATAAGTTGGTAAACTCATCATCAAATGTATTCATTACTTTCTTTGCTCTTTCTAGAGGGTCAGCCTCTACAATTTGCGTGCTTACAATGCCTTGTAACTTCTCAGTAAGCTCCTTTAGGAATCCTTCAAGGCTCTTTACTTTCTTATTCTTTCCAATAATCTTATTCAAGGATGTGATCAATTCCATCTGATCATCATCATCTACTTCTTTTCCCAAACTCTCAAATATAGAACCAATCTGAGTTTTCTTACCAGTTTCAAGTGTAAGACTAATTTCTTCTAGGGTGGGAAAAGATACTTGCTTCTCTGTCACTTTAGAGGTTCTTCAATTTTGGTTTTTGTCTTCTCTTCTCCATTGGCACTATCCTACTCTTCAAAAGTCAAATTATCAACAATGTTTTCAAGGTTTTTAAATAGATTATCATCATTATCCAAAGTGATCTTTGTTCCTTCAACATTCATAGCTTCATCTTCTATGTTGATGGTTGGTGGAGAGGGAATATCCTGTTGTTCTACTTGTTTTTCTTGCTCTGTAGGTTCTACTGCAACTGATGGCTTTCCAACATTCTCTATCATTACCTTAACAATTGCTTGTTCTATTTCCTTGTTGATTTCTTTGTAATTGCCTCCCATAATCTGTATTGTTCTCTTCCTTGTTCTGAGATTGGTGTTCAAATATTTCATAATCTATTTGAAATTTTCTTCATCATTAACAATACATAGCTTTCTCACAAGATTTTCTCTTATTGCTATATCTTCCTCTGATGCTCTTTTCTTCCTATTTACAAGCTTTTTATACAAGTCATCGGGTATCTTACCCTGAATTGTATCAAATTTCTTATTAGACAAAATCATATGCTTTACCACTACATTTTCTAGGTTCAATCTCTCTGCATAATCATAGAGATCATAATACTTGTTCATCTTTGTGAAATCACCATCTTGAATAATCTGTTCATTCAGTTTTTCAATTCTAGGTTTCCAAGTTTTCTTCTTAACAGGTGTGCCTTCATCATCTTTAATCTCTACAATCTTTCTTTAAATTGGTGGCACTAAAGTCTTCTACCTCTTTCCCAGTCCAGAAGAAATCTCTTTTACTCTTTTACCAAGTGTGGAGGAGGATGATCTAGTGGATTTTCTTGCTTCTTTATCTTTCTTAGTTACTTCCACTTTCACCTTGACTTGTGACTCTTCTTGCTGTACTCCAACTGACGATAGAGGTGGAACAAACAAAACTTCTTTTTGTCCAATTTCTCTAACTACTACTACTGTCTGTTTGGCTATTAAGAACTCATGTTCAGTCATTCCTGTGTCCTTTAGTATCTTCTTGATTACACTTTCAACTCTTTTCTTTGATTGTTTCTCTTCAAGGATAGACTTTGTGGAGTTGAAGTTCTCCTCAAAGGTTCCAAACATGTTGCTGTGAATGTCTATCTTGCTCTTAAGTAGTCTACTCACATATTCTTCTATCTCAATCTTAGTAATCTCATAGCCAAGAGGGTCTATGAACTCTACTCTAGGTTCTACTGCTTCAATTTATGTAAAGTCAGTATCAACCATAAAGCATATCTCATTCTTATACTTTTCTATTAGGGACTGAGGGATCCTTGATCTGCTTGACATCAAATTCTGAAATATTTTGATTACCAACACTACACTCTCATTGACTTTGTCAATAAGATGCCTTATAGACACTTTGTTAATCCTTTCCATTGTAGTTTGATCATCATTCCAATCATTACCAATGGTGTAAGGAAATCTTCTTAACAAATGGAAAAACATATAAGTGATCAATGCTGAGAATCTAAACTGAGAGTACTTAATCTTCTTTATCTTTTCCAAATTCTCAAACAACTAAATTCTCAAAATCTCACTCATGTCAGTTCTTGTACTTTATCAACACACATTAAATATGCTACATGTATCATTCCTGCTGCCATGTCATCTTCTCTAGAGTTAGCACAAAACTTAGTTGTAAGGATCTTGCACAAATATCTGACATCATCTTGTTGTATCTTGCTAATTACTATACCCCTACCATTGTAAGATGAATTTGTGTTGTCTATAACTATTTTCCTCATGTTATTCTCATTCAAAGGAATGGCTCCAGTTTTAGATAGTCTAGTTACCTCATGAATTAGGTCACCTGTGATATCTATCACTCTGTCATCTAACCAAAGCTTTCCATTGTGAATTTTTCTTAAAATTATCTTGGTACATTCTTCATTGTCAAACTCATATTGTAGAGAATACTTAACAATTTCATTATCTTTCAAATGCTCAAATCCTACTTTCAATGACATATCCTGATTGTAGATCTTCTGATATTTTTTTTTGAAATCACTATCATTGAGAGTCTCTAGCTTACATCCCAAATAACTAACATTTTCTAGATGTAAAACTTCATCTGGTACGGATGATAAAGCTAACTTAGGATCATCTTCCAATGGTTCTATTGGTTCCCTTTTCATTTTAGCTCTATTCTTATCTCTGACACTATGAATCAAAGAAACATCCATGACTTCTGCTATTTCCTTAATTGATTTAGAGATCTGCCAAGTAAAATACCTCGATTCCATGATTTAGGGCTTGCGTAGATTCAGCATGAAAATCCTTCAACAAATCCTTGCAAAATGCTTCCAATCACTTCTCTTCAATCTCCTTAGCACTTGTATTTGCTTTGATGATCAAATGATACCGATCATAACCTTTTATTACTTCAATCTTACATAGATCTGACATCGCATTCAATTCTTTTGCTGCTTCTTTCCAAAAAGCTGATTCTGTTAACCTGCAAAACTTAAAACTTCTTGCGACCTCGCAAAACATAATATTTTTCTATGCACTCTTAACCATAGCATCAATACATCATATATTACCTTGCATTAACTGTGTAAGACTTAATTCATCATATATCAATTTTTACACTAATCTAAGTTCCTATTCTACTGTAATTTTCATGAATTAAGTACTTTGAGATGGGTTAGGTAGAGATTCATTCATACCACTTGATACTTCACCTTTTTGGTTACCTTCAGTGCTAAATGGGTCTCCTTGATCTATGCTTTTAACAAACTTCACTTCTTTTGAATTACTACAACATCCTTTTTGACTGTTACTTGCATCTTCATTTCTCCTTGCATGACTTCTAGGGTTAGGATTAGGATGAAAAACTCTATTGTTCATTCTACAAAACCTTGATGTATGTCCAATCTTGTTACATATCTGACAAACTATTCCATTGTTTCCATATCTTGGTCCAAACTGATTGATCTGTGATCTACAATTTCTAGCAATGTGTCCAACTTTGTTGCATCTATAACATACTACTCCATTTCTCCTGTTCATATCTTCAGTAGGTATCTTATCTGCATGGTTTGTATTCCTAAACATTCTACTACTATTATTATTCTCAAAAAATTTAGGTTTTCTACATTCAATAGCTCTATGTCCAAAACCATGACAATTATAACAATAACCATTAAGAGGTTTAAATTGCTTACCTATGCAATCTTTCTTCATATGACCAAAAGTATTACAAGCAAAGCATCTACCTTTAAATTCTCTTTGCATACCTTTAGGTGACTCCTCTTTTTTAGGTGGTTCTTCTTCTTTAGGTGTGTCTTCAGATTTATCAATTTCATCAGATTTCTTTTCATCTATGCTTTCAGACATTTTTAGATCTGGTTCCTTGCTTTCTTGACTTGCTTTAGATGTGTTGAATCCAAGACTAGTTTTATCATATAATGGTTTTTGATAAGACATTTGTTCATCAATCTTCTCACTAGTTGAATATAGTCTTTCAAGTTGCTACTTAGATTGAGTCATTTCACCTTTCACAATTGTATTGTATTTCTCAAGTTCGGCATATTGCAAATTGACTCTCTCAAGCTCAGATGTTACTTTACCAAGTTTAGATTTTAGTCCTTCATTTTTTATCTTCAGATTTTCATTCTCAAATTTTAGATTTGCTTCATTCTTGCCATTTCCATCTTTCAGACTTAGCTTCAGATTTGCTATCTTCAATTCATGTTTAAGGATCTCATTTTCTTTT
This sequence comes from Chamaecyparis obtusa, assembly GCA_027943335.1. Taxonomy (NCBI): domain Eukaryota; kingdom Viridiplantae; phylum Streptophyta; class Pinopsida; order Cupressales; family Cupressaceae; genus Chamaecyparis; species Chamaecyparis obtusa. The sequence goes on from BSBK01005403.1 coordinate 288,103, forward strand.
TCTAAGTTGTCATCACAATCTTCAATTAGAATTTCATATTCCTTTTCTGATTTTAGATCTTCCAACTTTTTTTTTAGTTTCTCAATGAGGTTCTTTGCATCATCATATTGTCCTTTCAGAGTATCTCTTTCATCAGTAAGCATATCAATCTGTTTAAGAGCTTCTTCAAGATTCTTTTCTAGCTGATCCATATCCATAGAGATCTTACTCAAGCTGCTAGGCTTTCCTTGAATGATTCTTTTCTGAGTAACTAAGCTCTGACACCAATTGTTAGAAATAGGGAATACTAAGAGGGGGGTGGGGGGGGTGAATCAGTATTCTACAAACTTTTACTTTTGCCCAATTATGGATATAACATATTATCTTAATGCATGCATAACATAGAAAACTAAACAACATGCATAGCAATAAAACAAATGAACTCATAACACATTATTTTTTCTCAAGGAAACCCTGGCCAAGGGAAAACCATGGTGGGGATGGTACCCACAAAGATCCACTAATCAAAAGTATCCTGTTAATGATGTTGACCCTGTTAGGAGCCTATTACATGCATATAGTGTCTCAGTCCTGATTAAGGGAGTATAGGCCTTGTTAGAAGCCTCAACCTTGTTAGGAGTTGGTAGTACAAAATATAATTACTAGATGAGCCCACTTCCCAAACAAGTAATATACAATATTTACTGATTACATTGCGAAGCTACTTTCAACTGACCCTCAATGAAAGTTTTGGCATCGACTGAGATCGCCTTTCCAAATGCAAATGAAGTCAAATCACCCAAAACTAAGAGAGGTTATTGTAGACCTTAGAAACATGATCTCATAGCCCCTAATGGTTTGTCGATACCTCTCACAAGGTCTAAGATATGAGCCTCAGAAGATCGCTGCCCAATCATGCTTAGTGCACATTGGGGTTACTTGGGTCAAGCATGGTCGCGAGCATTCTAGTGACTCCGTGGGTGGAATAGGGTTGTCGCTAGTATTCACCTGACCAATCGGAGCCAATGGAGTAGATGGTTTGATACCAAGATGGATAGTTTGAAAGATACACTCTAGAGCTACTTTCAACTGACCCTCACTGCAAGTTTTGGCATCGACTGAGATCACCTTGCCAAATGCAAACAAAGTTGAATCACCCAAAACTGAGAGAGGTTATTGTAGACCTTGGAATCAAGATCCCTTAGCCCCTAATGGTTTCTTAATACCTCTCATGAGGTCTGAGATACAAGCATCAGAAGATCACTTCCCAATCATGCTTAGAGCACCTTGGGGTCACTTGGGTCAAGCGTGGTCGCGAGTATTCTAGTGACTCCATGGGAAGAATAGGGTTGTCACTAGTGTTTACCTGGCCAACTGAAATTGATGGAGTAGATGGTTCGATGCTAGGATAGATGGTTTGAAAGATACACTGTAGAGATACTTTCAACTGACCCTCATTGCAAGTTTTGGCATGGACTGAGATCACCTTGCCAAATGCAAATGAAGTCAAATCTTTGAAAACTGAGAGAGGTTATTGTAGACCTTGGAATCATGATCCCATAGCCCCTAACAATTTGTTGATACCTCTCACTAGGTCTGAGATATGAGCATCAGAAAATTGCTTCCCAATCATGCTTAGTGCACCTAGGGGTCACTTGGGTCGAGCATGGTGCAAGCGTTCCAGTGACTCTATGGGTAGAACGGGGTTGAAAATGGCATTTACCCAACCAACTAGAGTTGATGGAGTAGATGGTTCAATGCTAGGATAGATGGTTTGAAAGATACAATGTAGAGCTACTTTCAACTGACCCTCTCTGCAAGTTTTGGCATCAATTGAGATTGCCTTGCCAAATGCAAATGAAGTCAAATCACCCAAAATTGAGAGAGGTTATTGTAAACCTTAGAAACATGATCTTGCAGCCCTTGAGGGTTTGTTGATACCTCTCACATGGTCCAAGATATGATCCTTAGAAGATTGCCGCCCAATCGTGCTTAGTGGACCTTGGGTTAATGAGCGTTCCACTGACTCTGTGGGTGGAATGGGGTTGTCATTGGTATTTACCTAGCCAACCAGAGCTAACAGAGTAGATGGTTCAATGCTAGGATAGATGGTTTGAAAGATACACTGCAGAGCTACTTTCAACTAACCCTCACTGCAAGTTTTGGCATCGGCTGAGATCACCTTGCCAAATGCCAATGAAGTCAAATCACCCAAAAATGAGAGAGGTTATTGTAGACCTCAAAAATACAATCCTATAGCCCCTTATAGTTTGTCAATACCTCTCATGAGGTCTGAGATATGAGCCTCAAAAAATCGCTGCCCAATTGTACTTAGTGCACCTTGGGATCACTTGGGTCAAGCGTGGTCGTGAGCATTCCAGTGACTCCATGGGTGGAACGGGGTTGTCACTAGCATTTACTTGGCCAATCAGAGTCGATGGAGTAGACGGTTTGATGCCAAGTCAGACAGTTTGAAAGATACACTTCAGAGCTACTTTTAACTGACCCTCACTACAAGTTTTGGCATTGACTGAGATCAACTTGCCAAATGAAAATGAAGTCAAATCACCCAAAATTGAGAAAGGTTATTGTAGACCTCAGCATCAAGATCTCATAGCCCCTAATATTTTTTTGATACCTCTCATGAGGTTCGAGATACAAGCCTTGGAAGATCACTGCCTAATCATGCTTAGTGCACCTTGGGGTCACTTGGGTTAAGCATGGTTGCGAGCGTTCCAGTGACTCCGTGTGTGGAATGGGGTTTTCACTGGTGTTTACCTAGCCAACCAAAGCCAATGGAGGAGATGGTTCGATGCCAAGATAGATAGTTTGAAAGATACACTTCAGAGCTACTTTCAACTAACCTTCACTGTAAGTTTTGGCATCAACTGAGATCACCTTGCCAAATGCAAAGGAAGTTGAATCGCCAAAACCGAGAGAGGTTATTGTAGACCTCAAAATCATGATCTCGTAGCCTCTAATAGTTTGTTGATACCTCTCATGAGGTCTGAGATACAAGCCTCAGAAGATCGCTTCCTAATCTTGCTTAGTGCTCCTTGGGGTCACTTGGGTCGAGCATGGTTGTGAGCATTCCAATGACTCCATGGGAAAAATGGGTTTCTCACTAGCATTTACCCAACCAACTGGAGCTGATGGAATAGAAAATTTGATTCCAAGATGGATAGTTTGAAAGATACACTTCAGAGCTACTTTCAACTGACCCTCACTCCAAGTTTTGGCATTGATTGAGATCACCTTGCCAAATGCAAATGAAGTCGAATTGCCAAAAACTGAGAGAGGTTATTATAGACCTCAAAATCATGATCCTGTAGCCCTTGATGGTTTGTTGATACCTCTCATGAGTTCTAAGATACAAGCATTAGAAGATCACTTCCTAATCATGCTTAGTGCACCTTGGGGTCACTTGGGTCGAGTGTGGTTGTGAGTGTTCCAATGACTCTATGGGCGGAATAGGGTTGTCACTAGCATTTACAATGTCATGAAAGTGAACCACTAGCTTATAGCCACACCATTTTCAGTAATGAAAAAGTTAACCCTTTTAATCTCCTGTGCAAACTCAGAAAGCACACCACTTGTAGACCATAAAACACACAATGCATTATGGTACATTGGGAAACCTGCAAGCAGTTGTGTTTTACAGATTGAGTAAGTAGTCCTTGGGAACATTTCCTTGTCTACAGTGGAAACAATTAGGTTTTCATTCTGAAACAAGAGAAGACCCAAATGGGAAAGCATGCACACTTATTTTCTTGACCTAGTTCCATTGAAATGACTGTTAGTGGTATGTTTGAAATTTGAACTATGAAACTAATCATGATTAAGCTAGTCAACACTCTACTAAAATTCAATTATTTTTAATATTCTGCCACCTCTCCCAAAACCCAATAACAAAGACTAAATATTAGGACATTTGTTTTTCTTTACTCTAGAATACCCTATTCATGGAGCTTATTATGTTTGAGGTTTAACTTCTATAGATTTCCTATGTTCTTATGTTTCATACCATTATACCTCCCACCCAAAGGGATAGTCAGTCTCTTCAGATTTACAAACCACCTTTGTAAATGTTAACTTCCTCAATCAGAACACAACTAGACTCGCATATAAAAACCACAATTTTGCATTTAAGGCGTGGTCCAGTGATAGCCCACATCTGCCAACTACCCAAAAAATCAATCTTTTTAAGTCTTTGGACAACCCAACTCCATTAACATACACAACACATGTTCTGTGTCCTCAAATCCATGCATGCACATCTTATAACATCCCAAACTTCTCGACCAACTATATATCTTTTCCATATAGATCCTGACTCCAACATGCAAAACCATGAACCATATTTCTTGATTATTTGAAATGAACTTTCAAAGAATCAAAGATTGTTTGAAATGATAAAAAATAATATCCTTAAAGCATTAGAAACAACAATCAAACATGTAAGAATTCAAACCATGCAAATGACATAAGTAAATGACATGTAAGATCCCTTGTTGGCACTATTGGCCACCCATACATGATTTTGGTCATAATTCCTTATCAAGACTTCTAGGACATTTAACTTTTAAATAAAATTGATTGTTACAAATTGCCATTATAGGCTTCAAAAGATCTCAATTAACCATTAAGGATCCTTTTGTCCTTCTATCTCTGATTGGATCCATGGTGACTATAGGTGTCTTTATAGGTGCTCAATTGTTCCTTAACTAGAACTATCTTCACACATGCACCTACTCAATCATGCTCCCCTTTCCCATGCCCTGACTCAATAAAACTCCAAATATGAGGTACACCTCTCTCCACATGCATTCTACACAACCAATAAAACATTCTAGCATTCTTAAATTGACCAGTGCAATTATCCAACCAAATGAGATGCCTATCTGTAGAAATACCATTTTCCTGCAAGAAGTCAAAATATTTCTAGAAACAATGTTGAACAAAGTCATAAGAGTGAGACCTATCGTCACTCATATAAAAATGGTACTCTCTGATTATCTTTTTCTCATCTTTTGTGCTATCGAGGGAATGTCTATATGTGATGTGTACAAAAATAGCAACTTGAATGGAATTGTGATATTGAGCTTGAGTTTCATTTTGGGGCTGCAATGTATAGTTCTCCGCAAAGTCTACAATGGATATAATAGTTCCAATGGGGAAAGTGTCCTTACACATCCTGAATTATTGATCCAACCATTGAGACCTATGACTATGCCTTGCATACTTGTAAAAAAGATTTGTCTTGAAATCTGAGATAAAATCAGCAACATTGTATCTTTTGCAACTAACTCACATCTAGAGCCTTCACCTCCACTCTTCAATGTATATTTCACTATTTCATATACCTTTTTTTGGACGAGTGTCTTTCCAAAATTGTGTTCCAAACCCTCATGAAAACATGTCCTAAACTTGGACAAGCCACCACATTCTGAGCACTTGGCATTTAAGCAATCTTTTTTATAAAATAAACAACCATCATCTCTATGACATAAAAATTGATCTAGCAAGTCTCTTGATGATTTGGGAAGACCACTTGCACCACAATCCTCTAGCATTTCATTAGTATGCAAAGTAGAATGAATGGACTATAATAATTCATGATTCATTGAAAACTCAACATGATATTTGCAACAACATGTATTCCGAATCTTAAGGGGTAAACAATAAAATGGCTTCACGGATTCAAAAGACCTTTGTGATATTTTCAATGTTGGATGTGTGTCACAAATTTTTTTATACAACATTGTTTGACTTACCTCCACATAATGTTTAGGATGTGGAGTGCGGTCTCAATTGCCAACTCTCAACTTCAAGACATCCTTCACATTTGGTGGCACTCTTGAGTTAGCATCCCAAAATTGTTGAATTTCATCCTTGAGAACATCTGTTAGCTTCTTACTGAAATGTGGAAGTCTCCCACCACAGGTCCATGTATCAATTTGAAGTGGATCATCAAGTCTTTCTCTTCTTGCAAGTGCTCTACCCAAAGTTTTATGATCTATATTGAAGTCAACACAAGTTTGTCTCATCAAATGAGCCTTTCTCAACTGATGACTTACTAAGGAGGTTAAAATAACCCTCAGAGAAACTCTCTTATCATTTTCTCTGCTAGTCTTCCCATTTCTATTGAGAGCATTGAAAATATTCTTCACAACAATGGCATTTCTCTCCATTTTCTTATTCACATGAATCTTCAATTTCACAAGCACAAGTCTTATCTTTTGCATCTTTAACAACTGAACAAAAATTTGACAATGGTCAATCAATGTCTTGTTTCCAAAAAATTGATCATAAAGTCTTGAAGCCCACAACCTAAGGGTTCTATGTGACCTCTTTCTTTCCCAATTATTCATAATGTTCTCCTCAATTTCAATTAACCATTTAGGTATTCTTGAAAGCATAAAATTTGAAGATTGATTATCTTTATTATTAGGAATGGGAACACTGAGAGGGGGGGGTGGATCAATGTTCACTGTAATTTAACTTTTCACTTTAATCTTTATGCTGAACTTAAATGCTTAAGTACTAAATTAAACATTCACATAAATATGAAACATGAAATCAACACATGCCACCAATATGGTTATGGGGAAACCCAAATAGGTAAAAACCCCAGTGGGAATTGACACCCACTAGTATTCTACACTAGTGTTTTGTGATCCTTGTTAGAAGATCCTTTACCCTGTTAGGAGTAGCTTTACAATGCTTTAAGTACAATAGACCTTGTTAAGGGTCAGAACCTATTAGGAGTCTTTTACAATGATCCTTGTTAGGGGAGTGGACTCACTATCCTAGAGCTCAGTACTCAAATGGTGAAGGCTACAACCTTCTGATTTTAGATAAACACTATATTTGCAGGTGAACTGTCACTGTGACACTGCTTGTCAGATCAGTTCCTTTGGTGCGTTGATGCTTTGACCTCTAGGAAAGATTTAATACATCTTATTCTATCTTCACATACCTCTAATCTACTTATCACAACTCTATATCAACTTCCATACTGAATACAATGGGCGCATCTTATATTTATACGCTCATATACAATAAACAACTAGGTCGGCCCTATAACTAATTACAAACAACGCTTCCAAATGAATTGGATTAAGTGTTCTTACAATTAAACATATAAACATGTCAGCAACCTAAATACAATGGGCACATAGCCTTTACAACATTACATTATCATCGCAAACCAAAATACCAACTGTCGGCTCCATGCTCTGTTTCCTTCTGGCACACATTGGCTGTGCAACTTCAACTGACTGTAACTTTCTCATCTTTGAATATCTACTTATGAAATAATAGAATAAGCATAAGTATAGTCCCACAAAGTTAACTTCTAGGGCACATACCATAATTCATCCGTACATGTGTGTTGATGCTTTGAGCTGCAGGAACTCTGTACACTGTCTAGTCTTCAACACTTAGCTGATTTCTGATCTTCTCATCAGGTGCACTAACTCCAAACTACTATATGACTTTGTTGCCATAATGAAAACACTATATTTAGTCATATACCTCAATATAGACAAATTTCCAACAATCTCCCCCTTTTTCATTGATGGAAACAAAGGAATATGGCCAAGTTGTTAACTGTCCCTTAACAAAAAAACTTTTGTCTTCTGTACATTCTTTATACATAATCTTATATCTCCCTATACATATATATACTCCATATTCTATACACAACTCCCCCTTTGACATTAATGACAAAGGTGTATCAAAAAACTATATCTACACATACTCACTTTGGGAAAACATCCGGATATGCAATCTTGAGGTTCTGGATCTACTTCTTCCAAAAGGTGATCAGTGAATTGACTATTTGGAGATGGGCGCATAAAGCATACTGTAGCTTCTCCATCTTCTCCAAAACTATGCTTGGGCCTTGATCATAGGTTATCATGGTGGAATCAATCTCCTTTATGTTCTGATTTAGAATGTTTAGTGAGGGCGCAAGAGCATTCCTCAACTGAGTTTGTCTAGACCTTATCATTTCCATCTCTTTCTCTACCTTCTAAATTTTTTCCAACTGACCTTGGTAGATATTATTGCACATGTTTACATTAATGGATGTGTCTATCACTAAAATCTTCACCTGCTTAATCATAGCTTCTACTTCTTTAATTTTCTTAAAATGGGCATCAGTAAGCTTATCCTGATCCATGCAGTCTGCAATGAATTTCCTTCCTTGATTAGCAAATTCTTTTAAAGATTCTTGTCCTGTCTTGAGTGAGTTCAAATCTAGTGAAAAATTTCTCATTAACTCATTCAGTCTCTTCTCCAGATACTTCTCTTCTACAACCTTGGATGTAGATTCTTCTAGGCTAGAAAAATTGGTTTTGAACTGTCAAATGACTGTACTCACATCATCAACCGAGTGTAATTTTAGCACTTTCGTATCCTCTGGCAGTAGACTATTCAAAATGTTTATTGATTCTACCAAGATGGGATTCCTCATTACTTGTTTTTCTTTTTCCTTCTCCATAGCTAGGACGCTAAACTTAATTAGGTCTTCTTCTTTCCAGGAGTCCAAACTACTTGTGTCAGGTGTCAAACTTGACAACAATGCTGAGGAGGGAGTGATGGGAGTGCTATCCATCACTTCTAGTTTTACCTTTACAAGATCAACAAAATTATCTTCTTCTTTCTTATCAGATACATCTTCTATGAGTACTTCTTCTTGCTAAAAGGGAGGTGAACTGCTACATAAGATTTCAGCTTCTTGTGTGCTCACAAAAGCTTCCTCAAACTTGTCCAATTCTGTGTTAGTGGCCGCCATGGCTATCTCTACATTGTCAATGACAATGGTGCTTTCCTTGAGTGATTCTGGCATGGGTGTAGACTTATCTACCTCTAATTAAGTTCCATCTATGGGCGTTGAGTCCTGTGGACCTATCACTGGCATATTGGAGGTCTCTGCTTCTTTGTCTTGCTTACTAGGCATATGAGTGATGGGAGAAGAAGGAGGTTTGATGTGTTGTTCTAAGAACACTTTCTCAAAGGCCTTCTCTATTTCCTTTGTTATCTACTCATAGTCTTTGTTCATAATGTGTAGAGTCCTCATCTTTGTCCTTAAGAGCGGCTTTACTAAATTTAATATCAGTGCCTTTTCTTCATTAGAACATACTGGCAGACTATCTTCTAATATCTTTTCCCTGATCCTTAGATCCTCTTCATTTGCTTGTCTCTTTTGGAATTCTAAAATGTCCCATACATTATCTGGAATAGCATTCTTCAATTCAAGAGCTGTCATCTTGAACTTGATCATATGTTTGACTATCATACTATGTATTTCTGATTTGTCAATCTCACTATATGTTTCATAATACTTCCCTACTTGATCAATTCTACCCTCATCAACAATTCTTGCATTCAAAACTTTAAGGCTTGGTCTGAATCCTACCTTGGGAGGTGCTTGAATGTTTTTCTTGCTCCTTGTTGCTTGTGAGGATGGATGACTAGTGCTAGCTTCTTTTTTCCTCTTGACTATTGGCTTATACTCCGGAGGAGTGGTAAGGTTAATAGTATCTTTGGGTGTAGAAGGAGTCTTATCTTCTTTACCCTTCTGACTATCATCTGATTCGGTCTTCATCTTCTTCAACTTAGGATCTTCTTGTTCTTCCTCTGCTGTTGCGCTTTTCAATTCTAAGGCAATCTTTTCATCCCTTGATTTATCAAGGTCTTATTGGGACACACCATGTATTCTCAAGATCTCAGATGTGACCTTAGCAACATTTATTTTAGTTGATGTTTAGCTTTGCATCAACTTCTCTGGTCTTTTCTTCATATGTTCCCCACCTAGGTTCATTAGGATCTTTGGGGGCTGATAGAAGTACCTGTGCATATGCTTCAGGAACTTGTTCCTCTACATCATACCCAAGTGGATGAATCCACTTAGTTCTAGGCTCAATAGCTTCGATAAAAGTTGTATCAGTTTCAACCATGAAGCATATTGTATCCTTATACTTTTCCACAATATTCTCTAGAATTTTGTACCTCATTTTCATATTAACCCTAAAGGTCTTCAATTCCAACATGACATAGTCTCTTAGTGTACTTTCAGTGCATGCTTTGTTGGATATCTATGGCATGGTTGGAATGGACTTGTCCAAATAGATATCTAAAACTTTTCAAACTATATGAAGGTACATATAGATGATTAGGGACCCAAACCTGAATATCTTTGACTTGTCATGTTTTATAGCCTTGATGTTATCAATCAACTGTGCACGCAAGATCTCATAAAAGTTGAATTCTCCATCTTCCTTCACAAGTCTAATGGCTACTAGAATAGTGCCCACAGACACATTATTCACCCTACTAGTGTGAAGAAACCTCTATCCTAGTATCATTGACATCAATTTGATGTCTTCTTTCTCAATAGGCTCGATTGTCATGTCGCACCTATTGCTCCTTGACTTACATGCTTGCTCAACTATTTTCCTAACATCCTTTCCCATAGGAAGGATGACACCTATTCTAGATAGGCCTATCATCTCATGTATTAGGTCACCTATGATTCATACTAACACATCACCAATAAAAAATAGATCATCATGAATTCTGCTTAATAAGATCTTTATCCATTATGTCTCATAGAATTCCTATGCCATAGCATACTCAAAAATAGGGTGATCATTCCATTTTACATATTCATCCATGAATGTCTTGTTTTGTTTTAGCATGGTATCTATGTGCACTCTTAGCCTATCTAATCCAACTGGTTCCTTCTTACAGTAAATGTAAGCCCTAATGTCTTCCACATGCATGACACCCATAGGCGTGTGGGAAAATGCTCCCTCTAAATCATGTAGGGTTAATTTAAATGGGTGCCTCTTGAAAACATATCTTTTCTTCTTAGTGACATCATAAACAATGGGAGTGGCCATGACTTACTTGATAATTTCTTTCCAACTGAACTCTGAGATAATCTGACGGCTTCTGAATCGGCGCAATGAGATAGGATTTTTGCAACCAACCAAATACACTGCAAACACTGATAAATCAATCTCCAAGTCTTCACAACAACTTCCAAGGCTCTTTCTGTTCTTCAATCACTCTAAATTCCAATGCTATTAGTAGTGAAATTAGATTTTTGTGTACTTAAAGCAAAAATTCTGCCATTAATACAAGTCACGTAAACCAGGTTATCACTTCAAATTTTCAAACTTGAGTTCTTCTTACAATCAACATGTGTGCTCTTGCCCAAAGGTTCCTTTATAGTCCAAAATATTAAGTCCAAAGGTGCATACTCTGAGGATGAGTATACCAGCCACGCAGGGGTCTAGAGCTAAATTAGCTCCCCCTATGACCCTGAGGGCCATTCATCTAGATGTAGAGGGTGCGTCCACTATAGATGCATCCAATACATTCTCATCAACTTTGTCCTTCTTTCCTTTAGTCCAAATCAAGCTCACATCTTCTAAGGCTTTCAAAAACTTGACTTCTCCTTTAGGATCCAAAACTAGTTCTTTGGCCTTTTTAGGGCTTTCCTGACCTTGCGTCCTTGATCTACAGAATCTTGAGATATGTCCAGCCTTGTTACAAGAGTGCCAAATGACTGGAGGCCTTATATGCCTTGGCACATTGACACAACTCACCATTTTACATTGTTTTGCTGAGTGACCATTATAGTTACATATCTAAGATGTAACATTCTAAGAACTTCTTACATTTGTCTGATTCTGATTTCTCTGATCATGTTGAATCATGTTCTTCTTACTAGTCTTGCAATTCATAGCTTTATGACCAAATCTATTGCATGAATAAAAGTAACCATTAAAAGGTCTTACCTCAGTACAATTCCTTGCAATGTGTCCATGCTTGTTACATGCAAAACAAGTGCATTCTCTAGGCTTGTGCTCATTCTTAGATGGTCCACCATTGTCTTTGGTTTCATCTTCAGTCTTTTTAGTATCAATAGAGTCTTTTTGTGTCTCCTTTCTTGCTCACATATTATCAATCTGATTTTGTGCTTCATTGTATCCAATATAGCTAGTGTCTCCTTTGACTCTTCTTGCATACAACTAAGATTCTATCAAATCAGAACTCATGTGCATGTCAATGTGATTCTTTACTTGTTTCAATTCAAACTCCAATCTTTCTTTGTAATTCCTTAGATCCAAGATTTCCAAATTGGCTTCCCTCAATTCCTCATTGAGTTGAAGGTTCTCCTTGACCAATTCATTGTAGAATTCCTGATTATTCAATAGCTTATCATCGAACTCTTCAATTAGTTCTTTCATAGATGCATTGTCTTCATTTAGCTTCTTGATCTTTTCTCCCAGATCATTGTTAGAGCATTCTTTTAGATCCCTTCTTAGCTTTTTGATAACTAATTGAGCATCACTAACTTTCTCTTTTAGTTCTTCAATTTCTTTTTCAGATTTGTCCACGTCTTCAAGAGCAGCTTCAAGATTTTTCTTCAGACGTTTCATTTTAGCTTTGTCCATGATCTCCTCAAGTGGTTAAACTTCTTTGCTAAGGACTAGAGCTCTGATACCAATTGTTAGCAATGGGAACACTGAGAGGGGGGGTGGGTGAATCAATGTTTACTATAATTTAACTTTTCACTTTAATCTTTATGCTAAACTTAAATGCTTAAGTACTGAATTAAACATTCACATAAACATGAAACATGAAATCAACACATGACACCAATATGGTTACGGGGAAACCCAAATAGGTAAAAACCCCAGTGGGAATTAACACCCACTAGTATTCTGCACTAGTGTTTTTTGATCCTTGTTAGAAGATCCTTTACCTTGTTAGGAGTAGCTTTACAATGCTTTAAGTACAGTAGACCTTGTCAAGGGTCAGAACTTGTTAGGAGTCTTTTACAATGATCCCTATTAGGGGAGTGGACTCACTATCCTAGAGCTCACTACTCAAATGGTGAAGGCTACAACCTTCTGATTTCAGATACACACTATATCTACAGGTGAACTGTCACTGTGACACTACTTGTCAGATCAGTTCCTTTGGTGCATTGATGCTTTGACGTCTAGCAAAGATTTAATACATCTTATTATGTCTTTTCATACCTTTTCTCTTCTTATCACAACTCTATATCAACTTCCATACTGAATACAATGAGCGCATCTTATATTTATATGCTCATATATAATAAACAACTAGGTCGGCCCTATAACTAATTAAAAACAACGCTTCCAAATGAATTGTCTTAATTGTGCTTACAATTAAACATATAAACATGTCAGTAACCTAAATACAATGGGTGCATAGCCTTTACAACATTACATTATCATCGCAAACCAAAATACTAACTGTCGGCTCCATGCTCTATTTCCTGCTAGCACGCACTGGCTGTGCAACTTCAACTGACTGTAACTTTCTCATCTTTTCATATCTACTTATGTGCTCATAGACTAGGCATAAGTATAGTCTAACAAACTTAACTTCTAGGGCACATACCATAATTCATCTGTACACATGTGTGTTGATTCTTTGAGCTGTAGGAACTCTCTACACTGTCCAGTCTTCAACACTTAGTTGATTTCTGATCTTCTCATTAGGTGCGCTGACTCCAAACTACTATATGACTTTGTTGCCATAATGAAAACACTATATTTAGTCATATACCTTAGTATAGACAACTTGCCAACATTTATTGCAAGGGACTTCATTTCGTATATAATTTGGAGATGTGTAATGTTCATGTGGTTCTTGTGCAACATTTTCATTACCCAAGTCTACATTTTCAATCTCCATCTGTACATTTTCATCTTCATTCCATTCATTGTCATTCCCCAAATCTACGTTTTCATTAACCAAGTCTGCATTTTCATTCTCCATCTCTACATTTTCATCTTCACTCCATACATTGTTATTCACAAAATTAATTTCCATATTATTTTCAAATTCAACATCCTCTTCACTTGCAACTACATTTACGGGGTCACCTTGATTAATGTTTAACATACCTTCTCTCCTTCTTTGGTGATTTTCCCTATATTTTTTCCTATATGCTCGAATTTCTTCATCTGTCACCTTCCTCTTTCATTTATCCTTTCGACGACTATTACTTCCCATGGTGAGATCATAAGTTGACAAAAAATAAAAAATGGGCCCCAAATCACATTTTTTTTCCTGCAACCCGTGAAAAAAGTCTAAAATCCTGTGCTTCTCTAGTCTATGGGGATAGCAAATATTTTGGTCAAAGTTACACCAGTCAATAATTGGGTACCCAATTTAATCAAGTACTAGATATTTCCAGGTACATGAAATAATGGTGGGAGTAAATGAAAAAATTGAACTTTTATATATAAAAAGAGGTATATAATATATATATATATATATATATATATATATATATATATATATATAATGTATATTATATATATACTAATGTATTAGATATATACTAATGTATTAGATATATACTAATGTATATAATATATATATAATGTATTATATATATATATATATCATGTATCCAAAAACATACCTGCACAGTTGATTTGATGACAAATAGTTTTAGTCAAGTCCTCTTAAAAGTATCCAGCACTAGATTTTTCTACAGACTCCTTGTAATTTCAGCGGTCTGACTATACTAAATAAGTAGATGTCAATGGACTTCCCCTCGATTGAATACAATCAATTAATTTTTTAACTCTTGAAAAGAAATTTCACACAGATGTACAATCACCGTACGTTCATCATCTATTCTAGAAACTAATAGTGGCATAAAAATTGATGTAAGAACATTTAAGGTACATTGTCTAGGTACTTCCTAGGGGTCCTAATAAGCCTTATCACATGTTAGGACCCCTAGGAAGTCCTCATGACCCCTATGGACACATTGGCACCCTCAAGTGTCTCCTAAGGTGTCTTAGGACCCCTTCAGATACACTTGAGGGTTCAAATGTGTCAAAAGGGGTCATAGGGAATTCTTAGGGGTCCTAGTATGCCTTATCACATGTTAGGACCCCTAGGAAGTCCCCATGACCCTTATGGACACATTGGAACCCTCAAGTGTGTCCTAAGGGGTCGTAGGACCCCTTAAGACACACTTGAGAATTCTAATGTGTCAAAAGGGGTCATGGGGACTTCCTAGGGGTCCTAGTATGCCATATCATGTGTTAGGACCCCTAGGAAGTCCTGATGACCCCTTTTAACACATTTTAGTGCTCAAGTGTGTTCAAAGGGGTCGTAGGACCCATTAGGACACACTTGAGGGTTCCAATGTGTCCATAGGGGTCATGAGGACTTCCTAGGGGTCCTAACATGTGATAAGGCATACTAGGACACTTAGGAAGTCCCCATGACCCCTTTTGACACATTAGAACACTCAAGTGTGTCCGAAGGGGTTGTAGGACCCCATAAGACACACTTGAGCATTCCAATGTGTCTATAGGGGTCATGAGGACTTCCAAGAGGTCCTAACGTGTGATAAGGCATATGAGGACCCCTAGGAAGTCCCCGTGACCCATTATGACACATTTGAATTCTCAAGTGTGTCCTAAGGGGTTGTAGGAACCATTAGGACACACTTGAGGGTTCCAATGTGTCCATGGGGGTCATGGGGACTTCCTAGGGGTACGATCGTATGACCCCTTAGGATACACTTGAGGGTTCCAATGTGTCCATAGGGGTCATGTGGACTTCCTAGGGGTCCTAACATGTGATAAGGTGTACTAGGAACCCTAGGAAGTCCCCATGACCCCTTTTGACACATTTGAACCCTCAAGTGTGTCTAAAGGGGTCATAAGATCTCTTAGGAGACACTTGAGGGTTCCAATGTGTCCATAGGGGTCATGAGGACTTCTTAGGGGTCCTAACACATGATAAGGCATAATAGGACCCCTAAAAAGTTCCCATAACCCCTTTTGACATATTGGAATGCTCAAGTCTATCTTAAGGGGTCCTACGACCCTTTAGGACACACTTGAGGGTTCCAATGTGTCCATAGGGGTCATGGGGACTTCCTAGGGGTCCTAACGTGTGATAAGGCATACTAGGACCCCTAAGAAGTTTCCATGACCCCTTTTAACACATTTGAATGCTCAAGTGTGTTTGAAGGGGTCGTAGGACCCTTTAAGACACACTTGAGCATTCCAATGTGTCCATATGGGTCATGGGGACTTCCTAGGGTTCCTAACGCATGATAAGGCATACTAGGACCCCTAGGAAGTCCCCATGACCCTTTTTGAAACATTTGAATGCTCAAGTGTGTTCAAAGGGGTCGTAGGACCCCTTAAGACACACTTCAGCATTCCAATGTGTCCATAGGGGTCATGGGGACTTCCTAGGGGTCCTAATGTGTGATAAGGCACACTAGGACCCCTAGGAAGTTCCCATGACCCCTTATGACACATTTGAATGCTCAAGTATGTTCAAAGGGGTTGTAGGATCCTTTAAGACACACTTGAGCATTCCAATGTGTCTATAGGGGTCATGCGGACTTCCTAGGGGTCCTAAGCCGTGATAAGGCTTACTAGGACCCCAAGGAAATCCCTATGACCCCTTTTAACATATTTGAATGCTCAAGTGTGTCCAAAAGGGTTGTAGGACCCCTTAAGACACACTTGAGCATTCCAATGTGTCCATAGGGGTCATGACGATTTCCTAGGGGTCTTAACACGTGATATGGTATACTAGGACCCCTAGGAAGTTCCCATGACCCCTTTTGACACATTTTAACACTCAAGTATATTCGAAGGGGTTGTAAGACTCTTTTGGACAAACTTGAGGGTTCCAATGTGTCTATAGGGGTCATGGGGACTTCCTAGGGGTCCTAACATGTGATAAGGTGTACTAGGACCCCTAGGAAGTCCCCACAACCCCATTTGACACATTTGAATGCTCAAGTGTGTCTGAAGGGGTCGTAGGACCCCTTAGGACACACTTGAGGGTTCTAATGTGTCGATAGGGGTGATGGGGACTTCCTAGGGGTCCTAACACATGATAAAGTGTACTAGGACCTCTAGTAAGTCCCCATAACCCCTTTTGACACATCTGAATGCTCAAGTGTGTCCAAAGGGATTGTAGGACCCCTTACGACACACTTGAGCATTAAAATGTGTCCATAGGGGTCATGGGGACTTCCTAGGGGTCCTAACGCATGATAAAGTGTACTAGGACCCCTAGAAAGTCCCCATGACCCCTTTTGACACATTTGAACACTCAAGTGTGTCTTAAGGGCTCGTAGGATCCCTTAAGACACACTTGAGCATTCAAATGTGTCAAAAGCGGTCATGGGGAGTTCCTAGGGGTCCTAACACATGATAAGGCATACTAGGACCCCTAGAAAGTCCCCATGACCTCTTTTGACACATTTGAATGCTCAAGTGTGTCCGAAGGGGTTGTAGGACCCCTTAAGACACACTTGAGCATTCAAATGTGTCCATAAGGGTCATGGAGACTTCCTAGGGGTCCTAACGCATGATAAGATGTACTAGGACCCCACAAAAGTCCCCATGACCACTTTTGACACATTTGAACCCTCAGGTGTGTCTGAAGGGGTCTTAAGACCCCTTAGGAGACACTTGAAGGATCTAATGTGTCCATAGGGGTCATGAGGACTTCCTAGGGGTGCTAACATGTGATAAGGCATACTAGGACCCCTAGGAAGTCCCTGTGACCCCTTTTGACACTTTTTAATGCTCAAATGTGTCTGAAGGGGTCATAGGAACCCTTAGGACACACTTGAGGGTTCCAATGTGTCCATAGGGGTAATGGGGACTTCGTAGGGGTCCTAATGCGTGATAAGGCATACTAGGACCCCTAGGAAGTCTCCATGACCCTTTTTGACACATTTGAATGCTCAAGTGTGTTCGAAGGGGTCGTAGGACCCCTTAATACACACTTAAGCATTCCAATGTGTCCATAGGGGTCATGGGGACTTCCTAGGGGTCCTAATGCATGATAAGGCATACTAGGTGTGTGTGTGAAAATTGTACCTGATCTGTAGACACAACACTTCAGTAAAACATTAGAGGTTAGCTATAATCAAAATCATGCAAAATTGAAATCTAATTTAACCAAGCGATTTACTACCTTCTAATAGGTGTGAGATTGATGTTCTCAGATTGCTATCGAGATCAGTGACCTAGACGACACCTAAATGAAGGATTTGAATGCAATTGATCTAGATATGAAATATGAATGCAATTAATCTATATTTTTTGGATTTTCTATGCAATGATATGAAAACTTGATATGGAATCTATGCTAATATGGAAATTGATATGCGGAAATGATTTAACAATGATATAAAAAAGAATCTAAATGAATTTAAAAAAACAAATTGATCTCACAATAGCCTTGATTCGCAATAAGCTTTGATTCTCCAAATTCCAATTCTTCAAAATAGTTGTGCAATTCGTAGATGACTTTGGCAAAGTAAGCTTGCAAAATTATGAGATGAATTATGAAGATCTGAGCCTTGATTTTATAGAAATCCAAAGCTTTGGAGGTGCATGAAAAAAAGCCATAAATCACTCAGATTAACTCAGCTTGATTTTTGATTTATCTGATAATAAAGATAATTTAATTCACAAAAACATGAAAACCATGCAAAAACAACTTTTTAACTCAAATTAGAGTTTAGATCAGCTTTCTGAACTCCAAAAGGATGTTGAGTTCTAAAAAGTCAACACTTTGCATTGATTTTCTAATTTGGAGTTTAACTGTTTCTTTTGAATGTGCATAATAATTATGAATTAATTAAATAAATAAAGTGATTTATGCTCAACTTAACTGATTTTTGAAAATAAATAATTGATTTATGGGTTAATCAATTATTTAATCAAACTTTTATTAAAAACTATATTATTAAATAATGACAACTTGCTTTAATTAATTAAATAAAAATTTAATCAATTATTCATAGGATATTGGATTTATTGTCAAAATTAAATAATACAATTAATAATAGATAGAATTAAATTTAATTAAACAATTAAGTGGCCAATATTTAAATCTAATTAATTAAATATGAAAATATTCAATTAATCAAACTTTAGGATAAATGTGATTTATTGCCAAATAATCATTAAATTAAAGGTAATTAAGATAATTAAGAATATTGCTAGGAATATTCCCTGATGTAAAATTTAAGATAATCAATTAGATTCGATGATGTGTAGATGTGCCTTAGGTTAGGACTTCTATGTCGATTTCATTCAATTTTAGGATGTAGGAGGTTAATGAACATATAGCCCATTTTTGGGGTATTACATTTTGCCCCTTCTTGAATTACTATGCGAAGCGCAGTGGTTCAAAGATAGTCTGTGTATGATAAAGATATGAAACTAATTTGAAAGATAAACCGATTCCAAGATAGAAACCGATTGAAAGATATGGATATATTAGGTCCTGAATGACCAAAGATAATGTTCACTATAGCAGCGATGAACCGAGGATTGTGAAAAAAAGTGTCAAAACACCTGATTCTGAACCTTATGATTGCGAAGAAGTGAGTGACCGATTCTAGACTCGATTGTCTTAACAGAACTAGTAGGCATCACATCCGAACCCTTCAGTTGCCGAAGAACCAAGGAAAGAACACTATGATCCGATGGTTGCAAAAAATGATACAATTTACAAGATTAGGAGAATACCAGATTGATATGGATCTTGATGAATCTGATATGCCCCAAGTGATGATAGATTTTCCCCGAGCGATGAGGACTTTTGATGAATCAGCAACTAGACATGGTTGTTGTCTTGATTACTGAGGAAGATATGATTTCCATAAAGATATGATTTCAAATTTGATTACAGACTTTGAATGATGTGTAATACCATGCCCCCTTCAGGATTAAAATTGAAATCTAACAGGAGAAGTCAGTCTTAAATGGTTTAGAAGCATGTAAATTGATTTGAGAAGTGGTTAAACACGTCTAGGAATGCATTCTGCATTGTTTAGAGGTCCAGATGACCAAGTTTGACTAGGTTTGACCATGAGTTGACCATGGTTGAAATTTTGATAGTTTGATGTAAGATAATCAGTTAAGTTAAAAAAAATGGATTTCTACTATGATTGAAGGTTGATTATGCAAGTAGTTAATAATATAAACAATCTCAGATTTTGATTTTGATCCCAAAAAAAGATTCTACTTGTTGTTTCATTGGAGGAACCTTCATGTGGGATTCATCTCTTGTTATATTGGAAGAGGTGATGGAAGAATCTTTTAAGTGTTCAAGCAATTTGTGAGATCATGCAAAGTGCAAAAATGTAAAGAGACATGCAAAATAAAATGCAACCTAAGACCTAGGACCTACTCACAGATCATATGTCGATTTGTTATCATCATTGAACTTTTAGGTAACTGGATAAATCAATACAATGTACACTAGCTATGAAACCATAGACATATGAATATCGATTTGTATGCACAAGAATCAATACAACACCCACTGGTCAATAACCATGGATATATGAATATTGATTTTATTTTTAGAATGTCGGATGAGATATAAGCACTAAGGCACAAGCGCCAAGATGACCTGAGTATCATGTCCATTTTGATATAGAAATTTTCATTTAACATACACATCAAACAGTTAAGAGATCATTCTAAATCCAGTGTGAATTACCCGTAGTGACCCTTTATCGTTCATATCCTTAGGTAAGATCGCATTTCACAGTAGGAGAAAGAACTTACTCAAAAAGATAATAGTGAGATCAAACTTCCTTGAATTTTTTGGGTATCAATGGTTGAGGTACACATGGTCATCCAATTTGAGATAGAGGCTCTTACAGTTGGACACCATTTCAATCCAGAATTTCCAAAGACGTTAGATTTTCACATACAAGCAGAAGACAAAGAAAAGATTATGCCCCTAGTCATCAGTCTCTAAATCCTATAAAGGACATCATCCAAGAGCTCGAAGGGACACAATATGAAAAAATCTCAATGCGAATTAGTAAGCATACAAGGAGATAAAAGCATGAAAAGCATAGATTGTTTTTAGTTTGTTGTTTGATGTTGATTGCGTTGTTGTAGATGCAAAATCCTTTCTGGAGACAAGACTGACTGACTGACTCACATGAAGCTTCAAAGGACTCTGAGTGGATATGATACATCTAAGATACACTGGAGACCATAGGATATGACATTGATTGCCCCCAAGTGTTAAGCATTGATAGGATATAGACGCTTGAGCTGATTGGTGTACAAACTGACTTATTGAGAACAAGAATGCAGAAACAAACCGGGAGATATGTACAAACTAAAGAAAAACTGAAAGCTGGGAAAGACCAAGATTGTGCTGATAGATGGAGCATTTTGAAACAAGTGGCACTTATTTGCCAGGTTTTCACCATCTTGGTAGAGATTCTATTTTTGCTACCAAGGCCCCTGTTTCCAAGTTTTCACCAAGGCACTTTTTCTTTTTTTCTCATTTTTTTGTATTTTTCATTTTTCAATTTTTTTGAATTTTTGATATTTTCTCATTTTTTTGTGAATCATCAAGGCACCTATTGCTAGGTTTTCACCAAGATGTTCATTTTTTCAGGATATTTTACCAATTTTTAAGATTTTTTCAGGACATTTTACCATAGACTGAATGACTTAGGCGTAGAATTTCTTCAAATGGAGAACGTTGATGGGTTCTCAAAGCTATTCTCCTTTAGTCATTGAGAGTTGATAGGCATCAGAGCCAAAAGTAGTAGTGATTACAAAGGGACCCAGCCAATTGGGCTCAAAGTTCCCCTTGTGTTCTTAATGAGATTAATTTTTAGGATTTTCTCTCAAGACTAGATCACCAACCTAAAATTCTTTGTGTCTGACTTTCTTTTTGTAGCCTCTAGACATTCTCTTCTAATATAATCTGAGATGATCATACGCTGCTTGTCTATGCTCATCTTGTAGTTCAAGTTCTTGCAACCTAGACACTCTATAGTCATCATTAGTTACTAGACCATGCATTCTAATTCTTAGTGATGGGATTTCGACCTCAATAGGCAGTACCACTTCAGACTCATAAACTAAAGCAAAAGGTGTAGCCCCAGTAGGCATTCTAATACTTGTTCTGATACTGGTTCTAATACTTGTTTTGATATTGGTTCTGATACTAGTTCTGATACTGGTTCTGACAGTTGTTCTGATACTAGTTCTGATACTTGTTCTGATACTTGGTATATTTGATAGCATCTTTTTCCATTTGCAAACTCCCAAACAAGATCATATTGTCAAGTCCCAATGTCTAGCAAGGTGGAGAACAAGGGGGATTGACAAGCTGGTGGAAGAGATGGAAGACAAGAGAATAAAGGATAATGAAGGGAAGAAATCCTCAAGGGAAAACTCCTCAAGAATACCCAAGCTAGGGAAAAATTGTCATGTAAGGTGCATTTGGACAAGCAATGAAAGGCCAGCATAGGATAAGTCACAAAAGTGTAATGTCAAAGAAGGAAAGGATGTAGTCCAAAGGAGTAGACATGTCAAGAGACTTCACAACACCGTGTTTTACTCTTTTTCTTTTTATTAGATCAAGACCAAAAGGGAAAGGATAGAGAAAGGCTAGAATGAATGGAGGAAGATGGATATGAAGTCTAGAATGAATGAAAGAAAGATCATCGTAAGATAGCTCACAAAATAGCCAAATGTTCGTGTATAGATCAACATTTTCAAGATCAAAGAGAGAACATGAAATGGATGAAATATGTAGAAGAACTACGCATGATGCTTGATTTCCAGGTTTTCATCATGGTACTTATCCAAGGTGCCACAACGGAGTGGTTTTCACCATAGGATGAATTTATTTCTCTTTACTTTTCCTACCAAGGTGCCTGTTTCCAAGTTTTCACCAAGGCACATTTTCAATCTTTATTTCTTTTTTTTCTTTTTTTTTTGGAAGAAGGCAAGCTTTTTAGATAATGCTCCTTGAAAAGATAAACCATGATATGCCAATGATTCAAAATGACATGCTCAAAGATGCTGATAGGAAAAAGAAGATGGAAGAGAAAAATAGAGGATAAGGTTTTATGTAAAGCAAGTGAGGTTGGAAGATAGGAGGAATAGGCAAATGAGGAAAAATGATAGAAGGTAGAAGGATAATGCATGGAAGGATTGTGAAAGGGTAGATGGAAAGGAAGGCAAGCTCAACATCAACACATACCTTGAAGGGTGGTGAGAGGATGGAGGAATCATGAATGAAGGAATACGTGAAGGAATATGGCAAATGGATAGTAGAGGTTGTGGTTTAGGTGCATGGAATGGAGGAATGCTTTTGGAAGAAGATGAAGTGGAAGTCTTTGGAAGCTTGAATGTCAATTTAAATTTTTGCTCAACACCAGACTCTTTCAAGAGAGACTTTGGAATCCACATAGCCATAGGCTTTTCATTTCTTTTTGGTAATTTGGAGAGAATGTCTTTAATGATGAATTTTGGAATCCATACTTGTCTTGTAGTTTTCATCTTAAATATCTCTTTTGACTTTATGCCTCTGTGTCGTTTAGAGGAGACATGGTGATTTTCTTTTTTTGATGGATTCTTGTATTGCTTCTTTTTCTTGTATTGAACATTCAAGTTACTTCCAAAAGAATTGGGACTTGTGGAAGAAGGAGGATATGACTGGTTTAAATGGGTGGGTGGATGAAAAGGATTCAAGGGTATGCATCTATGTTGATCTTGAGGAAAGATGGGAGATGGAGGGATGTAAGGACCCAGGATGGATGGTGAATTAGGAGAGTTAGGAGGGGAAAGGGAAGGGACATAAGGACCCAAGATGGAAGGTAGATGTGAAGCTCGTAGTATTGGTGGAAGAGGTCCCAGGATGGAAGTGGAAGATACAAAAGGATAATCAATAAGTTCATCAGCATCTATATGACAACCAAGGATATCAGCATCTTTAGAGTGAGCATTAGAATTTTCAATAGAATCATGGACATCTTGAATATGAGCACCTTCTTTGATATGATTTTTCAGAGCTTGCAAAGACTTAAGAAGAGTAGAAAGTGGAAATGAACATGGAGTGGTAGAATAAGAAGATGGAAGACTTTGATCTTGACAAGGATCTTTGGATAGCATAAACACATAATTTTTCTCTTGATTTTCAATAGGCTTAACATTGGGAGTAACAACACCATTTTTACCAACCTTAATGGAAGTATCATCTTTGGAAATTGGAAGTGGGGTAAGGTTATTTTGATTGTCAATAAGCCCAACAGTGTAAGTAGGAGCTTGATCTTGCTTAGGAGAAGACTTAAGACATGGTGGAATGCATGAGAAAGGGCGTACAGGATCAAAAGAACCCTGAAGTGGATAAGAGACATCGGGAAAAGGAGTGGATGACATGGAGGGTTCTTGATCTTGATCTTTCTTTATGTTATTTTCTTTATCATTTTTAGAGTCCTCATGACATGGAGCCACTTCTAAGGACAAGGAAGCATTTTGGGATTGTATGGAAGACTTTGGAAGAGATGGTGGAGGACTAGTTGAAGTAGGAATTATAGCATATGAAAGCTTAGGCTCTTTAGGTTTAGCATTATTGAAAGTATTGGTAGCCAAGTGAAGGTTAGCTTGAGTTTCTTCAAGGGGTAGCCCTTGAGGATAACTATAGGAAACCACATGAAAAGTATCAGGACTTTCATTGGATGAAGGTTCTGTGAAAGATTTGAAAGACTCGGAAGCTTTAGGAAATGTATGGGTATTGGAGGAAGTAGGGGATGGAAGGGAACCATCACAAGACAAAGGTCCAACATTAACATGATCTTTCTTGAGAGTGTAATCTTTATTTTCAGCCTGAGAGTTCTTAGAGGAGAGATCCTTATAGTATTGATGTTTCAAATCAGCATGGTACATTTTATATTCCTCAATAGAAGTAGATGTATCATCTAGATATTGTCCACAAAAGCCATCAAAATATTTTTAAAAATCAGAATCATATGGATCACCATCATGATCTATCCAATGTGATGGCCCATTTGTAGTAAGTAGGAACACACGATGAGGAGGACACTTAGGAACAGAGGTTTCATAGGTATCATTACATTGTCTATCATCATAGTCATCATAGTCTTCAAAGCTGGATGTGTCACTCTCTATGGAAGAGGTATCATAAGGGTTGTCACATTGATCACATTTTGTTCGGGGGCATGGTGACATGTACAAGTCTTTATCAAATGGAAAAGAGCATAGAGTTTCCATGGAGAACTCTTTAGGTTCTTTTTCTTTCTCAATTTTTTCAAGCTGGACTTGCATAGCATGCATATGTTTCATCATAGCGGTGATCAGAATTTCTTCCTCATGTGTACTGATTCTTTGAGACATGTGTACTGATTCTCAATGGCTACTACTCTATTCTTGACATAGTGACTTGTATGACAGACTCTGGAACTAGGCTGAAAAAGCTGGGTATCTGGCAATTCTAACAACTTTCTGACACTTTTTCTAAATTTTTCCAAATGACACTCTGCAGACTCATACGATAGTTGCAAGCAGGATTTGACTTTTGAATTTGACTGGTAGAAAGACTCGTACGACACTAGGTTCTCTATCATACGACAGATGGGCAATAATGAAATGACACTTGATAGAAACTTGTATGACTTTCTGACCTCCTGAGATGACTTTTGACTCCAAAAAAGAATTTTACTTCAGATTTTGCAAATTTTGAGTTTTCAAATTCGGATTGTTTGCAAATTTCAATGTCTAGATTTGAAGATTGTAACAGATTTATTCATTTTCAGTAACCAGATAGATAAACAAGCACGCAAAATAGCAAGCAAGTGATTTCAAGCATGTCTGAAAACAATGAACAAGGGAAAAAGCAACCTTGCGCATGAACAATCAAGTGACTTATTCATTCTAATCCTCAGAAGCACTAATTGTGTATGTTCCAAAAATGTTTTGCAATAATGCACATATACCCTATAAAATGAAAATTTGGCCTCGCTAGGGTTTTTAGTAATGGTTTGACTCTGCAACTTTTATGATCCAAAGGGGTGAACTCCAATCCTAGCGCACCAGGGTTTTGACACAGTCTGAGAACTTAATCTTTAGGAGCTGCTAGGGAGATCTGACAACCCAACAATGAACCATACCTATGGAGATTTCTTCCACAAGGACATTTATATAGCAGCTATCACTATCACGGTGAAAATGGCTATTACCGCTTGAGGTTCCGTCAACACAGTTTGCCCTGTGAAGGGAGTGTCTACTACGGTTAACCCTCTCTCAAGGTGACTCACAATAGTATACCACAAGGGGACTTGGTTCCAGATCCAAGATTTTTGACACCTTTTCACTTTTAACCCAAACAAAGCAAGAAAATTAATCCGACACACTAAGAAAAAGTTTTGCTTCACCAAGGTCTATCATATCAACCCCACGTGATCTATCAACCTCTCTGGAGAGAGAATGTATCAATCAATAAGAGAAGATGTACAGACCAAGTTTGATTCACCAAAGCTCATGATGTCAATCCCACGTGATCTATCAACCTCTCCAGGGAGAGAATGTATCGATCAATAAGAGAAGACACACCAACCAAGTTGAATTTGAAACACACTAAGTATCCTCCCTACCTACAAAGATTTTGTCGTCAAGAAGGATTTCACTAGGAATCCAATCTCTCAAGAATCATGAATAGTCTTCATAGGGCCTAATTACTATGTGAGCATAGATGTATGTTTCCAAAAGAAAATCTACCGAAAGTACCCAAAAAGCAAAAAGAGGAACACTTAACACTTAAAGCGGATATGAGATGAGTCCACAAGGTGAAACACTTAACACCTCACACAAGCTTAAAATGAGTCCCCAACTTAGAAAACAAGTGAGTTCCTAAAAGCATAAATGGGTTGCTAAGTGGAACACTTAACGCTTCTGTCTTGTTGACCCCTCCCCTTTAATGTAGTGTTGACCTTGCAACCAAAGGGTGGAATGAGGGGTCAGCAGATTAGCGAGTCCAATAACCCAAGATAGCAATCAAGATCAATCACAAGTATCTAAGACTACTTAATGAATCCTTAAGGGGTCACAACCTAGTATCAATTATGCAAGTGTGTAGAAATAGACAAAAGCATGAAAAGATGCACACAAGCCAGACACATAAGAGATTTATTTTAAGTCCAAATGAAAATGTTATTAGATGAAGGAGAATACTTGGGATCCTTGCAATGTGCTTATTAGATTTTACCTTATTTTTAGCAATTCTTGTTGAGCTTTTCCATGCAAGCAAGTGACGAACTCTCCAACAAGCAAACAAGCAAACAAGATATGCAACATATATTCAACTTATGAAAACCATAGGGTTAGCTCTAAAAATCAATTATTATCAGCAATAATAACCAGCAATTAACCCAAATGACAACTCATATCATTCATTGAACCATGTAAAAAAAATAAGTGTATATCTATCACAACTTTATTTATTTTGTTGCATTTGACCTAGTCAACAAGATCTGATTTTTTTTTTATGATTTTGGCCACAAAAATAGAAATTCAAAATAGAGACCCCTACTAAAAAATAGAGATTTTTCCAAATATGTAAAAATTTTAGAAAAATCTCTTCATTTGTGCCCTAGAGACCCGTTTTATTAGAACAGACCAGTTTTTGTAAATTAACTATTTGAGCTATTATATTGCGTCCAAATTTAAAACACAAAGAATGGACCCCCTATATAATTTAAAGATATTTCCTAAAATATAAAAATTTCTAAAAAATATGCTAATTTGCGTCAGATATTAATTTTTCCTGGAATTTCAAGAAATAATTATTAAAAATTCAAAAAATCTCATAAAATTTTTAATTTTTTACTGTAGATTCTCTGATATGTGTCCAACTTGCAAAAAAAATTTCATAGAAAAAATCCAAGCTATTTGAGAGATAAAATTAAATCTTTGAAACTTTAGGGTTTTAGCTCCCCAAAAAAATCAAAACTAGCATGTAAAGGTGGGTTGCCCCACGGTGGGCGCCAAAAATGTGTGTGAAAATTGTACCTGATCTGTAGACACAACACTTCAGTAAAACATTAGAGGTTAGCTATAATTAAAATCGTGCAAAATTGAAATCTAATTTAACCAAGCGATTTACTGCCTTCTAATAGGTGCGAGATTGATGTTCTCAGATTGCTATCGAGATCAGTGACCTAGACGACACCTAAATGAAGGATTTGAATGCAATTGATCTAGATATGAAATATGAATGCAATTAATCTATATTTTTTGAATTTTCTATGCAATGATATGAAAACTTGATATGGAATCTATGCTAATATGGAAATTGATATGCTAAAATGATTTAACAATGATATAAAAAAGAATCTAAATGAATGTAAAAAAAACAAATTGATCTCACAATAGCCTTGATTTGCAATAAGCTTTGATTCTCCAAATTCCAATTCTTCAAAATAGTTGTGCAATTCGTAGATGACTTTGGCAAAGTAAGCTTGCAAAATTATGAGATGAATTATGAAGAGCTGAGCCTTGATTTTATAGAAATCCAAGGCTTTGGAGGTGCATGAAAAAAAGCCATAAATCACTCAAATTAACTCAGCTTGATTTTTGAGTTATTTGATAATAAAGATAATTTAATTCACAAAAACATGCAAATCATGCAAAAATAGCTTTTTAACTCAAATTAGAGTTTATATCAGCTTTTTGAACTCCAAAAGGATGTTGAGTTCTAAAAAGTCAACACTTTGCATTGATTTTCTAATTTGGAGTTTAACTGTTTCTTTTGAATGTGCATAATAATTATGAATTAATTAAATAAATAAAGTGATTTATGCTCAACTTAACTGATTTTTGAAAATAAATAATTGATTTATAGGTTAATCAATTATTTAATCAAACTTTTATTAAAAACTATATTATTAAATAATGACAACTTGCTTTAATTAATTAAATAAAAATTTAATCAATTATTCATAGGATATTGGATTTATTGTCAAAATTAAATAATACAATTAATAATAGATAGAATTAAATTTAATTAAACAATTAAGTGGCCAATATTTAAATCTAATTAATTAAATATGAAAATATTCAATTAATGAAACTTTAGGATAAATGTGATTTATCGCCAAATAATCATTAAATTAAAGGTAATTAAGATAATTAAGAATATTGCTAGGAATATTCCCCGATGTAAAATTTAAGATAATCAATTAGATTTGATGATGTGCAGATGTGCCTTAGGTTAGGACTTCTATGTCAATTTCGTTCGATTTTAGGATGTAGGAGGTTAATAAACATACAGCCCATTTTTGGGGTATTACACTAGGACCCCTAGGAAGTCAGCATGACCCCTCTTGACACATTTGAACACTCAAGTGTGTCTAAAGGGGTCGTAGGACCCCTTAAGACACACTTGAGCATTCCAATGTGTCCAAAGGGGTCATGTGGACTTCTTAGGGGTCGTAACGTGTGATAAAGCATACTAGGACCCCTAGGAAGTCCCCATGAACCCTTTTGACACATTTGAACACTCAAGTGTGTTCGAAGGGGTCGTAGGACCCCTTAGGACACACTTGAGGGTTCCAATGTGTCCATAGGGGTCATGGGGACTCTCTCTCTCTCTCTCCTCCTTCTCTCTCTCTCTCTCTTTCTCTCTCTTTCTCCCTTTCCCTCTCCCTCTCTCTCTCTCTCCGCCTCTAGTGAAATATTCTTCAAAGCCTCCATTTTTGCATTGCTAGGGTTTACGACACCTATAAAATGCACAACTATGCCCCTATAGGGAGTCATGCTCATGCTTGGAATCATATTATTTTCATGCATTCCCTGACATTTAATACAAAGATTTAGCCAACCGCCTTTAAAGGCCTAAAAGAAATGAAAAATAAAATTTATGCCAAAAATACATACTGCATTTCTGTATGTGGTGTCATCAGCTTCAACAATCCAACCGGCTTCCTCTAGTAAGGCACAGAGAACTTCATTAATGTCTACTCTAGGAGGAAGATTATAATTTCCATATTTCTGCAAGCCCTAAAATATTTTCATCATTATTGCTCTCTACCTCTGCTCTCTCAATTTAGTCCTCTCCCTCTCTGCTACACTCAACTTAGCCATCCTTACCTTCTCTTTAACAGAGATTCTCCAAAATTTGTATACAAAGGAATCCTACAGGAAAAAATGAAAATTTTCCCAGAGAATATCCACAATTCGTATACAAAAGAATCATACAGGAAAAGTGACAAAAAATTAATAGCTAAAAGATAAAGTTTATCATTAACGCCGATAGTACCAAGGTCATACCCACTATCAAATCCTGGCCTATGACGTGAAAAATGAGCAAAGCAAGTGAAATGAAAGGGAAGTATGGATCAAATAGCGAAGGTGCATCAAATCAGATCAATATCATAATAAATGCATAAAATACTGTTATGGACAAAAATATTTGCATATTAATGGGAAAGAGTTGGAAGAGCTTCTTGGACCCATGATAGAAGTTGTAGATAAGGAGGAAGAGCTAGGAAGGGGAAAGTAGCAAAGGAAAGAAGTAAGATATGCATGTGAGCCTATGTCACATGATGATGATGAGTACTCACCATCTGCTAGTAGCTCAAGTAGTGACATAAGCTCTTCAATGCACATGTACACTGACACCAAAAATTCAGATAGAGAAGTAACAAGTGCTGTGGAATTATCCATAGAGAAATGTGAAATGAAGCCTCAAATTGGTTCATTAGTAGGCAAAGAATTTGGTCATGCACTTCATTCTAGAACCACAAATATTTCTATTAGAAATGCCTATTCATCAATGGCCTTGCATTTACGGGACTTGGGAAACTAGGTTTCCTCATGTTGGGCATTATCTATCAAATGTAAGTTCATTACCACCTTTGGCAAGGCAGTCTCACTCCTCATTTTACAACAAAGGGCAGCCATCTATGGTCTGAGGTTTTAATTCAGCTGACAAGTGGAGAGCTTGTCAAGGTATTGATCTCTTTCATAGAGAAGTTTCTAATTCATCTCAAGGTTCTTGTTTAGGTGACCAACACCTTGGAGGTCCACAAATAGACCCACTGATTTCCCAAATTGGTAAAAGGGTAGATGCAATTTTGGAAAGAGTATCCCCTTTGAAGAGAAATGGAAATTACAGTGAGCATAAAGTTATTGCAGATCCAATGGGTGTATCTCCTCCACTGACAAATATAACTACTTCCAGAGACTTGAGTTTAAATGGAGACTGTCTGTTCCCAAACATGCCCCAGTCGAGTAGATGAACCAGATGTTGCTTGAGTAAAGAAGATAGTGGTTTATTAAAGAATCTGCATTATCCCACTTGCTATCAATTACTAATTTTTGAGTGGCTTGCTAGCTTCTTATGTGCAGAATTTTTGTTAAATATAATGTCCTCATGCAAGGACATGCCAGTTTTTGTAAACATTTTCTATTGTAAAGGGTTAGTGAGCAATATCAAAGAAAAGGTTCTTGCATGTATTATTTAGACACATATCAATTAGGAAACCATTTTTCTCCCATTACATAGTAGAAATTCCTAGATTCATTTTGTCAGTATCAATAGGCAGGAAGATGAGGGAAGGAATATTTGTGAAGAGGAAGTACAAATGTTACTATCCAAAACCATTTGGAGAGTAATATTCTT